>JANAVB010013397.1:23220222-23282722 GCA_029216955.1 Iris pallida | reverse complement strand
CCCAACCTTCGGTTTGTCCCCCTTCCCGTCCAGCTGACCCCCTGTCAGGCGCCACCGCCCTCTCTGCGCCTACCCGGTCAGCGGATCCCCGTGGCATCTCCCCTTCTCCCCTGCCGGCCAGGACCTGCGCAGGTGCCTCCGGAGTTACGCATATTATCAGCGGCATCCTTGAGCCGACTCCTCACCATCCCCCAATCGCCAGCACCGGACAGCCCTCCTACGCAGCTTCCCTCCGTCCGAATTTATTCTCCCAGAAGGGTCTCACGATCCCGGACATCCCCCTCCCGGATATCGAGTATCCGCTGGAATCCCCCATTCCCACAATTACATTCTCCGACTCGGAACTGTCCTCGCTGTCTTCATCCTTCCCCAACACCTTTGTCCTCAAATTCTCCGCGGGGTGCCCCAAACTAGCCAGGGTTCAGGAAGTCATTGCTAGCTGGTGACTCGCAGCGGAATACCGGGTCGCTCCCCTCGATCCTTGACATATGCTCCTCCACCTCTCCTCCGATGCTGATCACAGGACGGTGTGGTCCAAAGGTACTTGTTGTGTGGACTCCCACAAGATGAAGATCATCAAGTGGTCCTCAGATTTTAGCACCATCGCAGATTCCGCGAAGGTCGCAGTGTGGGTGACGCTGCCGAATCTCCCCCTCATCTGTTTCGTTCCAGCGGCTATTAGGCGCATTGCCAACTCCTTCGGGACGTACGTCGCCACGGCCCCCGAAACCAGCAATCTCACCAAGGCCAACTACGCCAAATTCTGCGTGGAACTCGCCCTCACGTCCGAGCCCCCCAACTTCATCAGTATCGAACTCGGTAATCGCACCCACACCCAACAGATCGTATATGACAACCACATTCTGTTCTGTAACCACTGCCATCTCCGAGGTCACATTCTAAAATACTGTCATCGGCTTCACCCAGAACTCAAGAAGAAATCGACCCGGAACGAGCACTCGGATATTGGAAGACGGACCCCTAGGTCCCCTCTATTACCAGCCCCTACCACTCATACCAGATTTGAGTCCAGTGGCGGCAACTCGGACAATGACGGAAGCTATAGCAAAACCGTCAGCCCCTGCAAATCCCAAGCTCTAACCCTCTTCAATAAGTTTGATGCACTTGATTCGGATAATGAAGACACCCAATCGGAGACCGCCTGTTCATTAGCTGACAACACTGTTAATGAGGAGGCCCTGCCGGTAGCTGCCTCAATCCCAGTCGACCCAAATATAACCGAGATAGACCCCCATTCGGAGACCAGAGCGGAGTTTCATGACTCCAACTCAGCAGTACTACCCATCACCATCCCTGACCCAGTGGCAGTTGCATTATCGATCCTCGGACCTGACCAGGTTCAGAGAGGAATGCAGGTTCTAGCCGTGGGTTATTCCCTCCAGCAATCGATGACGCATATTGGCAGCTCCAGTGACGCTCTCGTTATCCCACCGGAGGAGCCCATTTTGGATTCCGCTGGAGATCAGATTGACCATTCCAGTGTAGCCACCACAGAAATCCTAGTGAACACCAGCAACATACCAAACCCATCCATGGTAGAAAAATCTTCATCGAGCCAGAAAAATGACAAGTCGGAAACAGCAGGTACCAAAACTATCCTCACCAGATCCGCCTCCAGGCGGAACAAAAAGCACCCTACCCATTCTCATTAATGATTAACATCCTATCCTGGAATGTTCATGGTTTGGCCAACAAACCCACTATGAGGAGAATCTCCAATCTCCGGAAGATGCACAACATTGATATTCTCATTATTATCGAACCCAAAATTCCCCCAAAAAGATTGAAATCTATCCAGCTGCAGCTCGGGCTCCCCCAGGCCGTAGCAGGGAGTAACGATATCTGGATCCTCGGCACGGAGGACATCAACATCGGTGTCATCCACGACACCAGGTAGGACCTCTCATGCTGGGTGGAACACCCTTCCCTTTCCAAACGCTTCATCCTCTCAGCGGTGCACGGCAGCTGTGACATTACCGAGAAGAAACAGCTTTGGAACGACCTTTTAGACATTCACACCAACCACCTTGTTTCGCCTTGGCTGTGCGTCGGGGACTTTAACGCCATCACCCACAGAGAGGAGAAAATTGGAGGTCGCCCACCACCGACCTCAGCCATGTTAGATTTCAACAACTTCATCTTCAATGCCCACCTATCCTCCCTCCAGTTCACTGGCAATGCCTTCACTTGGTGCAATATGCAGGAAGGAGATCAACGCCAATATTCCAGATTAGACAGGGCCCTCACGAACGTCCACTGGGACGGTATGGGGATCACTACCAATCTGACCCACCTCAATTCTTCAGAATCAGACCACTCTCCCCTATTGATTGAAATAAAAAATTCTGACAACCCAGACAAGAAGAACTTCCGCTTCCTTAACTTTTGGACCGAGCATCCTCAATTTTTGGACATTGTTAAAGGCGCGTGGAGTCGGGCCGAGTCCCCCGACCCCCTAGTGCGGGTTAGCAACAAGCTCAAAAAAACTAGGAAAGCCCTGTCCGTGTGGAGCAAACTAGCCTACGGGAACATTTTTCAAGCTGTGCGGATTGCGAAGGACGACGTCGCTCGGGCAGAAGCCAGGTTCGCTGTTGACCGATCACCGACGGCCAGGATGGCGTTGAATCTGACCAAAGCTATGCTCAAATTCAGGATCAAAGTGGAGACCGATTTCTGGAAGCAAAAAACGAGATTGAAATGGGACAGTGAGGGGGATAAAAACTCTAAATATTTCCATGACTGCGTCAAAGGCCGCAGAAAGAAGCTTTCGATCCACCAGATATCAGACAATATGGGGAACATCATCACTGATCAAAAAACATCCAAGCAGTCGCTGCGGAGTTCTATTCCAAACTATTTTCCAAAGAGACAGTTCACAAAGACAACTCCTTTCTGAATTCCATTCCTCACCTCATCAGCGACAACGACAATGCTCAGCTGGAATTGCCCCCCACCATGCAGGAGGTGACCGAAGCGGTTTGGGCCCTGGATGCGAACAGTGCCCCCGGCCCGGACGGTTTTTCTGGGGTATTTTTTTGCAAATGTTGGGATATCATCAAACAGGATATGACCGAAGCGGTCATTGCTTTCTTCGAGGGAGCCACTTACCCCAAAGCAATCTCCAGCGCCAAGCTGATCCTTATCCCGAAAAATCCCAATCCCGAATCCTTTCGAGAATTTCGTCCCATCAGTCTTTGCACTTTCACTAACAAGATCATATCCAAGATCATCGCAACCAGAATGGCCGGACTGCTCCCCAAGATCATCTCCGAGGAACAAAGCGGCTTTGTCCGCGGAAGAAATATCCAGGACAATATTATGCTAGCTCAGGAGTTAATCACCTGCATGAAGTTCCCTGTAAGAGGAAGCAACATCGCGATCAAACTCGATATGGAGAAAGCTTATGACAGATTGGATTGGCAATTTATTATCTGGGTCTTCAGAGCTTTCGAATTTTTGGAAATTTGGACCAACATCGTATGGAGATCCATTAGCAATTCATGGTTTTCTACGGTTATCAACGGGCAGGCGGGCAGATTTTTTAAGTCTACTCGAGGAGTTAGACAAGGGGACCCTCTTTCATCCACTGTCTTCATCATTACGGCAGACGCTTTGAGCAGAAATCTTAATAACATGATCAATACCCCCAACTTCCAGTACTATCATACATCCAGCGGTTGTCCCTTCATCACCCACTTGGCCTTCGCCGACGATGTTCTTATATTCTCGTCCGGAGAGATCGGTACGGTCGAGATAGTGTACCACATTCTGCAGAGATACTCCAGATGCTCCGGTCAGAAAATCAACAACGCCAAGAGCGTTATTTATGCCCACCACAACTTCAATCGCGAGAACGCGCGCGACCTCTCCAACTTAACCTCCTTCAATGTAGCTCATCCCCCCTTCAAATACCTGGGATGCCCTCTCGTGTATGGGAAATCCAACTCTGGCATCTTCGAGGATTTGATCTCTAGAATCAGGAAAAAACTCGAGGGATGGCATAATGCCACTCTATCCCCCGGCGGCAAGATGATCCTCATCAATCATGTTCTCACTTCTATCCCCATTCACACTTTGGCTATGTGTTCCCCTCCCAAGAAGGTTCTGACCTCGATCGAACAGACTTTTTGTAACTTCTTCTGGGGGCAGGACATAGGTCAAGACAAGCACCACTGGGCGAGTTGGGACTCGATGGCGCGCCCCACAGAGGAAGGGGGCCTGAGATTTACCAAACTCTCTCACATCGTTAAAGCGTTTTCGTTGAAACTGTGGTGGAATCTTCGGACGAGGAACAACTTATGGACCAGGTATATGAAGGCTAGATATTTCAAACACATTCACCCAGCTTTTGCCATCTCCAACAGCCGGTCCTCTGCGGCGTGGCGTCGGATCCTCGACGGACGGGACAATACAGAACCTCTTATCAGACTCCATTTGGGCGACGGTCAGTCCAACCCGTTCCTGGAGAGATGGGTTGGGGACAGCATGATCCCGAGCATCACCGAGACCCCTAGAGACTGCAAGATCAACGACCTTTGGGACTTTAGCAGTAACGAATGGAACTGGAAGAAGATTCGTGATTGGTCCGGAGAAGACACTGTCGAGAGCATCCGCCTTCACAGGATTCGTATTGTTAACGACGCGGATGATTGGAGGTGGTCGCTCGAAGCTTCAGGGGCATTCTCGATGCGGTCTGCAAGGAGCGCTATCCACGTCAATGGGAACCGGTATCATTCTATTGCCCCCTATTGGCACTCTTGCATTCCTAAAAAGTGGTCCTTCCTGATGTGGAGAATCATCAGGAAGAAACTGCCCACAGATGAGATTCTGAACACCTTGGGGTACAGCTTAGCTTCAGCCTGCAATTGTTGCGTTGAGCGTCAAATGGAGACTATTGATCATATCTTCTATCAGGGGGATCTGCCAGGTCTCATCTGGAGGATCCTCAACCATCGGTATCGCATTGAGCCTGGTAGCAGGCGCTTCCACGATCTAGCGACCTCCTGGGGTTCCGCCTCACACGGACACCAGATCGTAGCAGCGGCCGCCACGTGGGTCATTTGGAAGAACCGCAACAAGGCTAGATACGAAGGTAGCCAATACTCGGATTATCAGCTCATTCGGGAAGTTTTCCGCCAATGTCGTAAAAGGAGCACCCGATGTGCCCACTGCTCCAGGACGTTTTGGTCCTCCGTTCTCCCCTAACTCCCCTTCTCGCGATGGTTTTGGCATCCCCTTATCTTTCTCCTTTTGGTGGTATACTTGTATAGGCTTTGGTATTTTGCGCCTTGTATACTTGCTCCGTCTAAGGTCTTCGAGCCTTCATTAATAAAAAGGGGGTTTTCTTAAAAAAATATATATATATATATATATTTTTTGTTTATATATATATATATATATATATATATATATATATATATATATATATATATATATATATATATATATTTATATATATATATATATATATATTTCACCATATATATATATATATATATATATATATATATATATATATAAATATATATATATATATATATATATATATATATATTTCACCTTATACATATATATATATATATATATATATATATATATTATCCTCTATGAGTTATAGAAATATCGGTTTTAGTTTGAATTGATTTGGAGTTTATGTGGTCTTCCAATCAATGAATATGGTTAAGAGTGGTAGTGGCTTCCTTAATTGGATAGGATGTTTGACTTTGGTCAAAGTAGTGAAGATTTGAGAACGTGACTCCTCTTAAATTAATTTAAATCTATTTAATACGGTTATACCATATGTTGGCACCCTAGAGTGGTCTCCACTAAGTTAGGTTGGCTAGGGTTAAGTCCCGGAATTATTTCGAACGAAATAAACACCGAAATGACTATAAACGGATCTTATGCACCATTTGAAAATAAGTAGCACATGGGTACGCAATTGAGTAGGACATCATAGTTATGTGTGTGTAGGCTCAAAATAGGTCGAAATCATATATTGGATCATTTAGGTTGGATCGATATCGAGTCTCGAAATCAAGTTGGAAGGTACGACAAGTTTAATGGTAGATAACCTTTTGGTCTAAATTGACCCAAAAGTTGTGTGACGAAAATAGAATACAAGAGAACACATTTGAGTGGGACATGATATATCAAAGTAAAGTTAAACTTGTTTAGATCAACACTCATGAAGGAAGTTTCTAGATATTAGCATTTCTTGTGCTCCAAAAATCAAAGATACGTAAAAGTATATATTATAATCATAAATAATAGTGGGAAAATATATAATAACCAATATATAACTTAAAAATATAATTTAAAATATATATGAAATTCAAAGGTCTTACACTCTATTTCACTCTCTTGTTACGTCCTTGTGATCAACGATACCATAATAACAATGCTAAGAGAAGATAAATAAATTGAATCAAATACTAGACCGCATATTGATGCTCAATCTGCTTTGATCACATGCTTTGTTACTAGTACGCTTTAAAATTTAGACATGGATAGACGAACTTGTACATATTGAGATGAATAAGAGGAAAGACATGAAATGAATGTGTCGTATATTTGTTAAGACATGAATTAACGTGTCATTATCTGTGCATAAATCAGTTATATATATCTGATAGAAATGTTAGAGCATGCATTGGTCTCGGACAACTTGTGCACAAGGTTATCGTCTATCGGGTGGAATCCAGGGGTACTGGAACCACTCGGCCTACGAGAGATGAAGTCATCCTGAGGTAGATGAAACCTCGCGATCAAGGGGGTATTGTGTCTATTAGTGAAGAGCTGAATCAAAAAAGTCACAGCTGCTAATCATGGAAAATGACCCATGGACCATCATGTAGATAGGCCACATGCATAATAAGAATTATAAACTTCAATATCTACAGGAATGAAACATAAGTTATTCGTATATGCAAATTATGCTAACCTTGTCTTGTGCAAGAATAACTTTCGTCTGTGGATAAGAATTATCGTACAAGTGCTTCATACTGTTTATGTTCTTATGAATTGTTAAAAAGAACCTAGACTAGTAGAAATACCATATAGTAATAAATGCTAGATTCACTGCCTACTGAGTGCAGATTTATGTGAGTTTGACCATAGTCGCTCACCAGTACGTATTATGTACTGACCCATGTTGTGGGCACCATTTTAGGTAAGCACGAGATATGAGGATTTTAGGTGAGGCGCTAAAGCTCACCCAGCCCAGTGGAGCTTGTTCGATCGCCTCGAAGCTTTTATTTCAAGTCTAGTAGTTTTTATTGTGAAGGTGTCTTTATATTTTATTTAAATAAGGGGATGTGATGTATGGGCATTGTGGCTAATTTTAAAAAGAGTTTCAAAGAGAAATATTAAGCCAATCAGCGGATTTTGAGTCGCAAGTATTGTATTTATATCCTATCAAGTTATCGATTAAAAAATTAGCTTCTGTTTCAATTTGTGTTAAAATTGGTTTTTGCATTTAAATGTTCTGTTTGTGTTTTGTTTATTTAGTCTAGTTGTATTGTGCAGGTAATGGCCTTGTGCAAGTCCAACTTAGGCTTGTACGACATCACACCCAATCAAGGACAAACAATTCCGTAGATATCAAAGCGAGGACGAACGATCCTACGGGCTCAGGGTGTGACAAGGTGGTATCAGAGCACGGCTTTACATCCTTGGCCTCTTTCAAATATCATTTTTGAAAAGTATATAAGTATTTTGATGATTTTTTATGGTCCCAATTTTGAGTTATGAATACCAATGTACCATAGAATAAGTCCATAATATTTTATGAGACTGAAAAAAGTTACACTCTTTTGTAGATGAATGACAAGGGGAGGTAGTCATGCTCCTCCTCGAACATCAGGCTCGACCGATCTGGTTGAGCGAATATTGGCCCTCATAAAAACTCACTGAAAATAAGCTGAGAAACATAGCATGCCCCAACAGAGGCAGCTGGATGTTTTGACACCAATCTTATCTTTACTTGCGGCCAATCATGATACCACCGCAGTAACCAACCTGATAGAAACTCCTGAGATTGGGCCTGTGGATGCCGATGAACCACAGCATGCTCGCAAGAAACAATTTGAGCCATCGAATTTCATGTCCAAAATCTATAGAGTTTGAGGGCAGGACGTCACCAAATAAGGTGACGGATTGGATTAAGAAGATGGAAACGTCCGTTCTCCTTTATAGGAGTTCCTAGCAGCAAAAAGGTGGCATATACCGCCCTACAACTGTGATTGTGTGCAGATGATTGGTGGGAAGCTAAGAAGCTAGAATTGTGCTCCAAGGCTAGATTTGGAAAGATTATATGGGCTATGTTTAAGCATGCCTTTCTGGAATAATATCTTCCTACTGCAGTCAATCAGAAAAAAGAAAGATGAATTCGTGACACTGAAACAAGGGAGCATGTCCGTTAAAGACTATGAGTCGGAATCCTCCAAACTTTAAAATTTGCTGGCTCGATGTTACCTAATGAGCGGGCTCGCATGAATCAGTTCATAAAGGGTCTGAATGATGACATTCAAAAAGATGTTCTAAATTGAGAGTGTGAGTTGTATACCAAGGCCTTTGAGGCGACGGTACAGATGGAACAATTCGGCTTGAGGAGTGCACCAGTGAAAGGTCAGGCTAGTCGTGTCACGACCCGCACCCGGTTTTTGGACGCGAGCTCGTGAGCAAGCCAGCTACGTATCGAGCGGACTCCAGCCCGACTCGAGTACGTATAAGCTGTCAAGATCATGGTATCATATCTAATCTAAACTATATCTCAATCCACAGGAATCATATAAACAAGAATGAACAAGTATGGGTCATGGTCTGCAGCCTATTAGCATATTGTTCGATTAGACTCCAATAATGATATGAGTCTATAAATAAGCAGAATATATCATGCTACGGAATATAAAGCACGAGAGGATAATAAAGAATATCACAAGCAAATACCTGTACCATACATCGCAATCTTCTACCATCATGCTCTGCTAACTAACTCCATGTAGTCGCTAAACCTGAAGAGATCATCAGGTCCTCAGAGGACTAGCAAGATACATAATATACAAGCCAACATGTAACAGTACAAATATACAGAGAAGTAAGAAACAATCAGGGATACCCGACGAGACAAGATGAACTAAGACACAAGATCTAAACACAAGGATCCTAAGACACTGGCATGCCATACTAGAAATGGCTAATAGGTCAAAGCTATAAACTGCAGTCAAGGCAAGTACTCACAATCTATAGTGTCTCAATCGCAGTCAAGGCAAGTACTCACAACCAAGACGGTAGCCAATCCTAGTATAAAATCCTATAGACCGTAGTCAAGGTAAGTACTCACAATCTATAGAATGTCAAAGTCAAGTCCTACTCAAGTCATGTCAAGTCAAGTCAAGTCAAGTTATAATCAAGTCGAGGGAATCGTGGTATAGGACTAGACGACTCTATCAAGGAATACATATGAAACTTACACAGTGTAACAGATCGAAATATCATAACAGAAAGGAACGGGAATGTGCAGGCAACTAGAAACATGTAAAGTAAAACTATAACAGGACGAGTGTACTAGACATGGAATAAAGCAATCATAAATGTAAGGGAAATAACAGCAGCTAGATAATGAACATGCATATAAATTATACTGTACAAGCTAGCAAGGTAAACTTGCCTGGGGATTGCACGAAGAACCAACAAGATATAGTCCACTTCTAAGCCATAAAGTCCAAATCATCACAACTGTCTCCGAAAGCTGAAATAAATGTTGCCAACATTCTCAGAATAGTCAAATTAGCTAGGATTGTCTGTCCTTAAGTCCAATTCTGGATACAGGGGCAAAACGGTAATTTCGGACAAAAATGATGTCCGACGTTGGATCCGCTTTGCACCGAAAATTGTGCCAGAGCCAATGGTCTCTAAAGTCGTCATACTACATGTCAACAGGTCCGGTTTTTTGATACGAACCCAACCGTACGTCCAAAGTTGGATTTCGGCGGGCCGTGCACAAAATTACCCGTTGAGTCGGACCGTGGGGCCCGCAAAACGGTGGTTCGATTCCACTGTCTCAGAATTTGACCAAACTTGGCATACAGGACCAAAAAAATGATACGGTCCTGTTGGCGCAAGTTTTGTCTCGATCTGACGAGCGTGCACAAAGTAATTAGAAAAATTACACAGAGGCTGATACGGTAAATTTTGACGGATACGCATCAAATTCGTCGCGCACACGCGACCAATTTGAATTCCGTCAAAGCCCACACGTCCACGAAGCCGTTACACAGCTTTCGATGCTTTCGTTTCGTGACCACGTCGCCCGGTTTGGCGGAACGCATGTCGTATCGAAGGTTTTCTATTTTTTTCAAAAACTATTTTTCATATTTTTTCTTAATTTTGGAACTGATATAAAATTAAAGTAAAAACTAAAAGAATGGTTTCCATCATGGTTAGGTTTTCTACAAACGTGTTCAAATGGATTTCGAAAATCCTAACTATTCTGTCCACAAATTCCCTTCCAAAATAGGGTTTTCAAGTGAGACTGTTCTGTTTTCGTCTCTATAAAAACTAGTTTTTTTTCGAGATTTCAACCTCGGATTTCTTGTGATCTGGTCATCTAGATTAAAAACTATTTCACAGGAGTCGAGGCCTATGTGTTGTGTTCGCAAAGTGCTCTCAGTTTGGTCATTGGCTGCGAGATGAGAGAGAACTTTACCTGCAAAGTGGAGGGTTCGACCTGTGTGCTGCCATTGTTGCGTCTCCGTTCTGCTGTTCGCGACGGACCTGGCCGCGCTCTGGCCGGTCGCCGGCTGCAGCGTGCGCGGTGGCGCCCAGGGTGGCGCGAGGTCGTCAGGGGTGCGTGAGGAGGTGGCTAGACTTAGGGTTTCGTGTACAACTCCTCTCCCTCTCGGCTCTCTCTCTATATATATATATATATATATATATATATATATTATATAATATATATATATATATATATATATATATATCACCGCTGATTTTACAGAGGTCGGATCCTCTTGGCCCGACTGTGCTACTTGCTTTGGGCCTTGGGAAGGCTTGGCCTGTGGGAATACTGTGGAGAACTTGGCTGCTAGGCCGAGCTGGGCTCTTTTGGGCCTGGCTGGATTCTTGTGAGGTGTGTGTGTTGCTATATTTTATCATCTATTAGCACACATGTATATATATATATATATATATATATATATTTATATTTACATATACCCATGTACATATATACATATGTACATATGCATTAACGTATATATATATCTATAATTTTTTTTTATATATATATATCTTATATATATAATATATATATAATAGATTATATATATATATATATATATATTATATATAATATATATATATATATATATATAATATATATAATATATATATGATATATTAATAAAATATATATATATATATTATATATATATATAAAAAAAAAAAATATATTATATATATATATATATATATATATATATATATATTTTTATATATTTTATATATATATATATAGATATTTTTTTTATATATCTATATATTTATAATTATATATATATATATAAAATATATATAAATATATATATTAATAATATATATATATATATATATATATATATATATATAAATAATAATTATAATAAATATATATATATATCTATATATAGATATATATATATATATATATATATATATATATATATATATATAATATATATATATATCAAATTATATATATCTATATATTATATCATATTGAAAAAAAAAAAAAAATATATATAATATATATATATATATATATATATATATATATATATATATATATATATATAAAATATATATATATATATATATATATATATATATATATATTGATATATACTTTCTCATACACACATATATAATATATTTTTATATATACATACACACAAACACATATATAATATATATTTATATATATGTATATTTATACGTATATACGTATAAATTATAAAATCTCAATATAACAATTAAATATTACAATATAATCCTTAATTACCATATTGGAATCTCCATTTATATAATAGGCTATATTAAATTAACTTAGATAATTATACATACATATATTTGTATGAAGCCTAAATTTATATCAGGAATGTAATTATATATATGCACATGTATATACCTGTATGGCCTACATAAATCCCAAAATACATGTTTAAAGAAATAATTCACCACATTATCAACTAAAATAGTATATATTTATATATATTATAAAAAAAACTTTGATTATAACCATAATTCGTAATATGGCCTACTAAACCACGAGATAAAATTAACTAGATACCAACCAAACATCTACATAGAGGTCCTTAGACACACTACCTGAGTACGTCGGTTTAGGCTCAGCTCGGGCTAAATCGACACAAACGGGTCTCCTACAAGTCACTAAATATAATAATAATTAATTAAACTTATTTATAATAGTCATGCTATAATTTGGCCTGATTTTCCTAGTTAGGACACTCCTATGGCTCGGTATTCCCCTACCATGGCTAAACACTAGTCAAAGCACGCCACTGCACTATCCGTACCACGATTCCTAGTCGTCTTGTACTTCAAAGCTCAACCATGGCTAAAATTATCTACCGTAATAATTAACTAAATAATCATTTATAAAATTCTAAAATCACTATTTAAATCAAAAAATATTTTAAAAAATATTTTCTGGGAAGGGAAGCTACAAGTCGTAATCAATCTGTATAAAGATACCATGATAGTGAGAAAAAGGCTGATGGTGAACCCCGCAAAGAAACAGTGCGTACCTACTGTGGTCGACACGGGCATGTTAAGGAAGACTGTCGCTATGCGAATGGAGTGGAAAGCAGTTACTATGGCATACGTGGGCATACTAAGGAAGATTGTCATGCCGCTAACAAAGCTTGCTTCAGTTGTGGCCAACATGGTCACGCTGTTAGAAATTGTCCGAAAAGAAGGAATGTAGCATAGAAACGAAACGATACTGTGGAGCGTAGGCCGATGCAGGACCCACCGACGATATGAGACAATCCGCACAATGAGCAGCTACGGAGGCTTTATTTTCTAACTAGAAAAATATTTAAAATTAAACTAAAATAAATAAAAATTTAAAAACTCGGAAAGTGGGCTTACAAATCTACCCACCTTAGAAAATTTGTGTCCTCAAAATTTTAAATGTCCGACTAGGCACGACTAGCATGTAATCAAATTGATACGATTCATGATCAAATTAGTCAGGCAAAATCACGGATAGAATCGAAAGAAGATGCAATTTGGCACGATCGAAATTTAATCAAATAGTCTAATCACGATCAAAATTGTAAGGTATTATCAAAATTGAAATCGTTCTGACACGATCAAATATTTAATCACGATCATGGAATCAGAATCTAGATACGATTACGAATCTAGTAGAAGGAAATCAAAATAAGTTTAAAGATTACTAGGAAGACAAATAACGAGTCGAGAATAGAAAGATAAGAAAGAAAGGAAGAACTACCAGTTTATTGAGAAGATAATAATAAGAAATAAGACATCATATCAATTTGGAAAATTAATAGTCATATACCAATAAAAGATATAGCCTCTATAGTATTTGAATACCGTAAGTATAGCCGAAGTCATTTTATCGAGAATCCATGTCTCACTAGTGTACATCTGGCTGCAGTAAACTCTTGGTTTCATGACTCAAATACGATATGGTATCGAATATTCTATTAACTTTATCCAATATTGACATAAAAACCCAAAGATCAAATAGGACAACTAGGACATAGTTTTAATAATATTTAATAACCTAAGCTTACCTAAAATTACTTCAACTTATGGGTCATGCCTTAGCAGTGCGCTACTGGCTGTAGTGAACCCGCAGTCTCTATAATTCAAATAAATGGCAACAGTGCGCATCTGTCTTGCAATTATAAGTCACTGAATATTCTTTCAAACTTTGTCCATAAGAGTTTTCAAATGAGATTCTAGAAATTCAACAAGTTGATCATGATAGAAAATATAAGTATCAGTCCTTGAATAAAAGTATCAGTTTTTAAAAGTCAAACGATCGGTTAGGTATCAATTTTGAAAATCAAAAGGTCGAATAGAAAAAATGTCTGAATACAAGAGCAGTAAAAAAATTTAATTTCTATTTCTCTAATATTCAAGGATTGAGGAAAATCATATGTCTTGAATTTCAATAAAACTGACTCAAAATTAATATATGGATAGTTGAATCAGGTTAGGCTCAAAACTCAATGGATAGAAATAGAATATTGACTCTTAGAAAAATAATTACTTATGGCCAATGGAAAAAATAAGTAATACGGACAGTACGATATAACGATGTTTAGGGAAGATAGAAAATAAAATTACACAAATGATCAATTAGGAATTGAATCCTAGGAAGTCCTAATTTACCAAGCGAATAGTCTATCCACCTTTGATCATACCATCATATCAAAACACAATGGTATATCCTTCTATGAAAATTCCTCAAGTTACCGAAGAGGGTTTAGAATTTAATAAATCCCTACCTAAATCACATGGCCTATATAGCAAGCTTAACTACTCGACAGTTAAATTGAATAAGGGCTTTCCTATGGTATACCTAGTCCTAGCCATTGTCCTAAAATTAAATCGATCATAATTGTGAATGAGCACTTCCTAGTCACAGGCTCGTAGTAGTATGACTAATATAGGTACTACCATGAGTTTGCACAATTTTGTAAAAATAGACCTGCATGGGCCACCAAAAAATTTGTCACGACCCGCACCCATTTTTTCGGGATACGAGTACGAAGCTAAGTCCAGCATACGCCGCAGCATCGACGGTAGTACGCTATCTAGACCTCCATATCAAATACAATAAAAATTCATATCTATTTGCCCATTCACAATAACTATTTTATTTATAAATCCAATAATACATTGAAATATGATTCAGGAACAAACCCGCTAAATATTTAAATGAAAATAGTATCTAATCTATCTAGAATCGAAGGTCGGCCTCCAAGATCTATATCTCCACCCGTTTGGTCCATAGCGTATAAGATGGCAAGTCACCTGCAACGATCCAGTCAGAAAAGGAGCAAAGTACAATCTTATTACAATAATGTAATTTAATACAAAATAAGTTAGACAAGTAGAGATATAGTAAAGAATAAAGGAAACATATATATAAACTAGAAACAATAAACATGAACAAGAACTACTGGCAAGAACGTGTATAAACAAGACAACTAGCCATGAACATGTACAAAAAAATAAACAGTGCATTTGAAATACCTTTCGATATATGAATATCTGGGCTAATATGGCACATCATAGATGGTTATCCATAATAAAAAGGTACGGGTAACCCATACGTGAGGTTTATGACTTAATTATCCACAATAACAATTATTAGGATTTGTTCACATACCTACTTAGTATTTCTCCTCCCGACTCACAAAAAATCAATAAACGAACAATGATACAACAAGTCCTATCGTGTTACAATCGTGTCTCAACATGATAGTAAAATGAAAACACAATGATGAAGTATTTTAATATACTAAGAACATAAAGCAATAGTATATTTGCCTCAATTAAGTTGCAATTGATATGTGACTTGATCATGTTGGCACAGAATAGTCATAGTTGTCATAACTACGCAAGACGACCTCTAATGATGGAATAGACCATGTCATTGGGTCCGGGACATCCCGATTAGACTAAGATCGATATGAAGTAGTCACAATCATAAAAATAGGAGCGTATGACTTGTCACGGTCAAGATGAAAATCGAAAGGAATTTCATAAGCAAATATTTATACTATTTTGGAAATATTTTATTTGTCAAATATTTTAAATAAATACTTAAATCTAGAAGATCATTTTTAGGGCTAAAATCAAAATACAATTTTAGGTGAAAACTATATTTTGGAAAATAGCTAGAAATAATATATTTTATGAACTTTAGCCCAATTTAAAAAAATACATACAAGGCCAAGCCCAATTCTCTATTTATGTTACAAAAATAATTTTTAGGAAATATAAATATATAATTTTTAGAGTAAATAATAATATTAATAAAAGTAACACTAATAACATTAGTAATATAACAATAATATTATATTACATACTATATACACTAATACATATATGTATAATATACTGTCATGACACGTACCCACTGTGAGGGTACGAGCACGTAACAACGTCCAGCCTACGCCGCAGTGTCGACGGTAGAACGCTGTTCTAGGTCACTATCGAACCAACAAATCACGTAATTATATAATGTACTTATCAAAATATCAACTCCGAACGGAGGACAAGTATAGATATATTGTAATCTCAATCACAGTCTAAGCACGATATGATAACACAGAAGATTATAACTAAGACTAAATAACAGCAATAAACCAACTACTAAATAATATAATCTCAGACAATCTCAAACTACATAACTCAACTTATTTACAACTCAAGTTCTAAAGCATGAAAGCTAAAACAAGACAACTAGCTAATCTCCCGATCACTTCTGAGTGTCAGGGCCATAGGTAGCTAAGCCATCTCCTGGTCCATAATATGTAGGGCATGTGTCCTCAGGGCAATCATCTATAAAAATTTTAACAGGTCCAGTCAGGACAGGAACGAGTACAACTCATCAAGAAAACCCAAGTAAATGACAGGGAACTATAAAGCAGTTATAGGCAGTTTTATTGATAAACATGGTGGTTTATATACAGGTGATTGTATAGAGAAACAGATAAGATACAAGGAAAGTAAGTAACTAAAACAAGAGCAAAATTATGGCAATGAAGACTGTAAAATAAATCTAGCTGAACTAGAGTAACATGATAAGTCCAGACAGTAAATATAAACCAAGTGTAATCCTATGCAAATCCAGTACGGGACGAATCTAATACAAGATAAATCCAGTACAAGACGATTCTAGTCAGTGATCAAGAATCCACGTGAGACCAGCTACACTCTAACAGTGTGTTTTAAAATACTGAGATCGACATGTAAACGGCTGTAGGTATCAGGTACATCTCTCACTGATCAGGCGAGAGATGGCTATGCTTCCAGTAGATTCCAGTAAGGAGATTCCAGATTTGGGGTATGTCTACATGCCTTACTCAATATTTCCCCGCCCCACAATACAAGTGAATCCAGCACAAGACACGAGAATCGAGAGAGTCCAGCCAAACACGATAACACTAGTAATAATTCCAGAATGATTCCAGTAATAGAGGCCAGACAATGTGGTAAGTGTGTCGCATACATGAATCCAGAATTATCCATACGTGTGGTATCAGAGAATCACATAAAACTAACTAGAACTGAAATACAGTAACTGGCAAATAAATGAGAGAACTATCAGAGAATGTACTCGCCTGATACTCTGAAAAGAGTAGTATAATATCAGATGTCTGCAACAGAGTCACAATGTCCTAAACAGAGAAATATAGGTTATAATGTGTTTAAAATAAGTCAGATGATGTTTACGATGCAATCTATATAATTTTTAGGTCAATCTAGGTCAAAGTCAACTCTGGTCAAACCTGGTCAACTGTCTAGGTCAAACTAGGTCAAAGTCAACTCGATGTCAAACCTGGTCAACTGTCTAGGTCAAACTAGGTCAAAGTCAACTCGATGTCAAACCTGGTCAACTGTCTAGGTCAAACTAGGTCAACTTGGACTAAGGGCTCAATCTTGGTCAATGCTCATCTAGGGTTAACTATCTAGTTATACCTCATATCAAGCTAGTCTCATAAGTTACCCACACCATATATATATATATATATATATATATATATATATATATATATATATATATATATATATATATATATATATAAAATATATATATATATAACAATTATCCCTATAACTAAGAACACACACGCACTTACTATTTAAACCATATACCCTTATATAAATAATGTATGCAAATATCTTTATTTATGTATACCAATACATGCATACTTATACCCTATGAAACAACCCTTGAGTCAAACAAGTGAACCCATGGCCCAAGGCCTAACTTGCACCCCTAACACTGCTATACACTTAGCATTACCCTTTACTCTCTCTACCCTCACATGACACCACACTGCCACACTCTAATTACCAACCCAAAGTCCTGCCACAGGCCACACTCAACCTCATATTGCTTAAACATGGACACACACTTAACTAATGTACTGCCACGCCTACATATTCACCTATATATGAATATAGGTATAGCTATTCTTCTCAAAACAGTCCCATTGACATCTGATACATAAGGCACACTAAACACTCTAAACTAACTCACTTGACACAAGCACAAGACTGGCACATGTTCAGTTAAACACATGTAAAATATGCACACACTACCTATCCTATTTATCATACATCAATACATTACTATTTCCCCTTCCTTCTTAACTGATACTCGAGTGGTCCTCTTCACTAGACTGGTACAATATGGGAATAGAGGACTGGTACACATATGTATATATAGATAGGAAAACATGAAACAAAGGGGAAAGGTACATGTGTATATGTGTGTATATGGTGCTGCCCTCAGTGTCAAATAGGGAACAGTGTGTTTTCAGGAAATAGGCAATGTGTATAATTTCAGGAATTCAGTAAAACGATAGTCCAAAATCAGTTAGCAGTGACAGTGTTAACTTAGGAAATCTCAGGGCAACGGGGTGTGCGTACAATTATATCAATGTATGCAAGTGCATCCATGGTTCTCAGTCAAAAGCGGACTAGAAACCAAAGTAAAATCAGCTGACAACAGGAAACCAATCTCAGGAATTCAAATTCAAAACCAAAACTGAACTCAACCCAATACCATACCTGAAACCCAACTTGGAACTCATCAAAACTCATCCCAGGCATGTAATTATGTTACATATTAACAATTGAACATTAAATACATTAATTAACAATTTAATTAATTAAACTTTGTAAGAAAACGAAACAGGATAGAACATGTATCAGAGTATTATAGGAATCCCTAAATTAGGTTTCGAATTTCCATTAAACATCAAATTTATTACTGACATAGGTTCGAGTATATGTCAGTGTGTCCCTCGAGTCATCTTGTGTCCATACGACGAGACACAACGTGTCCAGACACCTCGAGCACACACAGACAAACACGAGCACACCTAAGTGTCGTGCAAGCGTGTCACGGAGTCGTGTGCATGACACACGACACGTGACACATCGTGCTCATGTCCAGATACTCGTCAGGGATAGGGTTACATGTCAAATAGCCTGCACCGTGTCAACGTGTAGCGTGTCGCATGCACGAGATGCGTATTCGACGTGATTCTCGCGCACGCTCGTGTCAGGCTAGGACCAGTGCAAGTCGATTTTCTTCGTGCACACTAAACGAGAACCCATGAAACTTTGTAGGTGTCGTGTCAGTCACTAGGAGAACGTGTCCACCAAATTTCGTGACCTGAGTCATCGTGTCGTATCCGCCAGGACACCCGAGCAGCAGGGCAGCGCACCGGGGCCTCGTGCGTGCGTGTGTGTCTAAATTTGGACACGAAACGTGTCCAGAAATGTGCTCAGTAGGACACAAATTTAAAGAACACATATAGGGCTACAAATCCATAAAATTAGTTTTCGAAATTATAATGTTTTAATCCATTCAAGCAATTCATCAAACACTTAGCAATACACTAGACACGTGTCCGATACGGACACCAAACGGACACGAAATTGGCTCAAACTTCAGGGAAAGCTAGGGGACTCCTAGATCTAGCCCTAAATGCAAAGAAAACAAAATTTTAGATCAATTTGTAGAGTTTTACCTATAGGTGCAAAAAGCATAAAAAAGCTCCAAATGGGGGGTGTTCTTCTTGATGGCCAAATGCTCCAAATGAACCCAAAACTGAGATTAACCTCCAGAAATATTAAACATACAGAAATTAGAACCTAATGCAAAAGACTAGAATTAAAAAGGAATTAAAATGAATTTATGGGGATTTTTGGAAGGGGAAAAATACCTTTCTATTCCTATGTGTTGAAATGAAATAAAAGAGGCAAGCACTAATGAATAAGTGTTTATATAGGGTGGGAATCCCTATGTGGCTGGTCACTTAGGGTTTGGTTAGGGTTAGGGCTTCTAGTTATAGGCCTATGGGCCAAGTCACAAGTCATTAAGTCCTCAATCACAAGTCATTTCATTAAACCACAACCCATGAACTAATTTCACTTAAACTAATCCTCCTAATCCAAAATTAGTTTCTAATGACTAAAAGTAGGTTAACCTAGGTTAGACTAGGGTCACCATGGCTAGGGTTAGCTTCTAGGCTAGTCCACTAGGTCTTAACAAGTCAAGGTCAAACTAGAATTCACCAATCCAATAAATCATCAAATAATTCAAATAAGTCAACATGACCAAAATACCCTTAGGCTAAAAATGATAATTAAATCATCCTAATGACATGGTTAGGCTCTAGGTCATGCAGTCTCTCGGGTTTCACTGGCAGCACATCAAAATCACAAGTCATGACTTAAAGCAGTTTTTAAATAGTTTAAAAATTATTAAAAATCACCAAAAAATCATAATGTGAAACAATTATCAATAAATAATAATAATAATTATAAAATTTCAAAATTACCCTTATCTGAAAAATTGGGTGTTACATATACATATGTACACATGCTTCATATACATAATATATATTGGTATTTAGATAATGGTAGTAAGAAAAGAAAACAAACCACTATACTCCCGAATGGGTGATTAAGGAAGAGAGAAAGAGATAGATTTTGAGAATAAATCAAAAGAGGGAAGAAAAAAAAGGTGGGCGAGAGAGGAGTGATGGAGAGCGGAAGACCAGAGTCGTCGGGGACGCCGGGGCGGCACGAAGGTGGAGGAGCTCATTCTTGAGACTCGGCCTCTACGCTCGATGGGGCTACTCATGGTGGCTCGGCGCGTTGCCGTCGCCTAACGGGCTCAGCATGGCGTAGTACGGGGCAGAGGAGTAGTTCAACCATAGTGTCAAACACGACGGTCTGATCGATGGTGGTCTTCGACGTTACTATATGCGGCTTAGGTATGGACGAAGGAGGATCGAGATCGCAAGTGGTGGCACTCGAGGCAGAACACAGTGCCAGATCTGGCAATGCTCAGCAGAGGGGATGGTCGCAAAGGGTTTAATGACAGGACAGGGCTCGCATGGGAAAAGAGGGCTCAGTGAGCGACGTTTGCGAGGGATGCTAAGGTTTCGACGGTTGGGGCTTCGTCAGTCCTGGTGGGCGAAGCTGGACGTTGGGGCGAAGATAGCCACGTGAAGGGGTCTGTGGGCGGAGTCGGGCGCGGGACTCCAGCGGATCTGGAAGGCCGAAGATCTGGTCGTTGGTGGTTCGGGAGTCCAGGTGTTGGCCGATATAGAGTACCTGGCCACTGGTCGGTGTTGGTTGTCCATGTTAGAGGTCGACGGCTACGCGAGATGGCCGACAGCAACCTAGGGTTAGGGTTAAGGATTTGGGGATTGGCATCGTGTCATGCACGATACCGAAAGGATTTAGGTTGAACAGAATTGTGTCTAGGATTGTCGGACACGGTCGATGATGTAATTGTAATAAATAATATAATAAAAAGGAAGATAGGGATACGGATACGGTGCACGCACGATTCGTCTTTGTAGATGAAAAATTGGCTATAGTGGTGTTTGAGGAATTTATGTGATTTTTGTGGAGAAGCAAAGGGAAGCCTCCCCCTTATATACGTGTAGAGAATTCCTAGATAGGAAAGGATAAAGATTTTATCAAATCCTTTCATAGATTTTAAATCAACTAATTTAATTGATCAAATCTAATCAAAGATTGATCACAATTGAAATTTAGAATTCAATGAACATATCTTTCCATAAAACTTTAAATCAATTACAATCCTAGATTTGATTGCCAAATCAATAATAAATTTAAAATAACATATAATATTATCAATAATATAATTGATGGTAATAAATCAAATACTTCAAAAATATATTTTATAGATTCAAATCTTAAAAAAAATTGATAATAATATACCTATAATTCTAGAAGTCTATTTTTTATAAAATCTCTTTTAAAATAAATTTGGCAAATCCCTTTTCCTTTCAAAATATCTATAATAGAATTTAAAAATTAAATTTATTTTCAAAATAGATAATTATTTATTATTAAACTAAAATAAATAAAAAATTTAAAAACTCGAAAAGTATGCTTACAAATCTACCCAACTTCGAAAAAATTTCGTTCTCAAAATTTCAAATGTACGACTAGGCACGACTAAGAATGTAATCAAAATGATAAGATTCATGATCAAATAATTAAGTCAGGCATAATCGCAGATAGAATCGAAAGAATATGTAATTTGTTACGATCGAAATATAATCAAATAGTCTAGTCACGATCAAAATCATTAGGTATGATCAAAATCAAAATATTTCTAACACGATCAAATATTTAAGCATGATCATGGAATCAAAATCTAGATACGATTATGAATCTAGTGGAAGAAAATCAAATAAGTTTAAAATATTACTAAGAAGACAAATAACGAGTCAAGAATAGAAAGATAATCAAGAAAGGAGGAACTACCAGTTTAGTGAGAAGATGGTAATAAAAATAAGATATCAAATCAATTAGGAAAATTAATAGTCATATGCCAATAAAAGATATAGCCACTATAGTATTCGAATACCGTAAGTATATCTGAAGTCATTTTACCGAGAATCCAAGCCTCGCTAGTGTACATATAGTTTCAGTAAACTCTTGGTTTCATGACTCAAATATGATATGGTATCGAATATTCTATTAACTTTATCCAATATGACATAATAGCTCAAAGATCAAATAAGGCAACTATGACATAGTTTTAATAATATTCAATAGCCTACGCTTACCTGAAATTACTTAAACTTAGATGCCTTGCCAGTGCGCTGCTCGCTGCAGTGAACCAACAGTCTCTATAATTCAAATAAATGGCCACAGTGCGCATCTGCCTTGTCATTATAAGTCGCCAAATATTCTTTCAAAATCTGTCCATATGAGTTTTCAAAGGAGCTTCTAGAAATTCAACAAGTTAATCATGATAGAAAATTTAAGTATCTGCCATTTAATGAAAGTATCAGTTTTTGAAAATTAAGCGATCGATTAGGCATCAATTTTGAAAATGAAATGATCGATTAGGAAAAATGACTGAACACAAGAGATAAAAAAAATTTAATTTCTATCTCTTTAATATTCAAGGATTGAGGAAAATATATGTCTTGAATTTCAATAAAACTGACTAGGAATTAATATATGGATAGTTGAATCAGGTTAGGCTCAAATTCAATAGATGGAAATAGAATATTAAATCTTAGAAAAGTAAATACTTATGGCCAATGGAAAATAATTAAATAATACAGACCGTATGATATGACGATGTTTAGGGAAGGCAGAAAATAAAAATGCACAAATGATCAAGATTAGGAATTGAATCCTAGGAAGTCCTAATTTACGAAGCAAATAGTCTATCCGACTTTGATCATACCATTATATCAAAACACAATGGTATATCCTTCTATATAAATTTCTCAAATTACATAATAGGGTTTAGAATTCAATAAATTCCTACCTAAATCATATGGCCTATATAGGAACCTTAACTAAATGATAGTTAAATTGAATATGGGCTTTCCTATGGTATACCTAGTCCTAGCCATTATTGTCACGCCCCGATTCGGGGAATCGCTCGCTTTGCTTAGATTCACGCCGAATCGATCGTCCTCGCTAAGGCGTGATGCCGTACAAGTCTGGAGTTGCACTTGTACAAGGCTAGAACATGCACATTCATATCATTTGAAACATTTAAAATTAAGCCACAGTTGCGGAAATATTGGAACACAATATAGGAAGAAGAAATACTCATTTTATTCATAATTGTAGTCAGAATACAACTTTTCTCGATAATATTTGAAATGCCATTTCGGCTACATTGATTCATGAAAAGAAGTACAACTGATAGGCTGCCATGAAATAATTTCCCGTTCCATACATCATGCCCCTTTAGTACTTTGAAATATAAGCAGCTATCTTTGAAATCTCCGCAATACTTTGTGCGTCTTTAGGGAAAAACAACTTGAAAGGAAACAGCAGTTCAGAAAGCTTTAGTTCGGACGTGCGCCTGAGCCTTCTCCAGTACCTGTGGAGGAGGGGTCAGCACATTATAACAATGCGCTGGTGAGCCCCGTTGGCCCACTCAGCTAAACCAACATTTGATTAATGACAAGCATTTTAAAGATATGAATTTATTAGGGACAGGCAACATTCAGAGTAATTCACAATAAATGCAACATGGAATAAACCATGTTTACTTTACCATTGGCCGAATCCAGCTTTCCTGCATAAGATACAGGATAATAATAATATACTTACCGCCCCTGCATAAAATAATCATTAGCATGCATCCTGACTACATGGCCACTAGCGTTGTTAAACCATATGGACATCTCTTTGCCTTATAGGACTTCAAGGTAATGCAATGACTCCAAAGTAGGTAGCTAGCCCCTAAGGATGCCTCACAATACCCGTGCTCCCATTAGCACGCCAATGCTTCCTCCTAGGCCGAATCGGTCCTGGCGCCCCAGTACCGATTCGAGGAAACACACCACCAAACCTTGTGCACAAGTTGTCCATGACCATGCGAATGCATGATTGACTCGATAAGCAAACAGTGCATGGTAGTTTTGAAAGTAAATAGACAACTTGTTCATTTCGCAGCATTTCATCATCATTCTAGGTATCAATTCAATCTCAATTCAATGTTCAGTGGACAAGCATAATCTCAATTGTTGTTAACAGTGTAATCGATTCATTTCAATGTTCAAGGGACTAGCATTCATTTCAATGTTCTATGAACTAGCATTCATTTCAATGTTCAATATTCAATCTCTAGCTTCTTAGTGGTATTGACTTGTGGCATTTAGCAACTGATATCGATCAACGGATGTTGCAAGACAATTATTTAGTTGGCATGAAGGAATAGCGAGAGGGACAATACCACCACAGAGATCCACACTCACCAAATTAGAGAATCGTCGAGAGAGAGAGGAACACTTGCACGCTTAGCCTTCCGTCACGCGTCAGTCTGCATTGGCACCAAAAGTTGGTTAATAATCCATCTCGTTGTGTTCTCTTCTCTCAGAATTCTCAAGGATGAATGCTATGCAAATCGATGAAAACGGGCAAGAATCAAATCATCGAAAATTATTCAGAAAAGCATCCATCAAAACCAAGCAGCAAAACCAGCAGCAAAACATCCAGAGAAAACTCTTGGACGCATTTCAAGAGAAACCAATCCATTAGTTGGAAAGGTTCTTATGCACTTGTCCGTGATCGATTCGGTGCCGACGGTAAGTTTCCCCAATACTCGGTTCCGATCGAGTTAGCCAAGCCACAAGCCTTACATAGTGAACCGCTAGGAGCGGGACACTACATAATATACCACTAAGAAAAAGTTTCGTCCTCGAAACTTAAAGCAAAAGTCCTACCTCAAAAATATCAAACAGCGAAGGGTATTTCACCCGCATCTCTTCCTCTAATTCCCATGTCGACTCCTCTACAGCATGGTTCTGCCATAGCACGTTGACCAGGGGTACTGTCCGATTCTGCAAAACTTTCTCTTTCCTGTCCAAAATTTGGACAGGCTCTTCAGTGTAGGATAGGTCAGCGCTCAGCTGCAGCTGGTCGAAGTTCACTACGTGACTTGGATCATGTACGTACTTCCGAAGTTGAGATACATGGAAGATATCGTGCACATCAGCCAGAGCCGGAGGTAGTGCAAGTCGATAAGCCACTGAGGCTACCTTCTCTAAAATTTCGAATGGTCCGACGAATCTCGGGCTTAGCTTTCCTTTCATCCCAAACCGCATCACACCTCGCATGGGCGTGACCTTCAAGAAGACATGATCGCCTGCTGTGAATTCCAAAGGTCGTCGATGAACATCCGCATAACTCTTTTGTCGACTTTGAGCAACTCTAAGTCTTTCTCGAATTAAGCGAACCCTCTCGACGGCCTGTTCCACAAGTTCTGGTCCGAGCACTTGCCGTTCACCGACTTCATTCCAGCATATCGGTGATCGACATTTCCGTCCATATAAGGCTTCGTACGGGGCCATTTGGATACTTGCCTGATAACTGTTGTTATAGGCAAATTCTGCTAATGCGAGATGTGTGTCCCAATTTGTCTTCGAATCGAGCACGCACAATCTCAACATATCTTCAAGAATCTGGTTTACTCTCTCTGTCTGACCATCAGTCTGCGGATGGTAAGCCGTACCGAAGTTTAACTTTGTGCCCATAGCCGAGTGCAGACTTATCCAAAATCGCGACAAGAATCTTCCGTCTCTATCCGATACTATAGAAGCTGGCACCCCATGTAATCGAACAATTTCATTTATGTAAATCTGAGCCAACCGTTCTACTCCCCATGTAACTTTTATTGGAATGAAATGTGCCGACTTGGTTAATCTATCCACGATAACCCAAATCGCATCATTTCCCTTCTGAGTTCTTGGCAAGCCGACTATAAAATCCATACAGATATTATCCCACTTCTACAGTGGAATAGCCAAATTTTGTAATTCTCCGCCTGGCCGTTGGTGTTCGGCCTTCACACGCTGACAATCCATGCATTGTGACACAAATAGCGCCACATCCTTCTTCATACCATGCCACCAAAAAGTTGAGCGTAGATCTTTATACATTTTCGTGCCTCCCGGATGCAAGGAATACTTTGCGAAATGAGCCTCGGTCAGTATTTCCTTCCTGATATCCTCGTCCTTAGGGACGCACAATCTTCCCTTGACACGAATAGTGTCATCTTCAACGGTAAAGTCTGACGCCTTTCCTGCTAGAATCAACTCGCGTATCTTCTGCAGAAACGGATCATCCTTCTGAGCAATCTTAATCCTTCCCTGGAGACTCGGCTCAAGCTGCAATTGAGCCAACTGTACATTCTGCGGACGGATTCTGAACTCGATGCCCATCTCTTCAAGATCCCGTAGTACCTCTTTTGCTATTGTTAGGGATCCAACAAATTTCCGACTCAAGGCATCAGCTACCACGTTCCCTTTACCCGGCGTGTAAGAGATTGTCAAGTCATAATCTTTGATCAATTCTAACCAACGCCGCTGCCTTAAATTCAATTCCTTTTGTGTGAATATGTATTTCAGGCTTTTGTGACCCGTGAAGATCTCGCAGGACACACCATAGAGATAGTGTCGCCACAATTTCAACGCGAACACAATCGCCGCCAGTTCCAAATCATGTGTCGGGTAATTCTTCTCATGCTGTTTGAGTTGTCTCGAAGCATAAGATATTGTCTTCCCACGTTGCATGAGAACACATCCCAACCCAAGTCCCGATGCGTCACTGTAGATCTGAAATCCCTCGGAGCCTTCCGGAAGTGCTAAAATTGGAGCTGTGACGAGCCGCTGCTTGAGTTCCTGGAAGCTACTCTCACAGTCGTCAGTCCACTTAAATACGACTCCCTTCTGAGTTAGGCGAGTCAAAGGCGACGCGATTCTCGAAAAGTCTTTCACAAATCTACGGTAGTACCCGGCTAAACCAAGGAAACTCCGTATTTCACTAGCTGATGCAGGCTGCTTCCAGTCCACAACTGCCTCAATCTTCTTTGGGTCAACGGCAACACCTTCTGCCGAAACAACATGTCCTAGGAACGACACGCTGTTCATCCAAAACTCGCACTTACTTAGCTTTGCATAGAGCTGGTTGTCCCGCAGCGTCTGAAGTACTTCTCTCAAGTGCTCGACATGAGTCTCCCTGTCCTTTGAGTAGATCAAGATGTCATCGATGAACACAACAACAAACTTGTCTAAGAATGGTCGAAACACTCTATTCATTAAATCCATAAAGGCTGCTGGAGCATTGGTCAAGCCGAATGGCATGACCAAAAACTCATAATGTCCGTATCTTGTACGGAATACTGACTTAGGAACATCTTCGGGTCTGATCTTCAACTGATGGTATCCTGAACGAAGATCAATTTTTGAAAACACGGTCGCCCCTTGTAGCTGATCGAATAGATCATCTATCCTTGGCAACGGATACTTGTTACGGATGGTTGCCTTATTCAGTTCTCTGTAATCGATGCATAGCCGCATCGTTCCATCCTTCTTCTTTACAAACAATACTGGAGCTCCCCATGGAGATACACTTGGGCGAATATATCCCCGGTCTAATAATTCTTGTAGCTGCACCTTTAGTTCCTTCAATTCTGCCGGAGCCATCCTGTACGGCGCCTTAGATATCGGACGAGTATCCGGAAAGGTGTCAATTGTGAACTCAATTTCTCTATCCGGCGGCATCCCAGGTATCTCGTCCGGAAACACATCAGGAAACTCTGCCACAATTTCGGTCTGATTTGAGCCTACACTCTTCATTCGAGTGTCTTGGACAGAAGCGAGAAAGCCTTCACACCCCGAGTACAGCATGTGCCTTGCTGTAACTGCCGATATTACCATAGGTCCTTGGAACGCCGAGCCACACGAGTAAGAAAACTCTGTTTCTCCAGGTAGGCGAAACACAACTCTTTTATCCGTACAGTCGATCGTTGCATGACAGGCGCTGAGCCAGTCCATTCCCAATATGATATCGTACTCTTTGATGTCGAGTACAATTGCGTCCAAAGATAAAGTTTTGCCTCCAATCTTGATGTAGCCGTCCCTGCAAATCAAAGTTGTAGGTATATCTACTCCCGAAGGAGTACTAACACACAAAGCTGTCTTTAATTGAGTCATACAAATTTTATTTTCCGTTGCAAAATCAGAAGAGATAAAGCAATGAGTAGCACCAGAATCAAAAAGTACTCTTGCAGGTATGCCTTTGTACAGCAACATACCTGTTATAACATTCTCTGCGGTCTGGGCCTCTGCCTGAGTCAGGGCATAAACCCTTGCTTGGCCACCTTGTTGATTCGGTGCATTTCCAGTTGGAGCTGGCAAGGCTGGTGGCGCCTGGCCACGATACTGGTTGTTGTGTTGGCCCCGGTTCTGATTGTTGTTATGCCCACGATAGTAATTATTGTTATTCCCACGAGGAGGATACTGGTTCTCTCCCTTAGTTCTGCATTCAAATGCCTTGTGATTCATTCCCCCACATTTGTAACACCCGACGCGACAATCCTTGCGACGATGACCAATTCGATTGCACCAGTTGCAACGAAGTTCCTGATACGGTCCTTTGTTATTGCCCGTATTCGGACGCTTAGGCGCGTCATTTCTTCCTGCAGACCAAGGTCATTTCTGATTGTTGAGTCTTTGGTTGCTCTGCGTTGTCCCACGACTACCCGGTTGATGAAATCTCTCCATTTCGAGAGCTGTCTCGTACGCCTCCCGGTAAGATGTACATTTACGACTTAGAACATCCCACTCCAGGCCTTCATTCAAGCCTTGCACAAATCTTCCTCGCTTGGCATCGTCATTCGGTACCATGTACCCAGCGAATGCGACTCTCTTCAAAAACTCTGTCTCGTAGTCAAGCACTGACATACTGCCCTGTCGAAGTGCGATGAACTCATTCTCTTTTTGTTGACAGACAGCAGGTGGAATGAATTGAGTAATGAAAGCCTGTTTGAAGGCCTCCCAAGACATCTTTATATCCTGATTATTTCCGCAAAGTGCCTGTCTCTGCGAAATCCACCATTCCTGGGCCTTGAGGCGAAGTTGTACAGCGGCACACTCCACTCTCTTTCTGCCCTGAATCTCTAACATTCGGAAATAGCCCTCCAGTGTGTTCAAGAAGCCCATCACCTCATCCGGCTCCTCTTTTCCATTAAAATCAGGCGGGTCGCAACTTTTAAATTCAGAGAACTTGAAGCTCGTCCTCTTCCGTGTCGGCGTCTCAGATTTCTCTGCTGGCACCTCCACGGTCTCGGTTGCTGTGGCCTTTGCAGAAACATTAGAATCGGCCGACAGTTTGATGACAATCTGAGTTAGACTATCAACTTGCTTTTGTTGAGCATCCAGCTACTCCTGAAACTGATACTGAAGCTGCTCCTGAAGCGCGCGATGTTGAGCTTCGCTCTGCTTCCTCTGAGCCTCCATTTGCTTAATCAGTTTCTCAATCGGGTCAGACGATGAATTCGTCTTTGAGCTATCACCCTTAGTCATTCTACAACAAAGAAATAATTCCATTAGCACTCATAAAATATTTATGGGCTTATTGTATGGAACATTATTTCATGCCAGCGCTATCGACACCATCAATCGAGAAAATTTGCATCAAGACTTCCTTTAAAAATATTTTGAAATCCGAGGATTCTAAACCGTGCTCTGATACCAACTTGTCACGCCCCGATTCGGGGAATCGCTCGCTTTGCTTCGATTCACGTCGAATCGATCGTCCTCGCTAAGGCGTGATGCCGTACAAGTCTGGAGTTGCACTTGTACAAGGCTAGAACATGCACATTCAAATCATTTGAAACATTTAAAATTAAGCCACAGTTGCGGAAACATTGGAACACAATATAGGAAGAAGAAATACTCATTTTATTCATAATTGTAGTCAGAATACAACTTTTCTCGATAATATTTGAAATGCCATTTCGGCTACATTGATTCATGAAAAGAAGTACAACTGATAGGCTGTCATGAAATAATTTCCCGTTCCATACATCATGCCCCTTTAGTACTTTGAAATATAAGCAGCTATCTTTGAAATCTTCGTAATACTTTGTGCGTCTTTAGGGAAAAACAACTTGAAAGGAAACAGCAGTTCAGAAAGCTTTAGTTCGGACGTGCGCCTGAGCCTTCTCCAGTACCTGTGGAGGAGGGGTCAGCACATTATAACAATGCGCTGGTGAGCCCCGTTGGCCCACTCAGCTAAACCAACATTTGATTAATGACAAGCATTTTAAAGATATGAATTTATTAGGGACAGGCAACATTCAGAGTAATTCACAATAAATGCAACATGGAATAAACCATGTTTACTTTACCATTGGCCGAATCCAGCTTTCCTGCATAAGATACAGGATAATAATAATATACTTACCGCCCCTGCATAAAATAATCATTAGCATGCATCCTGACTACATGGCCACTGGCGTTGTTAAACCATATGGACATCTCTTTGCCTTATAGGACTTCAAGGTAATGCAATGACTCCAAAGTAGGTAGCTAGCCCCTAAGGATGCCTCACAATACCCGTGCTCCCATTAGCACGCCAATGCTTCCTCCTAGGCCGAATCGGTCCCGGCGCCCCAGTACCGATTCGAGGAAACACACCACCAAACCTTGTGCACAAGTTGTCCATGACCATGCGAATGCGTGATTGACTCGATAAGCAAACAGTGCATGGTAGTTTTGAAAGTAAATAGACAACTTGTTCATTTCGCAGCATTTCATCATCATTCTAGGTATCAATTCAATCTCAATTCAATGTTCAGTGGACAAGCATAATCTCAATTGTTGTTAACAGTGTAATCGATTCATTTCAATGTTCAAGGGACTAGCATTCATTTCAATGTTCTATGAACTAGCATTCATTTCAATGTTCAATGTTCAATCTCTAACTTCTTAGTGGTATTGACTTGTGGCATTTAGCAACTGATATCGATCAACGGATGTTGCAAGACAATTATTTAGTTGGCATGAAGGAATAGCGAGAGGGACAATACCACCACAGAGATCCACACTCACCAAATTAGAGAATCGTCGAGAGAGAGAGGAACACTTGCACGCTTAGCCTTCCGTCACGCATCAGTCTGCATTGGCACCAAAAGTTGATTAATAATCCATCTCGTTGTGTTCTCTTCTCTCACAATTCTCAAGGATGAATGCTATGCAAATCGATGAAAACGGGCAAGAATCAAATCATCGAAAATCATTCAGAAAAGCATCCATCAAAACCAAGCAGCAAAACCAGCAGCAAAACATCCAGAGAAAACTCTTGGACGCATTTCAAGAGAAACCAATCCATTAGTTGGAAAGGTTCTTATGCACTTGTCCGTGATCGATTCGGTGCCGACGGTAAGTTTTCCCAATACTCGGTTCCGACCGAGTTAGCCAAGCCACAAGCCTTACATAGTGAACCGCTAGGAGCGGGACACTACAATTATCCTAAAATCAAACCGATCCTAATTGTGAATAAACACTTCCTAGTCATAGGCTCGCAGTAGTATGACTAATATAGGTACTACCACGAGTTCGCACAATTTTTCAAAAGAAAAGACCTTTGTATACGCCACCAAAAAAACTTGTCATGACCCGCACCTGTTTTTCGGGATACGAGGACGTAGCCAAGTCCAGCCAACGTGGCAGCATCGATGGTGTAGGATCGAAATGTAAAACAATACACTCTAAAAGGGGTTGAATAGAGTAGGTAGCAGAATATTAGCTATTAAAAATGTTAGTAGGAAGATTAAAGAAAAAAATCACAGATATAAAAATGTAAAGGTAAAGAGCAGAGAGCAAATACAAATACGGTGATGAATACCGGTCTCCCTTTTATGAGGACTAATTCAATCGAGAGGACTCTAGATCCTGGTTGAAATCAACTATGGAAAACCACAAAGTTTTCATACGAAGTCCTTGTAACTTCTACAAATGCGAGCTTTCATCCGAAGCACTCGACCAACTTCAATTGTGAACTATCTTACTTCTTGTCAAGACTCTTGATTACAATCACTCTGAACTTCTAGACCGTATCACACTAGCAAATTGACTAGAGGATTGTAACTGACTTGGGGTTTGAAAATGAAATCTTAGAAGGCTTTGGAAGAACGTAGTAAGCTTAGAGAGAAAAGATGACAAATTAAATTTGTGTGTTGAAATGGTAGAAAATCTTCTCTATTTATAGGATTTCAGAAGAATTCAGGCATAATTCGGACAAAATTTGGACAGAATTTTATGAGAGAATCTCGGCATATAGCCATTGCATCCGTAAATGCAGGAATACTAAGTTTAAAAAGTAATGTTCCACCAACCGAACTTGAGCCGAATTCGGAAAGAATTTGCCCAGAGTTCTACTGGTTCAGAATGGGTGAATTTGGGTTTTGAAATTCATGTTTTGGGCTTTTGAATGTTTAAACAGTTAGGGCTTTTGCTTTTGGGTATATTTTCAAAACGAATGGGTATTTTTGAAAATATTTTTGGGTAGCCTATTTTTTAGTACGACTCGGTGTACATTATATTTCCTATACTCAATAAAATGTGAAAAATACATTGATAATTAAAAAATGAAAATACAAACGCAATGACAAATACGGCTCCAAATCTTGAATGGTAGTAGTTGTCGTTCTAGCAGTTCGTCCAAGTGCTCTTATATCGAGATAGGGTCAGACCAATTATTAAAATCCGGTTCGACCATGACCAATGGGCCAACAATCTCCCCCATTTTGATAATTGACAAACCTTGACCGATATAACATCGACCTTGATCTTGATTTGACAAAAAAAATTAAAATGTTTGGTATTGTCCCCTCTTGGTAAAAGTTAACTTGAAAAAGATGTTAGATCTTTTTCTCTCACGTTGTCACTTAGCAAAATTATTACAAAGAGAAATGCTCCCCCGCAATTCATGTATAAGTAACAAACATTGAAGAAATGCAGAGATAATATAAGATAATAGACAAATTTCACAGGCAGGTCATGAATGAAGCAGTAGCTAAAAATTAATGTTAGCATAAGTGCATACCAAGAGACAATAACACTGAACTAAAAATGCATAATAATAAAAGTTTGAAAAAGATCAACTCAGCATAACAAACAGCCATAAAAGTGCATAAAAAGAAATAATACTATCTGGGAATGTAGGAACATTTCCAAGTATACATAGTCATAAACAGAGTCTAAATAAGATAACATCTAGACAAGTACAGTAATGTCTAGATCAAATCCTCATCATCGTCAGTACGGTCAGCAGCAGCACCATGTCCAAAAGGACCAGTCCCAGAAGTGCCAGCTCCATGAGTTGGGTATGGAGTAGCACCAGAACCACAATACCAATCATATGCATTACCAGGCTCAAAGAGATGATGAACCGCCTTATCCTCATAGCGGTATCTAGATACAGTAGGATCTCGTTGAAGAGAACTGGCATGCTGACTAGTCTAGACAAAACGCAGATCAGCAAAAGAGTTTACAAGTACCTGAATTCGACTAGCATTATGGAACTCTCATTCCCTCAATGTGTCAGTAATAAATGCATGCAAGGATTTGTGCTCATTCAGCTGAGCACGTCGCATATCATCCAAATGCTGATAAAGACCCTCAAATAACATAGGGTAAGTCTGAGGTAGAGGAGGTGGTGTAGTAGGAGGAGCAGGAGGGACTGATGTACTATGACGAAAGAGCTTAAGATGTTTCAGCTCAGAGTCACGAGCACAAGAGGACATGTCAATCTCAAAGTGCTGAAAGATTATAGGAAGGATCATCACGTAGAAGAGATTTCTCTTCATCTCGCGACACCTAGCCATCATCTGGATAATCGTCTGAGAGACCGAAAATGGAATCCCATGATGAATGTGATAGATAGCAGACTTTTCAAGACTAGTTACATCTTCTTTTGAATGGATTTTGGTAGTATTATGGAATAAACAATACGATACAACTCATAAAAGAACAAGTTCAAGTGTATGGCTCAGAACTTGTCGGGACGGACGGGTTCAGGAGCACAAAGTTGAGTCTTAAAATTATTTGAAGTCGTATTGTTTGGAAATTCAAAGTCAGTGATATCGACAAGTGGTTCACCTACATTTGAAATTTGTAGGGTCTTCGCTAAATCGTTATCATTGAATTGAATATCTACTCCTGCGACACGACTCTCAACAAGATAATCATTATCAACTAAAGTGAAATTACAATAAAATAGCCAAATTGCATTTGTGGCAATGGGAAAAGAATGTGTAACAAGGTTGTGCAATCCCAAAGTTCAAAATATGGTTCATGAGACGTAAATATCGTCCACTTTATCGGTGCGCCGGGACATATGTTACGAATTAAAAAAATATGCATACCATAACAATGATTGTTCAAGAGTTTTGAAGAAAAACTCATTGAATGCCTCATCGTTCATTTGGACGGGCAAAAAGAGAGATACTTGGAGATGAGGCTTCTTGACTAGCCGTCTTCTTTCTCTTGAAGTGATTATGGATTCTAGGCATGATTTCTAATAGAAATATAAAATTTTCTATAAAAATTTGAAATTAAAAAATGGAGAGATGGAAGAGATTATACCTTCTCAAAATTAAGTATTTGGAAGAGAAAGAGATTCCAAGCTCGAATCCAAAATTTGGAAGCAAAATTCTAAGAGAGTTGATAGAAATCAATGGTAGAAGAATTAGGGTTTCGGTGCTTTTTTGTACGGCTGTTGGTTCTGTTTGGAGGAGGAAGAAGATGAAAAAAGGGGTATTTTCAGGTATTTTGTGCGACTGTCGGTTCTTTTTTGCTTTTTTGCGCGGCTGTTGCTTTTTTGCAAACTTCAGTTCTGTTTAAAATACCCGACGTCAGCCGAACTCGGGATGAACTCGGGCCAAATTCACGCCGAGTTTGCCTGGAGCTATTTTGAGGTATTTTGCATAGAAAAAAAATGTCACTTTTATGTTCATCATTCCTTTTCAATTATTTAATTCCAAGTTTAGTAATTTTAAGTTTCAATTAATATAATTAAAATTATTTTATAAATTAAATTTTGTTATGCAATGGCTGTCTCAGATTAGTTGTAGGGATAGTATCCCAGCTAACGGAGGTTCATAGGGGATCGCTTAAGTACCGTTTGGCTTTAGCCGTAGCCATGGTGACAAACAGACCCTTTGTAGCCCTTTCTAAAAACAATTTTTGTATTTTGAAAATCAATTCATAAGATAAAATTAATTATTGACATCTAAAATTCCTAATTCTTGACGTAAATAATTGAATCGATCTTCCGCTAAAGGTTTTGTAAAGATATCAGCCAATTGATTCTCTGTGTCTATGTATTCTAGATTTATGTCTCCATTTGTTTGATGGTCTCTAAGAAAATGATGTCGAATCTGAATATACTTAGTGCGATAGTGACATACATGATTCTTAGTCAAGTTGATAGTGCTAGTGTTGTCACAGAAAATGGGTATGTGTGTATAGTGTAAACCAAAATCTTCTAATGTTTGCTTCATCAACAAAATTTTTGTACAACAACGTCCTGCGATGATATACTCAGCCTTAGTAGTCGATAATACGACAGAATTTTGCTTTTTGCTAAACCAAGAGACTAGTGCCTTACCTAAAAATGACACGTGCTACTAGTACTTTTTCTATCCACTTTGCATCCAGCAAAATCAGCATCCGAGTAACCGGTTAGGTCAAAGGACGTGGTTTTTGGATACCCTAAGCTGACAGAAGAAGTTCCTTTAAGGTATCGGAAGGTACACTTAACTGTGCACATATGTGATTTCTTAGGGTTAGCTTAAAATCTTGTACACAAGTAAATACTAAATATTATATTAGAACCACTAGCAGTAAAATAAAGTAAACTACCAATCATACCTCGATACTTACTAATGTTGACTGGTTTGTCTTGTTCATCTATAGCTTGGTTGAAGTTGCCACTGGAGTGCCAAACGGTTTGGCGGATTCCAGATCGAACTTCTTTAGCAAATCTTTTGTGTACTTAGCTTGATTGATGAACGTCCTATTGATGGTTTGTTTGATTTGTAATCCAAGAAAGAATTTGAGTTCTCCCATCATGCTCATATCAAACTCATTCTACATACACTTAAAGAATTCTTGACATAGAAATTTATCAGTAGATCCAAAAATAATATCATCAACATAAATCTAAACTAAAAGCAAATTACCATTAAAAGACTTTATAAAAAGTAGTGTCAACCTTGTCTTTCGAAAAACCGTTATCAAGTAGAAAAGAGCTTAGACGATCATACCAAGCACGAAGGGCTTGTTTCAAACCGTATATGACTTTCTTCAACTTCAATACATAATTAGGGTTTTCAAAATCAGTAAAACCTGGAGGTTGAGCTACATAAACTTCTTTTTTTTTAAAACTGTTAAGAAATGTGCTCTATACATCCATTTAAAAAAGTTTTAAACTATGAAAATATGCAAACGCACATAACATGTGAATGGATTCTGATCTCACGGCTGAGACATAGGTCTCATCGTAGTCGATACCTTTTTCTTGGTTGTATCCTTGAGCAACGAGTCGAGCATTGTTACGAGTGACTAAACCATTCTCATTTAATTTATTTTGAAATACCTAGTGGGTGCCAATGACTGGATGATCAATAGGCTTGGGAAAAAGTTCCTAAATTTGATTCTATTCAAATTAGTTTAATTCCTCTTGCATAGCATCTAACCAATAATTATCACTACATGCATCATCAATATTCTTCGGTTCTAGCTGTGTAATAAATGCAACACAAGAAGCTATATTTCTGGTAGAGAAACGAGTACTTACACCCTTGGTGATCTCACTTATTACCAAGTTATTGGGGGTGGTCAGCCATAAAATTCATTCTTTTTGGCTGACTCTCACGGTAGCTTGTTCCGATTTTTGGTTTTGTAGGTGCCTTGCTCGATGTACCGATGTCTTCATGATCATCGTCGATCGTCTGTTAATTTAGTTCGTCGAAGGTGACGTTCATTGATTCTTCGATGATCATTATCATTTTGTTGAAGATTCGATACCCTTTACCTTTAGCCACATAACCTAAAAAGATACATTCATCGACCTTTTCGTCAAATTTATCCAGGTTATCTTTATTATTAAGAATAAAAAATTTACAACCAAAGATTTTAAAATAAGAAACTGTGGTTGTTCTATCAAACCATAACTCGTAGGGAGTCGTCTTCCATTTAAGTGGAATTAGAATCCTACTAAGAACATAACAAGCTATATTTACAGCTTCTGCCCAAAAATATTTGGGTAGACTAAACTGATTTATCATTACTCTAGCAATTTTAGATAGATTTCTTTTCTTACGTTCCATAACTCCATTTTTCCATAGAGTCTTAGGGAAGAAGAACTCGTGCAAAAATCTGTATGTGTCACTGAATTGCTCAAACTCTGCATTCTTGAATTCGCCGCCATGATCACTTCGAATACGAGTGATCATGAATCCTTTCTCATTTCAGACTTTCTTACAAAATGTGACGAAATCAGATAATGCATCATTCTTACGTGCGAGAAAGTATACCCACGTGTATCTAGAGAAGTCATCTACTATTACAAATACATATAACTTACCACCTAGGCCAGCAATTCTACTAGCCCAAATAAATCCATATGTAGTAATTGTAGAGGTCTAGTGGTACTTACAGTGTTTTTGGACTTAAAAGTGGATCGAGTAGCTTTATTCTTTTCACATTCAATTCAGATAATGCATCATTCTTACGTGCGAGAAAGTATACCCACATGTATTTAGAGAAGTCATCTACTATTACAAATGCATATAACATACCACCTAGGCTAGCAATTCTACAAGACCTAAATAAATCCATATACAGTAATTATAGAGGTCTAGTGGTACTTACAGTAGTTTTGGACTTAAAAGTGGATCAGATAGCTTTGCTCTTTTCACATTCACTACATACTGTATCCTTCTTGAAAACAATATCCGGTAAGCCTCATACCAGTTTCTTTATGGATAATCTTAAAATTTTGTCCATATTTGCATGATGGAGTCTCATGTGCCATAGTTGACTCTCATCATTCTTGGCTAGTAAGCATCTACCTGCTTAGTTAGCATCTTCCAACAAATAGAAAATATATATATTGTCTTCCCTAATACCTTCAAAGATAGTACTACCAGTTGAGCTATCAACTATAGTACATTTGTCTTTGACAAAGTTAATACCATAACCATGGTCAGCTAAATGGCTTATGCTGAGTAGGTTATGTTTTGACTCAGTTACTAGACAGACATCTTTAATCACAGGGTAGAGAGCCTTACCAATGTTGTCGATAGCTACTATATACCCTTTAAAGTTATTACTGATAGAACTGGAGATTCCCAGGACCCTTCCTTTGGTGTGCGTATTGATCGATAGAAAGTTAAACAGATCTAGTACGTGTTCTAACCCTTCATAGGCGGAAACTAGGGTTCACGAATTATACCTGTGGCGGAAAGGAGACAAGTAATTTCTGGCAATCTCGAGCGGACAACCCCAAGATCTTCTGTACGTATTCCTTCCTCGAGTTGGACATAGTGTGGGCGACGATCTCCCAACCTTTTCTTCTCCTTGGCAGCCCTCTCTTTCTCTCCTTACGTGAATCACGAATTTAGAGAAAGTTTTAGATTTTTGATCGATAATATGGCGGCCAGAGAATAGAGAATATATATAGGCTACGGCAGGGACCATGAGAAGAAATTAGGGTTAGGCCTCCTAACGGATCTGGATATCCCGTGTTCAGTCCGAATACACAATCCAGGCCCATTAATAATAGCTCGGTCCACTAATGAGCTATTGTTGCACTACCTCCCTAATTCCAAATTATGTTTGTGGGCTCCTTTTATTATATGCTCGTTTGGCTCCCTATGTTAAGATATCGTATGTCCGTCGATCAAATTAAGTTACTGACAACTATATTGATTCGACATCTTTTATCCTTAAGTAGTATCGCTCAACTTTATTTGTCATGTCGGATATAATCCACCTACAGGGTTTACATGACAATCCTTATGAACTCCTTAAGGGGACATCATCAACCCGATGTATCGGGACATAGATTCCATTTATAATCAACAGCCCATCATACATACAATATTAGTACCCAATTCATAGAGGTTGCTGATCCATAATGAATCTCACTCTTTTATGAGTCAAAATAATACACACTGCATATACATGTCTGTTATTATATCTGGATTTAGAGCACAAGCATCCATAATAACAGAGGTGCTTGTTCTCTTATGTAGTCAGTACAAAGAGAACAACCTCAAGTGGTCTTGTTCAATACACACAAAGTGTACTAGTGTAAACCTATAATCAAGATAGACTAATACCAGATTACACTATAACCTTATCAATAGATTGTCCAAGTCCATCTAGGTTGTGAACTATTTATATACTCCATAGGGAACTGATAATATGATCCTCTGTGTGACACCACATACCATATTATCTATAATATAGAATATCAGACATTTGTATTAACACTTGCAATAAATACAATATGTAAACATTTGCCCATATGATTCTCATTCAAAATTTAAGGAAATAAGATTACTAAAAAAGTGATAATTTTAGTATATAACCCTAACAATCTCCCACTTATACTCAAAGCATTGCTTTTCAGTATACTGTTACAAATCTTCCACTTATACTTAAAGCCATACTGCTACACATCTGACTCCCATTCCCTCAACATGACTATCAAAAGCCTTAGCTGGTAAGCTCTTTGTAAAGGGATCAGCTAGGTTGTCGGCTGATGCTATCTTGATCACAGCAACTTTTCCTTTCTTTACGAAATCTCGTATCCGGTGGTACTTGCGCTCAATGTGTTTGCCAGTCTTATGGGCTCATGGTTCCTTCGAGTTTGCAACTGCACCACTATTATCATAATAAAGTGTAATAGACTTAGGCAAACTAGGTACCACATCTAAGTCCAACAGAAAATTTTTGAGCCAAATCGCTTCTTTGGCTGCCTCAGAGGCTGCCGCATACTCGACTTCCTTGGTGGAATCAGCAATACATTTTTGCTTGATACTCCTCCACACAATGGCTCCACCTCCCAAAGTAAACACATAACCTGAGGTAGATTTCTTGGAATCCCTATCTGACTGAAAATCTGAGTCTGTATACCCCAAGGGAACTAAACTATCTGTCTGGTAAACTAGCATATACTCTTTAGTCCCTTTCAGGTACTTCAAAATATGCTTTACGGCAGTCCAGTGCTCTTATCCTGGGTTAGACTGATATCTGCTGACTATGCTACGGCAAAGCAGATGTCTAGTCTCGTACATAGCATTGCATACATTAAGCTTCCTACTGCTGAAGCATAAGGAACTGCATTCATGTTCTCTATCTCTTTAGGTGTCCTCGGACACTGCTCCTTTGATAGAGCAATTCTATATCTAAAAGATAAGAAACCTTTCTTAGAATTTTGTATACTAAAACGAGTTAGTACAGTATCGATATAGGAAGCTTGGAATAAGCCCAACACCTTTTCTTGCGATCTCGTAGAACTTTGATCCCAAGGATGTGACCTACTTATCCCAAGTCCTTCATATCAAACTGTTTGGATAACCATACCCTTACATCAGATAACACCTTCACATTGTTTCCAATGAGCAAGATGTCATCCACATAAAGTACTAGGAATACCACCACATTTCCGTCATACTTTCTGTATACACATGATTCATCCTGACATTGATCAAATCCATCAGATTTTATCACCTGATCAAAACATATGTTCCAAGATCTAGAAGCTTGCTTAAGTCCATAAATGGACTTCTTGAGCTTACAAACAAGATGCTCCTGGCCCTTTTCAATGAACCCGTCTGGTTGCTTCATATAGATGTCTTCCTCAATACTTCCATTAAGGAAAGTTGTCTTGACATCCATTTGCCAAATCTCATAATCGAGATGAGCTGCAATAGATAAAAGAATCTGAATAGACTTAAGCATGGCTACAGGAGAAGAGGTTTTCTCATAATCGATACCCTCTCTTTGAGTAAAACCTTTTGCTACAAGCCAAGCTTTAAAGGTTTCAACCTTACCGTCTGATCCTCTTTTTCTCTTATAGACCTACTTGCATCCAATAGCTTTTACACCAACGGATGGTTCTACAACCTCCCAGACCTGATTAGAATCCATAGATTCTATTTCAGATATCATTGCTTTTTGCCAAGACTCTGCATCTTTATCTTGGAGTGCTTCATTGTAGGTACAGGGATCATAATCTTGTTTCTCAGGGACGAAGTCTGACGACTCTCCCAAGAACATATATCTATCAGGTTGTACCATAACCCTCCCACTACTACGAGGCACTATCGGTTGTGGTGTAACATTTGTGACACGTTGTGCAGTTATTTGTGGTTCATCCTCTTGTACTGTTGGTACTGAAGTACTTGGTGTCTCACGTCTCAGTTCTTCTAGAACAACTCTACTTGTGGGTTTATGGTTCATCACATAGTCTTCCTCTAAGAATCGGGCATTGGTGCTAACAATGACCTTCTGATCCTTAGGACTATAAAATAAACCTCCTTTGGTTCCTCTTGAATAGCCTACAAACAAGCGTACTTCTATATGAGATTCCAACTTATCTGCTTTCCCATTCAGCACATGTGCTGGACTATCCCAAATACGAACATGTTTTAGACTAGGCTTACGCCCAATCCACAGCTCTGTGGGAGTAAGAGGTACTGACTTAGAAGGAACCAAGTTCAAAATATAAGCTGCAGTCTCTAAGGCATATCCCTGAAACGAATCTGGCAAATCCGAATAACTCATCATTGATCTAACCATCTCCATAAGAGTTCTATTCCTTCTTTCGGCTACACCATTCTGCCGGGGCGTTCCAGGTGAAGTCAATTGGGATGCAATCCCAGCCTCTGATAAATAATCCCTAAACTCTCCAAAGAGGTACTCGCCACCACAATCTGATCATAATGACTTGATACATTTTCCATGACGTTTCTCCATTTCAGCCTTGTACTCTTTGAATTTCTCAAAGCACTCAGACTTACGGTGCATCAAATAAATGTATCCATACCTTGAATAATCGTCAATAAATGTGACAAAATATTCAAAGCCACCTCTAGCTTGGACAGTCATGGGTCCACACAAATCAGAATGAACCAATTCCAACACATCTTTGGCCCTATACCCCTTTGCCGTAAAAGGCCTTTTGGTCATTTTACCTTCCAAGCAGGATTCATAGACTGGTAGTGCCTCCACTTCCAATGAACTCAAAGGTCCATCTTCAACCAGTCTTTGAATCCTTCTTTGGTTAATATGCCCCAATCGCAAGTGCCAAAGATATGTTTGGTTCATACAAGAAGGTTTTTTTCTCTTATTTAAGTTAGATGACATATTATTCATTTCCATAAGTTACATTGTGGGCGAAATAGGATTAATGATATACAAATTATCAACCAATACACCAGAACAGATAAAATATTTATTCTTTCTAATAACAATATTGTCATTAAAATAAACTGAATATCCATCCTTAACTAACATAGAAACAGAAACTAAATTCCTTCTAAGTGAAGGTGCATAAAGACAATCTCTCAATGTCAAAAACTTATTTCTACCAAAAGATAAAGTAACATCTCCTAATGCAACGACCGATACTTTTGTAGCATCACCCATGAACAAGCATATCTCTCCATCACTAAGCCGTCTGGTTTTCTGGAACCCCTGCAATATATTGCAGACATGATTAGTGGCTCCTGTATCTACACACCAGGTGCCGGTAGATAACACCGCTAATCATGTTTTAACTACTAGTAAATGAGATATACCTTCTTTGTTCTCTTGTTTGAGAAGTGGACAATCAGTCTTCCAATGTCCTGACCCTTTGCACTTGAAACATTTGTCTTTTGGCTTTTTTACCGCGCCTTGAGTTCTCGTGCCCTTCTTTGCTGAGTTTGCCTGTTTCCAAATGTTATTCTTCTTCTTACCGCCTTTTGGCTTAGAAGTAGAAGCCTTTTCAAAAACAAAAACATGACCACTCTGCCTAAAGAGAGATTCAGCATCCTGTAGCTCTTTTGCAAGTTCTGCCAAACTATACAACCTTTTGTTCATGTTTTAATTAAGGCAGAAATTGTTAAAACTTTTAGGCAGAGTCCCGAGAATGATATTGACCTGGGATTCCCCATCGATTTCAGCTCAAGGATTTCCATCTCATTCAGATGACCCATCATCTTGAGAACATGATCCCTTACTGGTGTACCTTCAGCCATTTTTGTATTCATCAAACATTTCATAGCAAACTGCCTAGCTGCTCTACTCTGATGTCTGAAGAGTTCCTTGAGGTTATACATCATGTCATAAGAAGTGGCCATGGCCTGATGCTGATGTTGTAGTATATTTGACATAAATGCCAGAATGTAACACCGCGCCATCTCATCTGTCTTTTTCTACTTCTTATAAGCCTCATTGACCTCTTCATCAGAGTTAGCATCAGGCTTAGGTGGGCATTCCTCAACAAGTACATATTTGTACTCCTCAGCAGTCAGAACAATATCCAAATTACGTTTCCAGTCAATATAATTAGGTCCAGTAAGTTTGTTTTCTTTAAGAATCACCATAAGTGGACTGAAAGAACCCATTTTTGAAATCCTGAGAATCACATAAATAAAATTATGTAGAAAAAAAACTTTTTGAATTAACTAAATATTGATTCCCTCAAAACAATAATAAGAAATTTACCAACACCTTGAACGCCATGAATTTAGTATGCTACGATAGTGTGGACGTATACAAATTCAACTTTGTTCAAGTAGGTTTTTCTTATTAATTTTACTATCATGTCAACATAACTTTATGACAAATAAAATTAATATGCTGGTCTTATTCTGGTCATACAAATAATAGCAGTAACTCCGATGGGGAGGATACCATTATTTGTATCTAAGTGTATACCATTACTTAATACTAAGTCCATTACCTTGTAATGAGTTCCTTCAGATGGAGAAGTAAATACATACTAGGTAACTTTCTACAATTATTCCTAAGGAATTTTGTACTGGTCATCCATAATTATACTCATCCGATATGGAGGAAAGCACTATAGCCAACACGCAAGTATAATTACATCACCTACAAACCAGTAATGTAGACCATAGGATTTAAACTAAATAAATATCCTCTCCCACTTAGTTATTTAACAATGAGGGTTTTTCTACTAGTTGATATTATGTCCATGTTGTCCATTATTAATGTAGGCTTGGTTTTTCAAAAAAAACAACCACACAATAATAAACATGCATAATTAGAAAAAGCAAAATGACAAAAATAAGAGAAAATATCCAACTATTATGGTCATCTTTGCTGCTCCGTCCTCAACTATTCGAATCCAAAATCTGGCGCTGCGCAGATCTATTCGGGATTCGACCTTCATCAAAAATCATATGTCTGCCTCTGGACTGCTTAAAACCAGCATCTCGTCCGACGTCAGAAACAGCCACCACCGCCATCACAATTGATCAAAAATAATTAAAATTACATCAATCCTATACCTCCCGAAGGAGTTCACACAAAATCTAGATTGCAAAATTAAAATAATAAGCACGATCAACCCTCGTGATTTTAATTACATCCACAGCAACAACAACATCCACGACATGTTCATGGTTTAAACAACACAATCAAAAATATGCATTGGACCATAATAGTTGGATCTAAGATGCCTGCAAAATCGAGTTAGAACAGATCTACATCTACCGACTATTACACAGCACAGGTTTTATTGGACAACATGAACGTATCAATCAATACGTAGATCCAAAGTGGCTTTGATACCAATTGATGAAACTGGGGATTCCCAGGACCCTTCCTTTGGTGTGCGTATTGATCGATAGAAAGTTAAACAGATCTAGTACGTATTTTAACCCTTTATAGGCGGAAACTAGGGTTCACGAATTATACCTGTGGCGGAAAGGAGACAAGTAATTCCTGGCAATCTCGAGCGGACGACCCCAAGATCTTCTGCACGTATTCCTTTCTCGAGTTGGACGTCGTGGGGCGACGATCTTCCAACCTTTTCTTCTCCTTGGCAGCCCTCTCTTTCTCTCCTTACGTGAATCATGAATTTAGAGAAAGTTTTAGATTTTTGATCGGTAATATGGCGGCCAGAGAATAGCAGATATATATAGGCTACGGCAGGGACCATGAGAAGAAATTAGGGTTAGGCCTCCTAACGGATCTGGATATCCCGTGTTCAGCCCGAACACATAATTTAGGCCCATTAACAATAGCTCGGTCCACTAGTGAGCTATTGTTGCACTACCTCCCTAATCCCAAATTATGTTTGTGGGCTCCTTTTATTATATGCTCGTTTGGCTCCCCATGTTAAGATATCGTATGTCCGTCGATCAAATTAAGTTACTGACAACTATATTGATTCGACATCTTTTATCCTTAAGTAGTGTTGACACAAAGTCACAGTCAACTAAATATTGATAACATTGACTAAATAATACTTGTGATAATTCAATACGACACACGACGACTATATTCTGCTCAAGCCAGACGACAGCTCAGTTGTACAAATACAAGTAGTTTTTGCGTCTGTACTTTTATATTTATTGAGTCTAGAATGATTGTAAGCTGAGTTATGCTGGGCTCTTGAGACTCAACCCACAACCTATCCAAAATCCATAAAGCTCCACATCTAAACTTAGCCCATTGGACCCTTGGACCAATTCTGTGCTCTGGAGACAGAGTTCGGGCCGAACTCCGCCTCCATACAGAGTTCGGGCCGAACTCTGTCCCCTAAAAATCAGCCCCATAATTTTTAGGGTTGGCTGGTTGCTAGTTGTCCAACGGCCAAATTTTTGAAAATTCCTACGAGAATTCTGGCCGAATTCTGCCTGTTAAAAACCTATAAATAGGCCAAGAATTCTCTCATTTTCAATTATCCAATCTTCTCTTCTCTTCCCTCTTAAGCTCAATATAAGCCATACCCTTCTCATCTACTAGCCACAAGTTTTCTAAGTCTCGAGTGCTCAGCATCTCTCAGTTAGGAGTCTTGTGTAAGAGTTCAAGAAGTAGCTTGGAAAATTCCAAGCATCGCCACTGCGATCCATTGTAAGAAGTTGACGTGCTCTTCTGAAGTAAAGGCACGGGATGTAACTACTATTTCACAAATAGTGGATTTAATCCTGAGCTAGAGTTCTCAGGCCTGGACTAGTCCTCCACGAGGGAAACCAGGTTAAAATCGGCTGTGTTTGCGTATGCTCTCTTGCTCCTTATTTATTTTTTGCATTTACTCTGATTAATTTTAGATCGTGAAAGAGTTGATTTTTTAATTGGTTATTATTGCTATAACTCTATTCACCCCCTCTAGAGTTGCCATCTGTTCTTCAATTGGTATCAGAGCTCTGTTCTCTTTATAAGGACTTACATCCTAGAGCTGATCCATGGCAACCACACAATCCTTGATTTCCAATCACGGTGAAGGACAGTCCACTCATAGGCCTCCCTTATTTGATGGAACTAACTACACGTATTGGAAAACAAGGATGAGTTTTTATCTCAAGTCGCTAGACTTTGACCTGTGGACTATCGTCACTGACGGTTACAAAAAGCCCGCCAGAATAGTTGTCAATAGCGATCTCGTTGAGAAATCACATGACAAATATTCTAACGAGGAGAAGAAACAGGCAAGTCTAGACGCGAGAGCTATTAATGCTTTATTCTGTGCTATAGACAGGAATGAGTTCAACAGGATATCTACATGCACCACATCCCACGAAGTATGGAAGCTTCTAGAAGTGACGCATGAAGGAACCACCCAAGTCAAGGAATCAAAGATAAGCCGTCTCACTCAAGAATACGAGGCTTTCAAGATGAAGCCAAACGAGACGATCACGCAAATGTTCACAAGATTCCTCGACATCATCAATCCCCTGTCTTCGCTTGGGAAGCAATATTTAAATCACGAGAAGATTCGCAAGCTACTTAGGGGGCTACCAAAAGTTTGGAACCCTAAGGTGACAGCCATCATAGAAGGAAATAATCTCACAACCATGTCTATGGAGACCTTGATGGGAAAGCTAATGACTCATGAGCTTGACTTCAAGGACTTCGAAGAGCCTGCTCCTAAGGCTAAGGAGATCGCACTCAAAGCTCACCGACGGAGGGCTGAACCCGAAGAGACGGATGACGACAACTCAGAAGACGATGATCAAGCCCTCATGGTTCGCAACTTTAAGAGATTCCTTTGCTTCAATCAAAGAAAGAAGAAACCACAAGAAGATGAAGAAGAAGAGCCAACTTGCTACGGTTGCAAGAAGACGGGACATATCCGAAAAGACTGTCCATTCTTAAAGAAGAGCAACCGCTATAAGAAGCCATACAAGAAGACCTCCTCATAGAAATATGCCAACACAAGCATTTGGCATGAAAGCGAAGCTAGTGACTCCGAGGAAGAAAAGAACACTCCTCAAGATACGGCTAATGTGTGCCTAATGGCAACGTCCGACAAGGTATCAAACAAAACTCTTGACGACTTCACTTTTGATGAACTTGGCGATGCTTTCACCGATTTACTTAGTGATCATAAAAAGGTCATTGGTAAATACAAACAAGCCAAGGACAAAATCAAAAGTCATGAAGTCGAAATACAAAGACTTTCTCTATTACTTGATAATATTAGAGACACTACACCCACGGATGTCAATGATGAGGTATCTAAGCCTAAAATAAGCTTACATGATGCCGAGGCACGTATTGAGCAACAAACACAAGAAATCACAACACTCAACACGGAGCTTGCAGAAGAAAAGAGCAGACACAAGATTATTATTACTAAGATGCATGGTTTGAATGCTAAGATTACTGAATTGCAAGCTGTCTCTAAGAAACTAGAGACTAAATTGGGAAAACAGGTTGCTCAACCTCAAACCCAATCACATGAAACACACACAAAGTATGACACCACTCATACTAGTCAACCACGTCATCCTCATGCTACTCACAATCATGCTTACATGTACACACACTTTCACAAAGGACACAAACCACATGCACGTAGAAATAATCATCATATGTCACAAAAACATCATGCTACACATAGATACAATCATCACCATGTTGTACAAAGATACAATCAACATCACTCTACATATAGACAATATCATCATGCCATGCCAAATAGACAATATCATCATGCCATGCCATATAAACAATATCACCATGCCACTCCACATAGTCATCATCACCATGCTGAATCTACATATCATCACACTTCTCCTCATTATTCTGCTTATAGACATCATCAGCATGCTCCTAATGTAAATAGAAATGCTACATGTACTTATTATGGTTTACATGGACATATTTCACCACAATGTAGAATTAGAAGATTAGCAGATAGAAAGATATATGCATGGTTTCCAAAAACTAACTCTTCAGGACCCTCAAAAACTTGGGTACCAAAGGTCACATCTACTCTTGATGTAGGTGGACCTTTCCTCCTCAACTAAGAGTAAGTGGATTCTCGATAGTGGATGCTCGCGGCATATGACGGGAGATGCACATCTTTTCACATTACTATCGATGAAGAGAGAAGGATATGTATCCTTCGGTAATAACCTAAAAGGTTATATTATAGGTAATGGTATTATTGGTTATCCTCCCTCTCCCGTAATAAATGATGTCTGCCTAGTGACCGAGTTAAAGCATAACCTGCTCAGCATCAGTCATCTTGCTGACCATGGTTATGACATTAACTTTGGACAAAACAAATGCCTTATTTATGATAGGTCAACAGGAGACATTGCTTTTGAAGGGGTAAGAGAAGACAATATTTATATTTTCTATTTGTCTATAGATACTAACAATGCAGGTAGATGGCTATATGCTCATAAAGATGAACGGTTACTATGGCACCAGCATCTTGGTCATGCCAATATGGATACTATATCCAGGCTATCGACCAAGAAGCTAGTTAGAGGCTTGCCCGACATCACATTCAAAAAGGACACCATATGTGCCGAATGTGAGTTGAATAAGGCAACCAAGTCATCTTTTCATTCCATAAACTCTGTAAGCACTACTAGACCCCTGTAACTACTCCATATGGATTTATTTGGCCCTAGTAGAGTAGCCAGTCTTAGTGGAAAACTCTATGCCTTTGTTATTGTTGATGACTTTTCAAGATTTACTTAGGTTTTCTTTCTTACTTATAAAAGTGATGCTATTTCAGTTTTTAAGATTTTTGTCAAGAAAGTTCAAAACGAAAAAGGCTACATGATTACTCGAATCCGAAGTGATCATGGAGACGAGTTCGAAAATTCTGATTTTGAAAAGTTTTGTGATTCCAATGGTTTTGATCATGAGTTTTCTTGTCCAAGAACTTCCCGACAAAATGGTATTATGGAGTGGAAGAATAGGACTCTTGGCGATATGGCTAGAGTCATGTTGAATAAGTTCTCACTTCCGAAATACTTTTGGGCTGAAGCTGTCAGTACAGCATGCCACATTTTAAATAGGGTACTTATTCGTCCTATTATGAAGAAAACACCCTATGAGCTTTGGTTTGGGAGAACCCTAAATGTTTCTTATTTTAGAGTTTTTGGCTGTAGATGTTTTATCCTTAACACCAAAGACAACTTAGGCAAATTTGATGCCAAAGCTGACGATGGTATTTTCCTTGGCTATGCTACCAAGAGTAAGGGATGTAGAGTTTTTAACAAATGCTCATTAATTATGGAAGAGTCTACCAATGTGACTTTTGATGAAGATAACAGTGCAGCAGCTACTCTTGATGATGATGTTGAGCCATCAACGTCTACTCCAATGAACACCACAACCGAAACAAATTCTCTGGAAAGCTTGCCTAAGAAATTCTCTTTCAAGCCATCACATCCAGAAAATTTGGTAATCGGTAAGATTTCACGTGGAGTAACTACTAGATCATCATTAAGAGACTCTATTGCTAGCACTGCCTTTATTTCACAAATTGAGCCTAAAAATATTTTAGAAGCTTTCAATGATGAATTTTGGATTTCTGCTATGCAAGATGAACTCAACCAATTTGAGAGGAGCCAAGTATGGGAACTTGTTCCTAGACCGGCTAATCACTCGATTATTGGTACTAAATGGGTTTTTAGAAACAAAGTGAATGAAGATGGTTCAGTCACACGCAACAAAGCTCGTCTAGTAGCCCAAGGATACAACCAAGAGGAAGGTATCGACTACGATGAGATGTATGCTCCTGTTGCTAGATTAGAATCTATTCGGATGCTTTGTGCATTTGCAAATTTTCAAAATTTCAAATTATTTCAAATGGATGTTAAAAGTGCTTTCTTGAATGGTTTTATTAAGGAGGAAGTTCATGTAAAATAACCCCCTGGCTTTGAAAATCATAAATTTTTCGACCACGTGTTCAAGCTAAAGAAAGCGCTGTATGGCCTCAAACAAGCCCCTAGAGCTTAGTATGAACGGCTAAGCAATTTCTTGCTTAAGAAAGGTTTTTCAAAAGAGAAAATTGACACTACACTTTTCATAAAATCTTTCAAAGACACTATTCTTTTAGTACAAATATATGTAGATGATATTATTTTTGGGTCTACTGATGAAACTCTTTGTCAAGATTTTGCCAAGTGTATGCAGACCGAGTTTGAGATGAGCATGATGGGAGAACTCAACTACTTTCTCGGGCTGCAAGTCAAACAAATGTCAATGGAACCTTCATCTGTCAGTCGAAGTACACAAAGGACATGCTGAAGAAATTCGACCTTGATAACGTCAAACCAATCAGCACTCCTATGGCTACTTCAACCAAACTTGAACCAGATGATAGTGACAAACCCGTAGATCAACGTAAGTATCGAGGTATGATAGGCAGTCTACTCTATCTTACTGCAAGTCGCCATGATATTATGTTTAGCATTTGCCTGTGTGCTAGATATCAAGCAAATCCTAAGGAATCATACATGACCGCGGTTAAGCGTATCTTTCGATACCTTAAGGGTACGGTTACAGTGGGCCTATGGTATCCCAAGTCAACATCATTTGACCTCATTGGTTATTCTGATGCTGACTTCGCCGGATGCAAGGTCGACCGTAAAAGTACGAGCGGTACGTGTCATTTATTAGGAAAAGCTTTAGTCTCTTGGTTTAGCAAGAAGCAGAATTCTGTCGTATTATCCACAACAGAAGCTGAATACATCGCAGCTGGGCGTTGTTGTGCACAAATTATGTGGATGAAGCAAACCCTTGAAGACTATAATTTATCTTTCATGCATATTCCAATCTTTTGTGACAACACTAGTGCTATAAACTTGACTAAGAACCCCATTTGTCACTCACGCACGAAACACATTGAAATACGATACCACTTTTTGCGTGATCATCAGCAAAATGGCACGATTAACTTAGAATTTATTGACACTGATCATCAGTTAGCAGATTTCTTCACCAAACCATTATCCGAAGAGCGCTTCAATTTTCTTTGTCGTGAACTTGGAATTTTAGATGAAGCTGTTATAAATTAAAATAAACCTGCATAAATATCGAATATATTATGATTCTCTCATGATGAACGTGCTATGGGTACAAGCCGAAAGGGCCCTTCTGACAACAAGGCATAAAAGCCTAAGCGATACGGTGCACTAGCCCTCAGGACTACCGCTAGCTGGGATCCGGCCCCTGCAGCTAACCCATGGCAGCTTCAAAATATTTAATTACGATATAATTCCTTGTTTATTATACGGTTCATTTTTATCTATCACATGCTGAAATACTAATTTATCATACTTCATATTACTGCTTTGAACTCACTATCTGCTATTCATCTATTTACTTATTGGATCCTTTTCTGTACTTAAACTCTTGTAGTATATTGGTTTTTATCTTTACTTAAACAATTTTTGACTCACTCAGCCTGATTCCTGTTCTGTCCCCAGGATCCGGAATTCGGGCCGAACTCTGCCCCTATCAGAGTTTGGGCCGAATTCGGCCTGCCTGTTCCAGAACCGGGAACAGGCTCAGCCGTTGATCCAATTGTTGATCCAATGGTCATTAATTGACCCGACCAAGAGAAACCCTCCTCTTAATTTTGGTTTCTCTTCCCTCTCCTTCCTTCTTACCACCTTTTCTACTTCTCCAACTCAAAACTCTCAAAACCCTAACCCTAGTTTCTCCTTTCTAGTGCTCCATTCTTCCCCAAACTCAAGGAGGAGGCTTAGTTTTCAATTCTCTTGCATAATCTTTCACTATTTTGAGGTATAATTCCTTACTTCTCCATATCTCAAATTTCTTTATTTTCATCTATCTATTGTGTTATGGCTCCACGATTGTTCAACCGTAGGAAGAGACTTCGGACCGAGGGTGCGTCCTCGTTGAATGCTCCTCCTCCCGTTGAGCCGCCCGTTGCACCACCCGTTGCACCGGCCATTGAACAACAAATCCATCCGTTGTTCAATCCTCCACGTCCCAATGATCCAAACACTTATGATGACCGAATTTTTGTATCACTAGACACCTCAAATGATTTGTTTAGTGATTTTCGGACACGTCCAGTATTTGCGGGACTTCCCATTAACTTTACCATATTCTCACAACATGATGCACTCTTTAAAGACCTTTGTCTTGATGAACTCGTTACTTCTAATTCGGTTATTTATCGTAGTGCCATTCAAATGTTTTATTGCAACTTGACTCATGATGATACTCGCATCTATTCACGTGTTGCGGGTATTGATATCTCATTTGATGATTTTGAATTGGCCGAATATCTTGAACTTCAAGAGCCTAATTCTTGGGAAAAGCTTATTGAAGCTAGATCCTTTATCTTTTTCGAAGGGATTTTACTAGAGAGCTTCAAGGACGACCTGTGTAGCCCTAATACACGTCCTCGTAAGCTCTTGGCAAAATTCCTCAATCCTTATTTTTATGAGCTTCATCGGATCATTTTCAATACCATTCTACCCAAAGCGGGTTCTACCGATGAAGTCACTTATTTTGAGATTTCAGCCTTATACCATCTCCACTTCCATGTTCCCTTTAACCTTCTACGCACAATGATGGATTGGATGATCAACTGTAGGAAGAAACCAAGATCTTTGGTTTATGCCTTATACCTTCCTATGATCTTTCATGCATTCCATGTACCCCTTGATGAGTGTCCATTCTTACCTGCCCCTGCCGTTCTCTCTAAGGCAAGGAGGCTTCAAGCGGCCATCGGCTCACCAGTAGTGTCTGAGCATTCTGATGATGAGCCAGAGGCCCCTCCTCTCGGACAGGATCCTCCTCCTCCTCCGGCCATTCTTGAGTTACTTCAGGCCATGCTTTGAGATCGTTTCACTTTGGAGGACGATCGATGGACTCAGCTGGACTATCGGACTACTTTGCAGATGAGTGCTATCAGCAACTCGCTGCATGATATTCGGTATTCCATGTCTCGTCATCCTTCCATGCCCATTCCTATCTAGCGAGATCCTGATCGTGAGGGCTTTCGTATTGATGACCCTTGGGTTCGTCGCTACATGGATCCGGATGCGGCTTTTGTGGATCCACGTCGCTCCTTTACTGATCCATCGGACGACGCCGGGCCCTCTCGTGCTCGATGATGGTTTTTGACTGCTACTTAAGGCTGCTACTGGAGATCTTAGATTATGTTTTCTGCATTCTGCTTTAGTTACTTTTATGTATTTGATTTATAGTAGACTTATTATGCATTGTGCTTTTGAGACTTTGGTAGTTCTATTATCAGTTTCTATGTCATTATGACTCTTGGTCATTATCTTATATACAGTTTCTTCTCCTTTACGTGTGTTTTGCCAATTATCATTTATCTATCTCATATTTCTAAATGCCAAAAAGGGGGAGTTATGTGTATATTCTGTTTCTGTTTCTATTTGTTTGGTTTATTTGTGCTTTTGGAAGAATATTATTAACAGGCCAACAGAGATTCACAGCATTGTTTATGGGGGAGCTACTCTTAAGCTCGGCACTTATTATGGGGGAGCTATGTCGTTACATGTGTCCAGGTATGGATATTGAATATACAATTATTATTTTGTCAATTATCAATATAGGGGAGATTGTTGACACAAAGTCACAGTCAACCAAATATTGATAACATTGACTAAATTATACTTGTGATAATTCAATACGACACACGACGACTATATTCTGCTCAAGCCAGACGACAGCTCAGTTGTGCAAATACAAGTAGTTTTCGCGTCTGTACTTTTATATTTATTGAGTCTAGAATGATTATAAGCTGAGTTATGCTGGGCTCTTGAGACTCAACCCACAACCTATCCAAAATCCATAAAGCTCCACATCCAAACTTAGCCCATTGGACCCTTGGACCAATTCTGTGCTCTGGAGACAGAGTTCGGGCCGAACTCTGCCTTCACACAGAGTTCGGACCGAACTCTGTCCCCTAAAAATTAGCACCCTAATTTTTAGGGTTGGCTGGTTGCTAGTTGTCCAACGGCCAAATTTTTGAAAATTCCTACCAGAATTCTGGCCGAATTCTGCCTGTTAAAAACCTATAAATAGGCCAAGAATTCTCTCATTTTCAATCATCCAATCTTCTCTTCTCTTCTCTCTTAAGCTCAATATAAGCCATACCCTTCTCATCTACTAGCCACAAGTTTCCTAAGTCTCGAGTGCTCAGCATCTCTCAGTTAGGAGTCTTGTGCAAGAGTTCAAGAAGTAGCTTGAAAAATTCCAAGCATTGCCACTGCGATCCATTGTAAGAAGTTGACGTGCTCTTCTGAAGTAAAGGCACGGAATGTAACTACTATTTCACAAATAGTGGATTTAATCCTGAGCTAGAGTTCTCAGGCCTGGACTAGTCCTCCACAAGGGAAACCAGGTTAAAATCGGCTGTGTTTGCGTATGCTCTCTTGCTCCTTATTTATTTTCCGCATTTACTCTGATTAATTTTAGATCGTGAAAGAGTTGATTTTTTAATTGGTTATTATTGCTATAACTCTATTCACCCCCCTCTAGAGTTGCCATCTGTTCTTCAAGTAGTACCGTTCAACTTTATTTATCATGTCGGATATAATTCACCTGCAGGGTTTACATGACAATCCTTATGAGCTCCTTAAGGGGACATCATCAACCCGATATATCGGGACATGGATTCCATTTATAATCAACAGACCATCATACATACAATGTTATTATCCAATTCATAGAGGTTGTTGATCCATAATGAATCTCACTCTTTTATGAGTCAAAATAATGCACACTGCATATACATGTCCGTTATTATATCCGGGTTAAGAGCACAAGCATCCATAATAACAGAGGTGTTCGTTCTCTTATGTAGTCAGTACAAAGAGAACAACCTCAAGTGGTCTTGTTCAATACACACAAAGTGTACTAGTGTAAACCTATAGTCAAGATAGACTAATACCAGATTACACTATAACCTTTCCAATAGATTGTCCAAGTCCATCTAGGTTGTGAACTATTTATATACTCCATAGGAAATTGATAATATGATCTTCTGTGTGACACCACACACCATATTATCTATAATATAGAATATCAGACATTTGCATTAACACTTGCAACAAATACAATATACAAATATTTGCCCATATGATTCTCATTCAAAATTTAAGGAAATAAGATTACTAAAAAAGTGATGCTTTTAGTATATAACCCTAACAATTACCGTAGGAGACGTATCATTCTTTCTTCTTCGACAGTGTTGCGAATAGAGAAGCTTCACCGGTCATGTGCCGTGAGCACTGTTGTCGAGGATCCACTTGCTTCTAGAATGAGTAGGGTGTTTTACCTATAAAAAGTTTGCAGATAAAACTTTTGGAACCCATTTCTTGTAGGGTCCGGATATGTTAGTCTTTGGTATCCATGCACATATATTCAAATCAACTAACTTTCTTACTCTACATGCAAGAGAGATATGACCAATGGTGCCATAATAGTAACATCTAGCATGGTGAGTGTTAGGTGCAGTGTGTTATGCATGATTGGTAGGTCTTGGTGTTCTAGTTGGATACTGGTAGTAGAATGCATGTCGGTTAGTCTTTTTGGGCAAATGTTTGGATGTATTTGGTCTGACAATATTGGGTTTGACCGTGTTCCGATGTTTCGATAATTGACACATGTTAGGATAGGAAGCAACAACTTCAAACTATTTTTCTAGCCTAATTTCCAACTTTTTAGAGGTGTCATAAAGTGTATTGTAGTCAGTTGTAAGTGTATCATTTCTGACTAGTGTACATGGATGGCTCTTCTTCTTTTTGAGTAAGTCTTCCTCAAGTTTAGCAATGATCTTGTTTTTTCTTCAGATGATCGTGTAGACTCGTGTAGTTGTAACTTGACAGAAGAAAGCTCACCATTCTCACTAGGATTTACATTACTTCTAACCTCAGCTAGTAAGTCGGTAAGTCTTCATATTTTACTTTTGTACAATTTGAGTACCTTCTTAGAGTTTTGATACTTGCTAAGCAGCTTTCTGTGGTCATCTAAGAGGTCAGTAAAGGCTTCACCTAATTGTTCAAAGGTAAAAACATCATATATATTAAATAGAGGGTTTGAGTTTACTTGATCATATGTCATCAAGCATACATTTGAAGCATCGTCTGATGGTTCATCTTCTGAGTCGCTAGCTTTACTTTTATGCCATATGCTTGTGTTGGCACATCTTCTTGAAGTAGATTTTTTTAAGTAACTTTTTCATATTTATTGCTCTTCTTGGTTGATTATGATGTTGTCGGACAGTCCTTCTTGATGTGTCATTTCTTCTTGCAACCGTAGCAGACTGGATCTTCTTATTGTTGATGTTGTTGATGTTGTTGCTATTGTGTTCCTTTTTTCTTCAGTTGAATCTCATGAACTTCTTCACTAGGTGTGCTTGATCCTCAGTAAAGAAATCACTGTCGTCAGAATCTTCTTCGACAATCCTTCGATGCTGAGCTTTGAGGGCGATTGATTTCTCCTTTCGTGCAACGTCTTCAAAGTCTTGAAGTTCCAGCTCGTGAGTGAGTAGCTTTCCCATGAGTATTCCAAGAGACATGGTAGTGAGGTTGTTTCCTTCAATAATTATTATAGCCTTTGGAATCCAGTTCTTTGTGAGAGCTCACAGCAGCTTGCGAATCTTCTCATGATTATTATATTCCTTGCCTAAGGAGGACAAAAGATCTACAATATCCAGAAATCTTGTAAACATTTGCGTAACATATTCATTTGGCTTCATCTTGAACGCCTCATACTCTTGAGTAAGTCTACTGATCTTAGACTTCTTGACTTGTGTCGTGCCTTCATTTGTAACTTTGAAAAGTTTCCATACTTTATTGGATGTAGTGCATGTAGACACCCTGTTGAATTTAGTCATGTCTAGAACACAGAATAAAGCAGTCATAGCATGTGTATCCAGACTGGCCTCTTCCTTTTCAGAGTCAGTATCTTATCATGGGCTTTTTCGACCAAATTTCCATCAATAAGAACACATGGAGGCTTTTTATATCCGTTAACTAAATTGACCATAAGTCAAAATCTAGATATTTTAAAAAGAAACTCATACGTGTTTTCCAGTAAGTGTAGTTTGTACCATCAAACAGTGGGGGTCTGTTTATGGCTTGGCCTTCACTTATGAATTTTACAGTTGCCATATGTGATGTAGCAATCTATGTAACAATAATTATATTAAAGAAAATAGTAACGATGTTGCCTCGCTTTACCTGTATAACCCGCTCTGATACCAATTATAGGATCAAAATATAAAGCAATACACTCTAGAGTAGGTGAATAGAGTAGGCAGCGAAATATTAGCTATTAAAAATGTTAGTAGCGAGATCACAAAAATATATCAAAGGTATAAAAATGTAAAAGTAAAGAGCAGAGAGAAAATACAAATATAGCGATGTATACTGGTCTCCCTCTTATGATGACTAATCCAGTCGAGAGAACTCTAGCTCCGGTTGAAATCCACTATGGAAAACTGTAAGTTTTTGTACGAAGTCCTTGCAACTTCTACAGACATGAGCTTTGATCCAAAGCACTCGACCAACTTTAATTATGAAGTGTCTTACTTATTCTCAAGCCTCTTGATTACAATCACTCTGAACTTCTTGACCGTACTGCATTGGCAAATTGACTAGAGGATTGTAAGTAGCTTAGGGTTTGAAAATGAAAGCATAGAAGACTTTGGAAGAACGTAGTAAGCTTAGAGAGAAGAGATAAGAAAATAAATTGGTGTCTTAAAATGGTAGAAATTCTTCTCTATTTATCAGATTTCCAAAAGGACAATTCGAGCAAAATTCGGCTAGAATTCGGGCATAGTTCTATGAGAGGATCTCGGCATATAGTCGTTGCATCCGTAACTGCAGGAAGACTGAGTTTAAAAAGTAACCTTCTACCAACCAAACTCGGGCCGAATTCAGGATAAATTTGCCAAGAGTTCTATTGGTTCACAATGGGTGAATTTGGGGTTTGAAACACAGGTTTTCGGCTTTCGAATGTTCAAGCAGTTAGGACTTTTGGTGTTGGGCTTATTTTCAAAATGAATGAGTATTTTTAAAAAATATTTTTGGGTAGCCTATTTTCCAGTACGACTGGTGTACATTGTATTTCCTACATTTAATAAAATATGAAAAATACATTAATAATTAAAAAATGAAAATACAAATGCAATGACAAATATGGCTCCAAGTCTTGAATGGTAGCAGTAGCAGTTCTAGCAGTTTATCCAAGTAGCCCTTATATCGACACAAGGTTAGATCAATTATTAAAATTCGGTTCGACCATGACCAATGGGCAAACAGACGGTAGTACGTTGTCTAGTCCTCCATATCAAAAACAACAAAAATTTATATCTATTTGCTTATTCACAATAACTATTGTATTTACAAATCCAATAATACATTGAAATAAGATTCGGGAACAAATCTGCTAAATATTTAAATGCAAATAGTATCTAATCTATCTAGAATCTAAGGTCGGCCTCCAAGATCTGTATATCCACCCGTATGGCCATAGCGCATAAGATGGCAAGTCACCTGCAATGACCCAGTCAGGAAGGAGAAAAGTAAAACACTGTGGCACCTGCTTCATAGATTAGAAAATTTGGCAACGATTAACTTTTATGATCATTAGAGGGTCATGCCTAAGCTCATAGGGGTGATATTACCATAATGGTCATATGGCACCTAGATAGCTTATAGAAGTATTATTTAGCTATTTCATATTTTATTATAATTTTGGGAATTTTAAAATATTTATTTTATGAAGATTTATATATTGTAAAGACTTCCAAGATTTATTGTAGGGTCATTTGGGGCTATATTTGTACCAAGTATTTTTATTTTGGCTCTGGATGGTTAAATATTTTCTATAATTTTTAGATTTTTTTGGAATTTTTAGGAATTTATTTGGATTTATTTGGCCCTAAATTTCTTTTTAAATTAATTTAGAAAAAATAATAATTACACAGTCATAATCCCAGTCAGCGCCGAATGGCCCACCTGTCACCCAAACAACTCTGTGGAGCGGGCCCGCCAATCAGTCGGGGTGCTGACTGTGCACTCCTTTCCATATTTGGAGTCGGCTCAGCAGCCGACACACCAACCCGCTTAGCCATCTGGTCGTTGCTCCATTAAAGTGGAGCCGTCCTATTTTGGACACATGGTAGGAGCCGCGGTCGAGCTACTCAACCGACTCAAGTCGTCCCTATATATATATATATATATATATATATATATATATATATATTCAGCACAGTTTCCAGAAAACCTAATTATTCTGATTTTGAAGACCTTTGATCCTTCGAGACTTTCGACTTCACGGAGCAATTGCGAAAAGTCCCGATCATGTTTTCGTGCGCTATTTTTTTTGAATAATCTCAAGGTCAGCTTTTAAAATATAGAATTTATTTTCTGATATTTTGTTTTGTGAAATTTTGAAGATTTATTTGAGTGCTGGTTGTCTAAAACTCGACACATCATACGATTTTCGAGATTTTGGCAGATTTTAAACTCCGATTTGTGATCCGTTTGAAGTTTTGAAAAGCTAAACAGACGATCTTCGATATTTAACTTTTCCTAAAATTCAAAAATTTGTTTAGTATTTTATTTACTACGTTGAACTCAAATTTGATCAATGAATCACAAATTTGGTCACGGTTAGCCATAACGGCGATAACTTTTAACCAAATCGTGATTTTGTGGCATGGTCAATTTCGGTGCACTCATGGAACTGAAATCTACCAAGATGCATTTCAAATCAATGAGTTCATTACGTTTGACTAGTTTGTCAGCAGTATGCCTCGATTTGTGTGTCATGGTTTTTAAAATTAGAAACATGACTTTCTATGGCCCAAATTCAGTACTTGAATTATACTTCAGATATTATTAGGTTAAATTAGATTTTTGAATAATTTATTTCAGAATTAAATAATATTATATAAGTTAAACCATTAGCCACATATTCCATGATTTTAGAATTAGAATCTTGGAATTGACTTGTGGCTTTCGTGAACGGTTTATAGTACGATGGTACGATATGGTTTGGGAGCTTTTAGGTCGAAGTTTGTCTCATCCTCGACTTGTGATTACGATTTGTTCAAGACTTCAGGGAAGTATAGTATTATATTATGTTTTGAATACATTATAATACTTTCTTTATTGTTTCCTTGTTTGATATTTCATTGAGATACGATGGTGACACGGTAGGTTTATTGTATCATTGACCGTTATTGTTGTTGGTGACTCAGGAAGGAAAATACTCGGTAGGTATGTAAACAAACTCAACTATTGTTATTGTTGATAGCTAAGTCATACACCACATTAATGAGTTAGCCGTACCCTATTATTGTGGATATTCATCTATGATATGACATACTAGCCCAAGCCATTCATGTATCGAAAGATATTTCACATACATAGTTGTTTCTATTATTCATGATCATAGTTCAGTTCTTTATCTACATGCTTCTTTTCTACTGGCTTACTCATTCATGGTTATTGTTTCTCATATATTATTCATATCCTGCCAGTTCTTTACATATTCTTTATCGTTACTGTTTCTCATTATTCTAGCTTATTTTGTGCTAACTATATTAAATACGATATGGTTGTACTTTTCTCCTTTTTTGACTAGATCGTTGACAATATATGAGGGGATGACGACTATTTCTACTATTTTTATTATGGGCCATCAGAGGGTAGTACTGACGATGTTGGAACCGAGACTCAGGAGCCATGATCTACCTCTGGAGGTATCTAGATTTACCTTTTATTATGCTTTAGTTTTACTTTTATAGTTTCACTGGATTTATTTTCGGATGGACCACATTATTATTCTAGATTTAGTCTCTTTGTTATTGGATTTGGATATATTATTTTATTATCTATCATACTCTTATTTTCTTGGTTTGTGTTATTGCTGAGTATAATTTGTCTCTGTGATCACTTGTATCTGTGAAGGATTTATTGTGTGTTACTAGACAGCGTTCTACCGCCGATACCTTGGCGTAGGATGGGCTTAGCTACAAACTCGTACTCGGTTATCCGGGAGCGGGTCGTGACAAGTTTTATAGTAGCCCTTTAGGTTACTTTTTGTAAAAGATTGCGAACTTGTGGTAGTACTTAAGTTAGTCATACTACTGCGAGCCTGTGAATAGGATTAGATTTTAAGAACCCGCTCCACATGTTCGACACGTTTTTAATCTCCATATTTGACTTCAACTATTCTTTAATTTGCATCATGCTTAAATCTTTCCACCTTTTAATAATTTCCTTTTATTGCAGTTAATGGATTCTCAGGACAGACACACCCCTCTCATGGACACTCCACCAGCTGCAGGCGTA
>JANAVB010013397.1:23182722-23215222 GCA_029216955.1 Iris pallida | reverse complement strand
ATCAGACTCAGATGACTACTAAATGCTCATATTATTGGAGGCTAGGACATTATTTTGATATATGCCGCAAAAGATTTGACAAAGCTAATCGTTTGGATCAGCTACGCACCAGGTAAAAGAATGTTCAATAATATTTACTCGTCAGGGCCCAGCACCTGATCAGAGATGACCACGAGGACCACCAGCGACTCAGCAGACGGGCCTGCCATTTCCAACTCAGCAGCAGAAATTTGCTCTGTACCAGTAGAGAGGAGCACCAAGCAGGGTCGTACTTTCGCTATGGCAGTCGAGGAGCCAGAGGCTACTACAGATGTGATCGCATGTTCTTCTTACATAATTCCATAGCAGCTGTTATGTTATTTGATTATGGTGCGTCCCATAGTTTTATATCTATAAGTTTTGTACGAAAACTTATGTTACTTAATTCTATAGCAGCTATTATGTTACTTAATTCCATCAATTGGGATTGTAAGATCATGACTGGGGGAGGTATTATTCCAGTTTGTGATATTTACAATGGTTGTTCTATAACCTTAGGAGGCAGGAATTTACCTGTAAGCTTACTCGTAATGCCATTTCCTAGCTTCGATATTATTCTCGGGATGGATTGGTTGAGTAAGCATTATGCTACCATTAATTGCATAGAGGTTTTGTATTTCGTCCACCGGGAGAGGCCGAGTTCGAGTTTTTTAGAGAAGTCGTGAAGCAGGCTGATGGGACTAGCTTTGGAGCTGTGATGAAGGCAAATGAAGCACCACATCCTATTATTATAGAATTCTTAGATATGTTCCCCGAAGAGTTGTCAGGACTTCTGCCCGATAGAGATATTAAATTATTTATTGATCTAATACCGGGAGCGGAACTAGTGTCGAAGAATGTCTATAGAATCAACAACGAGGCGGTAGAGTTGAAGAAGCAAGTTGATGAATTATAAGAGAAAGGCTTTATCCGATCGAGTTCTTCGCCTTGGGGAGCTCCAGTGTTGTTCGTACCAAAGAAAGATAGGACAGTACGAATTTGCATCGATTATAGAGCCTTGGACAGCCTCACCATCAAGAATAAATACCCATTATCGCAGATAGATGATCTTTTCGATTGGTTGAGCGGTGCTAAGGTATTTTCGATGATCGATTTACGATCGGGTTATCATCAGGTGAGGGTGAAGAAAGAAGTGTAGAGCCTAAAAATCAAGTTGTGCCATGTATCTACTACTCAGCAATCAAGTTGTGCCCCAAAGATCAAGCTGCGCCACTAATATGAAGCTCAGAAATCAAACTGCGCTACGGGTCAGGTTGCGCCACACATCAGACTGCGCCCAATCACATTGTGCCAAAATTTATGTATTGTCTGACATTTAATGGTCATCATTACCTGACAGCACTGACAACTGACAGCACAGTGAACAAGAAAAACCTCTTCGAATCCCTCAAATTGTGCCGCTTGAGGAGATTGGACTGACAGATGTCCTGCACATCTTATGATTTGTGCCTAGGCGCAGTCTAAACAATTTTCTTAGTTGTGCCTAGGCTCAATCTGAACGACTTCTTCTTAAAAGCTGCCACATATCTAGGCGCAGTCTAATCATGCATAATTCAACTTGTTGATTGAAGCTCGTGCAACCTGATAAAGTTGAGACAATTTTCATTTCCAAAGCAGGATGACGTGGCGCACATGCTACTAATCTCTCAAGACGTGTCTACTATTCTGTACACGACCATGCGCATCTCAATCACATGATGCCACCCGTCTAAATACAGTTAGTACACGATTCTTAACTGAATAAAAGTTGGCACAATATCAGGTTGGCGCAACCCAATGTGGCGCAATCCAACCTCGCGCACATCAGAATAACTGCTAAAACAGTTATTTCCATAACTCTATAAATAGAGTTTCCAATCATTGTTAAAGCATCACAGAGAGATCAAAAACTCTTGCAAAATTGCTGCTGCATTCTCCAAAGGTTCTAGTCTTCAAGTTCACATAGTCCAAGGGATAAAGTGATCATCTTCTGATCAGATTCCTACAGTTGTACTTCCCCAAATTAAAATTGTACTCTTGTACTCTTTTCAAAAGTTTGTAATATAACAACTTTTTATTTTTGCAAACAAAATGGCGACTCTACTGGGGACGACTTTCTCCTCCGACGAGAAGGTGACGACTCAATGTGATACTGCATCGATCGGCAAGACGCAGAAGACTCTGGTTGTTCAAGTCAACCAGACAGCCTACGAGGATATGATTAACATCAAGAGCAACAAGCACACTGTGGCTATCGCCAAGAACAGTACTGTGTGGACTCCTAAGTCTCCTGTAGTTGCTGTTGCCCAGGCACAACTTGAGTGCTCAGTGGCCAAGGCAGAATCTGCCTTAGTGGCTCAGGCACATCCTGCTTATATTTCCAGGGTGCAACCCATTCATTCTGCTATCCGTGCGCAGTCCACTCTTCCTGCTGCCCGCGTACAGTCCGCTACTCTCTTTACTGCCAAGGTACAGTCTGTTCAGGCTGTTGTTAAGGCGCAGTCTATCCATGTTGCTGCCAAGGCACAACCAGTAGCCTATATTACTAGGGTGCAACCAGTAGCCCGTAGTGCTATGGCGTAACCCAAGCAATCAATGACTCAGGCACAGTCTACTGCTCTGGCGCAACCCAAGGGTACTAATCTTTTGGCTATTTCCTCTTCCAATTCTCCAGTTCTAAACTTGGAGAAACAATGTTCTAGACAGAACAAAGGGAAGAGTCCTTTGACATTTCCTTAACTGGCACAACCTGTGCCTAAAGTGATCCCACAACAGAACAGAGGGGAATGCTTCTTAGCTAATCCTCTACGAAATAAAGGAAAGCACCCTTTGGTCTTTTCTAAAACTTCCCTGGTCCATGACTCAACGGAAGATAAATCAGATTCTATTCCTTTAAACAGAGGTCTTCGGATCTCTGATATCGTAAAGAATACTGATCAAAGAGGCATCTTACCGACCCCTATGGTGTCTGGTCAAGATCTTTCGACCTTGCAAATTTTAAGATCTAAGCAAGAAAAATTGATGGTGTCACAAACAGAGACACCTGGAGCAGAATTTTCTGATCTACGTGCTTATCTCAATAGGCATCAACCAGTATCAACTTTGGTGAAACATAAAAACCCTATGCCAAAGGTCGGTCTGTATCAGAAGCCAAAGTTTGAAAAGAAAGACCCAACCACTTATGCTAATGAGTTAAGTACATCTTTGTACACTCAGGGAACTAAACATCTGAAGAATAGGAGACATGTTCCTAACATCATTAAGGAATATGTTCCTTCGACTTCTTCTCGTCCTGTAGTGGTAACGGATCTCCGGGAATGTCTTACACAAATAAGGAAGATTGCAGGGATGTCTCATTCACATCTAAATCACTCTTCAGATCGCCACTGCCTTCATGAAGTCGTCATCAAGTGTTGTTGCCAATCAGCTAGAAGATCTGTCTTCGATCGTCTGAACTATACTTCAACTCCTGAACCTATAATAGGAGACGAAGACGAGCTATTATATGCTTCTGTTAACATGACTTCTTAAGAAACTGGGGGTAGGAAACGTCCAAGACGTAATACATCCTGTAATCCCAGTCAGCAATACTTGGATCGGATACATGCATCCAGTGAAGGGGTCTTTCAATACAATAGATCAAGAAATCGAAATTTGAACCAAGGTGTCTTTAATCAAGAAGATCTTCCCATCGCTCATCTAGAAGATGACTCTTTTTCAAAGTTTGATGCAGATAGTGAACGTTCTGAACAAACTATCTCGTCAACAGCAGCAAGAGCTGTGACGGCATATACCATTACAGAAGATCAAGATGCCTCTACTTCAGCCAGTCAGGAGCAAAGAATTGTTGCACTAAAAGACAAATTGAAGACCATGGCTGAGATGGTCGCAAGTATGCACACTATAATCGTGGCTCAACATACAGTGCCACCAATTATAAATCCTGCCACAAATCCTGAGCTTATAGCATCTTATGTACCTATTAATGTTAGTTTGGGGGTACCACCTTGTAGGAGCGTAAAAAGTGCTTCAGAGAAAGAGTCAAAGAGATGAATCATTTTTCATTCATAAGTGATTGGTTTTACACCAAACAGAGCGGTTAATCCCTTTACGCCACAAAGAGGCTAATCACTTTACGCCTGTGCAAGCTGATCATTTTACGCTTGGGTCTAAACTGATGGCTCTTTACGCCTATGACTAGCCAACTACTCCTTTTACGCTAGGACAAGGCTGTCTAGTCTCGTATTTAATGCAGAACCTGACATGGAGATATTAATGATGGCATTTACCATAGAATCCAAAAGAATTTGTCTCATACAAAGACCATTGTTGTCGTTTATGTGGATCGAGCTACTTTACGCTCACTATATGGTTTCTTTTACGCACGGAGTTTTACACGAGTTTTTACGCTCATAAAACGATGTGTGCGTAAGGTCTATTTGTGCCATTTTTACGCTCAAGGTTATTCAATAACCACTTTACGCGGGAAACCTATGACAGAGCTATTTTACGCTCATCTTACTGCTTTACGCCCAAAGGATGTTGGGGCTATTTTTACGCCCTATTCTTTCTGGCCAGTTTGGAACGTGGTTTGCCTACATGGCCTTCATGCCACATATTTCGAAGAACGTGTGTACATGTATCCTATTCTCACTGAAATGATGGGACGCGTGTCAACGTATGCAAAGGATGACTCTGATCATGGGTGGCAGTTGTTAGCGTAAAGACAGATTTTGATGCTTTTTACGCACAGAAGCCCCAGTCTATAAATAGACTGATTTTTGAAATACACAAAGACACAGAGACAGGAGAGAATACAGAGATCAGAACTTAAAGATTTTGATTCTCCAGAGCATTCTTCTTTAACCTTTCTTTTAGAACAGAGTAAAGCAAAGCAGGAAAGCATTCGGCCTCGCCATCAGTGCCCAAGTGCGTCGATACCTTTCTGGTGACGTAGTTCTTCCAGTTGTTCTACTTCAAGCAGTGATCTTCATCATCATCATATGGTCCAAGGAACAAAGTGATCATTTACGAATCAGACTTCCACAGCAATACTTCCCCAGAATCAAATTTGTACTTCTTGTACTTTTTCTCATTTTATTTTCAAAAGCCAATTCCTTCAAGGCATTTTGTTAAGTGAAACAAAAATGGCGACTCTGCTGGGGATCACCTTCTCCTCTGACGAGGAGGCAATTGCTCAATATGATAATGTTTCGGTCGGTTCGACCAAGAAGACTCTGGTTGTGCACTTCGACCAGACTGCCTACGAAGAAATGCTCCGAACTGGGGGTGGTTCTCGCTGCTCCAATGTTCAAAAGTCTCGCAAAGCATGAAAAGTTTGGATTCCTAAATCCAAAATAGCTTCTGATCTCTCTGTTGCGGTTGATGACAAGGGAATTCTTCCCTCTCCTGTCGTAGGGGCTCCTGTTCATAACGAGGCAGTCCTTACTTCGGCATCGCTCTCTAAGTGTGACAATTTGTCTCTCGTCTGTGACGGTGTAGATGATCGGGTTCCACGCCGATAAAAACCAAGTTTTACGCTCAAGGCATAAGAATGAGTCTCCCATTTGTAATGTGGCAGATTATAATACTTCTAAGTGTAAAAATAAGTCTCCCGTCTGTGACGTGGTAGACACACACAAATTACGCTCCTCATGTAAAATAAAATCTCCCGTCTGTGACGTGGTAGATAATCAATTTTTACGTTTTACGCGTAAAGGTAAGTCTCCTGTCTGTGACAGTGTAGATAAAATTCACAACGATGTTTGCACATCTAATGTGAATGTACCTAAACACATACAGCGTAAAAATGTTGTTGGTAAAACTTCTGTCCTACACCAACAACCTTCTTATACTGCTTTACGCAAAGTACCAAACTTGCAAATCACGCGCCATGAAGATGGAGTCATTCGTGCTCAAAAATCTCAAGATTTACGCACACAACTCCAAACGCGTAGAAATGCACAATTTGGTTCTGCGAATGCTGCTAGTAGTCTTCTTTACACCAAGGGTACTAAACGTTTTTCTACCCCTAATGTGATAAAGAAGAATACTCCCTCCATTCTTTCTGACTTACGTGAATTGCTCATACAAAAGCGTAAGAATTCACAATCTTCGGTGACGCTCCCCCAAGAAAAACATTATTGTGAATATCACCAGGTTGTGATCAATTGTTGTTGTTCAGCTTCAAAACGGTCAATTTTTGATCGATTGAGTTTTTTGCTTCAACATCAAGCTGAAGACCAAGAAGATGAGCTGTCATATGCATCAGTCAACATGGCATCTCATGCTAACAGAGGACGACGTACGAGACGGAACATGTCCCAAACTCCAGGTCAACAATAGTTCAACAGACTTCTTGATTCCTTTGAAGGAGTATATCAGAATACTCGATCAAGAAGACAAAGGCGATTACAGACTTCTGATTCAGAAGCTGGGGGTACTCAATCTTTTGAGTCTGATACCGATAGTGTGGATTCATACTTCTATACAAATCCTTCCATATCTTCACGAGAGGTTGAATCCTACGCTGTTGGAGATGAACCAGAGACGTCATCTGCTAATACAGAACAATGTCTCACTGCCGTTGAGCAATCACTGAAAGATATGCTTAACATGGTGCAAAGTATGCATCAGATAATTTTGAATCAACAAACTGCTCAACCGACGGTAATAACACCAGTACTAGTAGCAGCACAAACTCAAGATAGTCAAGGGGCTAAAATACCTTTAAATACTCAAGAGCCAGCTATTAATCAGAATTCTGCATCTCCAGATCCCATCATTCCTAAAGATGTACCACCTCCAGTGGGGGTTACGGTACATCCAACAACCATTCAATCAAATGTGCTTCCTCAAACCAGTGAAGCCATTCAAGCAGTACGTGAGCTCAAAGCATAATTTGAAGTTCTGAGGCACAAAGATCAGCTCCAAAGGTTAGGGATCAAGCAACCTTATCCTCCTCATTGGAATGATGTACCCTTTCCACCGAAATTCAAGCCACAATCTATGGTTTTGTTCGATGGAAAAGCATCTCCCAATCAATATATCAATTACTTTGATATTATGACTGTACACTTACAGAAAGATGACGCTCTTCTCACTCGAGTGTTCATCGGGTGTCTGATGGGTTCGGCTTATGATTGGTATCGAAGTTTACCCGACAATTATATTTCGTCTTTCGACAAATTTAAGGCAATGTTTCTCTCCCGCTTCTATGAAGGAGGCATGGACATGAACATGTCCTCCTTGATAGAAATCAAACAAAAGGAGAAAGAAGATACTCGGACGTTCATCGAACGTTTCCGACAGGCTACTCTAAAGATGCCTCCTGGGATGCCAGATTCAGCGTTGATTGATACATGCAAGATGAATCTACGACCATCCATCGCTGTTTTTACGGGTTCCCAGTTCTCAGATTGGGCTTCGTTTATCATAGCAGCAGTTTTTGCCGAGACCAATAGTAGGTTGGCTCGTGAACATGGGATGATTTTTGCCTCAGATGATAGAGGAAAGAAAAGTAATCCTGGTAATAACCCCGATAATCGTAATGTGAAAGGAAAAGATACCCTCATGGTTAATCTTTCCAAGAATAAAACGATATCGAATAGTCAAGAATTTTCCAGGCCAAAGGAAGAATACTCTTTTGATGAGAGTGATATCCCAGGGATATTTCAGTGTCTGGTAAAAAGTGGCAAACTTTAGATTCCAGAGCCAAAGAGGCCTAATGAGGTGAATCTAACTGATAATCCCAAATATTGTATCTATCATAGATACATTAATCATCCTACCAGTGCTTGCTATGTCCTGAAGAAGAAAATCCAGGAGCTGATAAATGGCGGGACTATCGCTTTAACCAATGATGACCATACGGTTACAACCAATATGGTTTCTCTTCAGTTTGGGGATTTTCCTCCACAGAAAGTCCCAGATGGAATTACCCCAATTTCGAAGGCGATAATGAAGATCATGAATATCCTACCTGCCAGAGAAGAAAATGCAGGATTACTGCCACTCACACTAAAGAATGGTGAAATCATGTGGGTACATCCTGACTTAGTGCCTGAGTTGGAAAGTGAAGATAAAACTTCAAAATCTAAGAAAGGCAAGAAAGTCAGAACCTGCAACATGATTTCTTATGTTATTCTAGATCCCGATGACTTGGATCACATATGGGATGGCCTTCCTTTAGAAGATAGACTGAAAGGACTGAACATCTGTCCCCCAAGTCTAGCTCCTTCTACCAAGCTCAAGCTTACTCATCAGCAGTGGTTAGCCATGAATAGTGTTCCTTTATATCGGGCACAACAAGTCTTTGCTGCTTATGAAAAAGCTCCAACAGGGATTCTTTCTCGTATCCCGAATCCTTCTCCTCCTGTGGCTACAACGACACATATTCCCTACTCTCCTGAGGTTACAGAAGTTCTTGCTTCCTCCTCTTCCTCTATTGGAACACCTGTCAAAAGTCTGCTGCCCACTCACTTGTATAGTCAATAATCTGTCCATCTCATTTAGAAGATGGGTTATGACTTTCAGAATGCAGAAGGTTTGAATTATGATAAAGGAATACGACTTCCTTTACAGATTCAAAGTCAAAATTCCACTCTTGGATTGGATTCTGAAGCTCCTCATAACAATTCACACAAGAAGAAGGCTAAGAAAGGAAAGACAAAATCCTGTAATATGGTACTTCCTTCTCCTGAGTCTGAAGAAGAATCTTTTACTGGTACAAGATCTGAAAAAGAGTACCATAAAAACTATGAGGGATCCTCCAAAGAAGCTGAAGACGTAGTGGAGACACTACCAACTCAACCCTCTTCTGTTCCTGCTAATCATTTTGTGGTTGAAAAGGGGAAACAGAAAGCAGTACGCTTCGACGTCCCATTCAAGTCTGCTTCCAGTCAGGGGGTAGTGATGAAGCCTTACAAATTCGATATTCTAGCTCAGTTAGCCAATACTCCGGCTAGACTATCTATATTTGAGTTGCTTCGCCTTTCCAGAGAAAGCAGAGAGACTTTGAGTGAAGCTTTACTTCAAGCAGATTCATGCTTGGCTCAACTCAAGACTCCTGATAATATACCAGTGTCATGTTCACAATGTCATAGTGTGATGGAAGCAATTCCCAACATCACCTTTACACAAAAAGATATGTTGTTGAAGCATAATAAGCATGACAGGCCTTTATGCCACACCGGGTATATTGGATCCACTGAAATTGACAGGATTTACATTGATCCCGGATCCTCAATTAGCATAATTCTTCAGAGTATGCTAAGACCCCTGAGGATCCCTACTAGTGATTTGACTTACACTAGTACTACGATAGTCGGCTTTAACTCTGGCAAGAGCAAGCCATTGGGGAAGATTCGTCTGCAGATTCAGATTGGCGATCTCTGAACTATGGTAACTTTCTATGTTATCAACTCAGACGTCTCCTATAATATCCTTTTGGGAAGACCGTGGATTCATGAGCATAATATTGTACCTTCAACTCTCCACCAATGCTTCAAGTATTTGGATTCCCAAGGAGTTGTAAAAACTGAGTTTGCTGATATCAATCCCTTCAAGGGTGTCGAAGCCTATTTTTCTGATTCAAGGCTTTATAAACAAGAGCATGTGAAAGAGATATCAGACATGGCTGAAGATCAATCACCTACCGAGGATCAGTCTATTAATGAAGATCTACCAGAGGAGCAATCTTTGAAGATCATAGTCAAGGGACGAATCCAATCCCAATCTGTCAATGATCAACCTCTGATAATCAAGGTTAAAGGAAGAACTCAAACTTCATCTGAGGAATCAACAAATATTCCTGCTAAGAGCCAAGTTCAACCTTTCATGATCAAGGTCAAAGGACGTACTTCTTGTACGAATGATCCAGAACCACCATTGATTGTCAATCTTGGCAAATCTACGCAGAAGACGGATAATGGTCCACTGATGATTAATCCGAGGCGTAGCAGTCAAATCGTAAATGATGTAAATATTGATCATTTTGTACTTTTTGATAGCAATGAAGATTTCTTTTTCGAGTATATGGCTGTCAAGTTTATCGAAAGAATGACTTTATCTTCTGATAATCAAAGTCATCGATATAAACTAGAAGAAACTTTATACATCAATCATAAGGAAAATTCTTTCCCTCCTCATACAGATGTTGGACCGTATGCTCAAAGGTTCCTAACATCTTCTCCTTATCTTCTATCCGTGGCCGCTTCATCACAATCTTGCGTAACTTCTAGACGTCATGAAGAATCTTACTTCGTGGTTCCGTCTGATAAGAAAAACAAGCATCAAATTGTGTTTGGCCTGGCTAGAAATATCCCTGTTGCTCAGGCAGATGAGCTGAAGGATAAATACAAGGGAAGAATCCGAATTGACAAGTATAGTCAACAATCTATCAAAATTATCCAGAACATGGGATATGACTTGAAGACTATGCAAGGTCTCAGTCAAGGCAAGGGTAGACGATTACCATTATGTGGTGATCCGTTTTACCAAAAGACTCGTCATGGGTTGGGATATGATCCGTCCCACATGTTTTATGACGATATACAAGAAGAATTCTCTTCTAGCTCTTCACAATCATCAGATTCAGAGGAAATTCAAGCTAAAGATGAATCTGGACAAGTACTCTCAGTCAATATGGTTCAAACTGATAATGAATTAGAACCATTTGAGAATGATCCTTGGGCACAACAGATGGATACTCAGTGGGAACTCCGTTTTGAACAATGACAGCCACCCATAGAAGACGAGGTCATCCAGATTGATGTTGGGGATGGAGCTACGTCTAAACCAATATTCATCAGTAAAAATCTTGCTGAAGATGAAAAAGAAGAGTTGATAAAACTTATCAAAGAATATATTGACATCTTTGCATGGAGTTATGAGAATATGCCAGGGTTAGATCCTAAAGTTGTCACTCATAAACTCAATATTCTGCCCAAAGTCAAACCTGTAAAACAACAGCAACGGTGTTTTAGACCAGACATGATAGATGCAATTGAAGCAGAAGTCAATAAGTTGATCACATGTGGATTTGTTCGTGAAGAGCAACACCCGGATTGGGTTGCCAATATTGTTCCTGTCATAAAGAAGAACGGAAAAGTCCGAGTTTGTATTGATTATCGAGATCTTAATGCAGCTTGTCCAAAGGACGAATTTCTACTTCCAATTACTGATGTCATGATAGACAATACATATGGTTTTGAACGTATGTCTTTCATGGATGGATTCTCATAATACAATCAGATCAAGATGCATCCAGAAGATGAGAAGCACACCGCTTTTCGTACACCTCTTGGGGTCTACTGCTATACAGTTATGCCGTTTGGTCTTAAAAATGCCGGTGCCACGTATCAACGGGCTATGAGCAACATCTTTCAAGAACATCTACGAAAGATAGTTGAATGCTATGTAGATGATATCGTTGTTAAAAGTCGATCAAAGGATGATCACATTCAGGACTTGAGGACAGTATTTGAATTGATGCGCCAGCATCAGTTAAAAATGAACCCTACTAAGTCTTTCTTAGGGGTTTCCAGTGGCAAATTTTTAGGATTTGTCATTACTTCTCAAGGTATCCACGTTGATCCTGATAAGGTTAAGGCAATTCTTGAAATGCGTCCTCCTCGTAATCTGAAAGAACTCCGTGGCTTTCAGGGTCGTATTGCTTATATCAGAAGATTTATATCTAATCTTTCTGGAAGATGTCAACCTTTCTCCCGTTTATTAAAGAAAGGTGTATCTTTTGTTTGGGATGAAGCATGTCAGAAAGCCTTTAATGACATTAAGCAATACCTGACAAACCCTCCTGTCCTGGTACCACCGGTGGTAGAAAAGCCATTTTTGCTATATGTTCGAGCCTTGGATCATTCACTTGGCGCTCTTTTTGTACAGAAAAGTGATGTGGGTCATGAGCAGGCAATTTATTATCTGAGCAGAATGATGGTCGGAGCTGAACACAGGTATACTCCTGTGGAAAAGGAATGTCTAGCTTTAGTTTTTGCCGTCCAAAAGACAAGACATTATGTGACAGGGCAAACTATTCATGTCATCTCCAGAATAAATTCCATTCGGGTATTGATGAGGAAACCTAGCATTCTTAATTCCAGGTTGGCCACTTGGGCGATGTTGCTTACTCCTTATGACATGGTTTATGTACCTCAGAAATCAATAAAGGGTCAAGCATTAGCCGATTTCTTGGCTGCTCACCCTATACCTGAAACATCAAAATTATATGAGGACATTCCAGATGAAGTCGTGGATTGTAACCTGACTTTGAAGAATGACATATGGCAATTATATTTTGATGGAGCATCACGAGTAGGACCTAAAGGCAATATTGTCTCTGGGGTAGGAATCGTCTTGGTTTCTCCTGACAAAATGGTCATATACCGTGCCTATTCTCTCAAGAACCATGCTCCAACAATGTAGCAGAATATAATGCTCTATTGATTGGTCTCCAAGTTGTAAAACAACTGGATATTAAGTTCCTAGAAGCTTATGGAGATTCCCAATTGATCGTTAATCAAGTTAGAGGGACTTATGAAGTCAGAAATCCCGATCTCATCCCTTATCATCATGTGGTAGTTGAATTGGTCCTTTCATTCAGAGGATTCTTCATTGAGTTTGTACCACGCTCTCAAAATGTGTAAGCTGATGCTCTTGCCAGTTTAGCTGCAGACCTAGCTATTCCAATCCGAAGACAAAATACAATTACTTTGTTGGATCGAGGCTTGCTCTGTGTTAAAAATAATTTATATATTGAACAAAGTTATACTACAGAGTCAAGTTCCCAGCAGAAAGATTGGAGAACTCCATTCATTGATTATGCAGTCCATAGGATTTTGCCTGAAGATCCGAAAGAAGCTGCATCAATCAAAAGACGATCGTTTCGATTTTATTATGATTCGTCTTTACATATGCTATACCGTTGTTCTTATGATGGACTCTTACTGCGTTGTCTCTCAGAAAGTGAAGCTAAACAAACACTGCGAGAAGCTCATGATGGTATTTGTGGTGCTCATCAACCAGGTCCTAAATTACAAGACCGCATTCGAAGAATGGGGTATTATTGGCCTTCCATGATAGCAGATGCTGTAGACTATGCCAAAAGATGTAAAGCATGTCAAATTCATGCTGATTTTATTCATCAACCATCTAAATTTCTACATCCTACAGCAGCCTCTTGGCCCTTTGAAGCTTGGGGTATGGATGTCATTGGTCCTATTAATCCACCTTCTGTCAAGGGACATCGGTTTATATTAGCCATAACCGATTACTTTTCTAAGTGGGCAGAAGCAATTCCTCTGGCTGAAGTGAAAACATCTAACGTGTTCAGCTTCATCAAACACCATGTCATTTATCGCTTCGGGATCCCTCGACGAATAATTCATGACAATGGTCCACAATTTGCCAGTCAGGCATTTTATCGATTCTGTGATCAGAATCGAATTCAGAATTTGGCTTCTACGGCTTATAATCCAGCTGCTAATGGTTTAGCCGAAGCTTTCAATAAGACGATCATTAAACTTCTCAAAAAGTTTGTCTCTTCTAATAAACGTGATTGGAATAAGAAACTTGGAGAGTGTTTATGGGCTTATCGAACAACAGTCCGGACTCCTACTGGTTTTACACCATTTTCATTGATTTATGGATGTGAAGCTGTCCTCCCATTGGAAATCCAGATCCCATTTTTACGAATAGCCATTGCTAATGAGCTAACTACAGAGAATAATGACCGCTTACGACTCCAAGAACTTGAAGGATTGGATGAGAAGCGTCTTCAAGCACAACAGCATATTGAACTATATCAAGCCCGTATATCTCGAACTTTCAATCATAAAGTAAAAGAAAGGGTATTCAAGGTTGGCGAACTTGTATTAGTTGTTCGAAGACCGATGGTAATGACTCATAAAAGCAAAGGAAAATTCCAAGCAAAATGGAAAGGCCCTTATGTAATTGAGTCCGACTTTTCCAATGGCGCCTATCGGTTGTCAAAACCCAATGGAGATCTACTCATGATGCTAATCAATGGCAAGTTTCTTAAGAAATACTATGTATAAAAAAAGAGACAGAATGAAAATAAGAATCCTTTTATTATTTTTGTTCAAGACAAAAGATTAAGGACGAGGGCCACTCCCTCCCTTATGGAATACATAGTCAGTTAATGTCTCGAAGGCGTTGTTGCCTGAGCTCATGAAAAATTTGCAGATGGCCATCCTCAGTGCTTCTTCTTCAGGAGTTTTTCCTGGCTCTACTAAGAACGCAAGGATATCTTGTGGTGGCTTGGACGTAGGAGAGCTGTTGCCTACTTGAGTTGGGCCTGCCACTGTTGACTCAAGAGGACACATCTCAGTGACGTCCTCAATTTTCCTGGAAACTTCATTCTTTTGCTGTGCATCCTCGGAAAACATTTCCAATAGAGGAGTGGAAATAAGAATGAAATGTTACAGAGAGTTCTCGCCTATTTATAGAAGAGGACTATTGATGAACCGATCTTTGAGATTGAGAACAACTTTTCATTTCCGAAAAGACCTGTCCATTCGTTCTATCAGGTTCGTTCATTTAATTACGGAATCGAATCAATGCTTTCTTTTTTCAAAAAATTATGATTTATTCATACATTAAGATGGACTTATATGTTCATGACATCTGTCTCCTTAGTCCCCAGCTACCAAGGTTTGGTTAAGCTGATTTCTTGTCTCCTGGGAAAGGGATCTTATATCTTCTATTTTATCAATTGATTAGAAAGTGGGATTCGCTATTTATCATGTTTCCATGACCTCTGAATAAATACTAAATCTTCTTACTTTTCCTATCTATCACTTCTATTTGACCTCTGCATAGATATTAATCTAATTTTCTTTTGAGTTCATATATACTATTATGTCCATATTACCTCTGATAGTATTATATACTCTAAAACAGAAGATAAGATTTTATTTATCTATCATGTCCATATTACATCCAGATAGATACAAATCATTGATCATAGAAAAATCATCATTTCCATTCCCATATCATCAAAAAAAAAGTCTATTACATTTCTTAGACTTTCTTACAAGTCATAATAGAAATCTATTACATTTTTGAATTTTCATTCTATACACACAACGATAACCTAATGGAGATCTGTTTCTTCTTTGGATCTTCTTCGTCGGATTCGTTGTTGGTGTCAATTCCTTGTTGTCCAAGCCCTTGTGGCGATCAGAACAGAAGGAATCAAACTCTGGTCTTCTCTCTCAGACGAGAGGAGAATCCCAGAGTATGGCAGCCCGAAGACGTGTTGCTGCTAATACAATTGGTGGATTAGGGGCGGCCTTCCAGAGGAGATAGGAACACATCCAGCATTGGGATACGATTCCTAGTTCTGCCGTGAAAGGAACTCTATTACCCGATTTCTCGGGGTAGAGTTGACTCCACCATCCAACTCTCCGTGTATAAAGGCTCTTTCTACCAACAGAGGAAGACCCTTCTATCCCACGAAGAGTTCTGAGTTGTCTGATTTGTGCGTCCAAAGCGCATGAGCTTTCTGATGTTGATGTCAGAAGAACGCTCCTCACAGCATCAAAATCGCTAATGCCGGTTCTGGAAAAGCTGCTCAGCCAAACTTCTGCAGAAAAACAACAAAGAAGAAGTGTATTCTTAGATGCGTATTAAATGCTAACTAAAGACAGATCACAAGGCTTTTTACGTCAGTGCTTCAGCAAGGCTTTTACGTCTTTGATTCAGCAAGGCTTTTACGCTAATGCTTCAGCAAGGCTTTTACGCCAGTGATTAAGCAAGGCTTTTACGCCAGTAATTCGGCAAGGCTTTTACGCCAGTGCTTCAGCAAGGATTATTTCTTTTACGCTCGTCAAGAATTTACGCTCATAATAACCTGTTTCCAACAGAAAATTTGAAGACAGATATTTGCTTACAGTCGGACTTACCACTTAAGCCAAATGGTTTAGCTCTAATGATGGTTGAATCTACGTCTAATGACCGGGCGTACAAAGGAACACCATTGGATAGCTTTGCCATTGTCACTTGTTGGAGAACGACATTGCAAAAAGTTATCTTCAGTAGAATGAGAATGAGAATAGATGAGACATTCTCGGCTATTTATAAAGATTGAAGAAACTGTTGGGAGTCTATTTCGGGAAAAGATCCTATTGAAAGGCTCTCGTAACCACAAGACAGACGCCACATGTCCGTTTGTTTCTTGGGAATGAACAACCATAGAAGCAGTCAAAAGAAGTGTTGAACAGTTCTATGTATCAGCAGATGAGATTAACATCAAAACTTTATTTATAAAAAGGGGGGAAGTGGACCCCTACATATAAGAGAGTCGCAATACATGGAATTTTATTTTTCCTCTTCTTCGTTGGACTGACGAAGGGAGGCACCTAACTCACGCATGTTGTGAATCCCGGAGCGATGCATCAGATTTAAAAACGCTTCTGCATCTCCTGAGCCCTCATATACAGTCGGGGGACCACCATCGATGCGACTGAAGACTGCTGGAGTTAATCCGAAGCACGCTACAAAGTTGCATGCTCGCTCAAAGTCAATCCTTGAGCCCGAAGCCTCTTCATTATTAATCTCCTTCTTGGGCGCCATGTTACTATGGAGATGAACGACAAGAGTGAAGAATTTCTTCTCATTTATACGGTTAAATCAACTCTCCATATTCCTCTTTGGAAACTGCTCATTACTAATGTAGAACTCGGGAAAACGAAAAGGCATTCGAAAGTCTCGAGAAAAGAAATTCATTGTGACGGTTGAGTGTTGACCGGCACTATTAAAAATTACGCCGACTGTTGGATATCCCCGCTTTTATGCGGATGATGGTTGCGTATCCCAAATTTTACGCTGGCAGATCAAATCTCAACTTTTACGCTTCTGTTCAAAGTGTTTCAAATTTTGGAGATATTTGAAAACTTTGAAGGGGGTCTTGTAGGAGCATAAAAAGTGCTTCAGAGAAAGAGTCAAAGAGATGAATCATTTTTCATTCATAAGTGATTGGTTTTACACCAAACAAAACGGTTAATCCCTTTACGCCACAGAGAGGCTAATCACTTTACGCCTGTGCAAGCTGATCATTTTACGCTTGGGTCTAAACTGATGGCTCTTTACGCCTATGACTAGCTAACTACTCCTTTTACGCTAGGACAAGGCTGTCTAGTCTCGCATTTAATGCAGAACCTGACATGGAGATATTAATGATGGCATTTACCACAGAATCCAAAGGAATTTGTCTCATACAAAGACTATTGTTGTCGTTTATGTGGATCGAGCTACTTTACGCTCACTATATGGTTTCTTTTACGCACGGAGTTTTACACGAGTTTTTACGCTCATAAAACGATGTGTGCGTAAGGTCTATTTGAGCTATTTTTACGCTCAAGGTTATTCAATAACCACTTTACGCGAGAAACCTATGACAGAGCTATTTTACGCTCATCTTACTGCTTTACGCCCAGAGGATGTTGGGGCTATTTTTACGCCCTATTCTTTCTGGCCAGTTTAGAACGTGGTTTGCCTACATAGCCTTCATGCCACATATTTCGAAGAACGTGTGTACATGTATTCTATTCTCACTGAAATGATGGGACGCGTGTCAACGTATGCAAAGGATGACTCTGATCATGGGTGGCAGTTGTTAGCGTAAAGACAGATTTTGATGCTTTTTACGCACAGAAGCCCCAGCCTATAAATAGACTGATTTTTGAAATACACAAAGACACAGAGACAGGAGAGAATACAGAGATCAGAACTTAGAGATTTTGATTCTCCAGAGCATTCTTCTTCAACCTTTCTTTCAGAACAGAGTGAAGCAAAGCAGGAAAGCATTCGGCCTCGCCATCAGTGCCCAAATGCGTCGATACCTTTCTGGTGACTTAGTTCTTCCATTTTTTCTACTTCAAGCAGTGATCTTCATCATCATCATATGGTCCAAGGAACAAAGTGATCATTTACGAATCAGACTTCCACAGCAATACTTCCCCAGAATCAAATTTGTACTTCTTGTACTTTTTTTTGTTTTATTTTCAAAAGCCAATTCCTCCAAGGCATTTGGTTAAGTGAAACACACCTCCTCAGGTTGCTTCTATACCAATTCAAGCTGATCCTAGTCAGTCTGGTGCTGGGGGTGGTAATTACCAAGTTGTTCCTCCTCACAATACTTCTAACCAGCCCACCAATTCCCAAACATCAAGGGATGCTAATGAGGCTGTGAATATCTTATGTACTCAGTTCGAGGCCTTTAAGTAGAAAGATGGCCTACAAAGATTGGGCATAAAGCAACCATATCCTACAGAGTGGAAGGAGGTTCCATTCCCTCCTAAATACAAGCTCCCGACCATTATGTTGTATGATGGCAGTACTTCTCCAAGTCAGTACATTAATCACTTTGAAGTGATGACTGACCACTTACAGCCAAATGACGCTCTCCTTACCAGAGTATTCATCGGTTGTTTAGCCGGCGCAGCATACGACTGGTATCATAGTTTTCCTGATGGCTGTATAACTTTTTTTGCTGGTTTCAAGCAAATGTTCTTGGAACAGTTTTATGAGGGAGTCAACGACATGACAATGTCGACCCTCATTAAAATTAAACAAAGGCACAATGAATCTACAGAGAGTTTCATTGAAAGATTCTGCCGAGAGGCACTCAAAATGCCTTTAGGAACTCCATCTGCTGTAATAATAGACACTTGTAAATCAAACTTGTTGCCTATTATCAGTATATGGACGGGATCTACACAATTTCAAGATTGGCCTTCTTTTATTGTAAATGCTAAGACGGCAGAGGTCAGTGCCGAAAAGTTCAAACAGTTAGGAGTTCAAATGACTCATCCTAACCAAGATGAACATTCTACACCCGGTAGTAATAATCGCCAGAATAACTACAAGGGTAAAGAAACACTGGCCATCAATCTCAAGGGCAAAGAGTCTTTGGCTGTCAATGTCACTCAGACAGCATCCACCCCATCAGCACCACCGCCGAAAACAACTCGTCCAAAAGAAGAGTATTCTTTCGATGAAGATGATACTTTGAGCAGCTTTGATTGCTTGATTAAAAGCAATAAGCTTTAACTGCCAGAAGCAAAACTACCAGAGGAAGTGGGTAAAACTGATTACCCTAAATATTGTGTTTATCACAGATTTATAGGGCATCCAACAAAAGCATGTTACGTGCTCAAGGGCAAAATCCAGGAGTTGGTCAACTCTGGAGCAATTACTCTGCAGCAGGACGAGAAGACTGTGACTGCTAATGTGATTTCTCTACAATTTGGTATCTTTCCACCACAACTTGTGTAAGATGGTGTTGTCCCCATTCCAATGATTACTCTCAAGATCGTGAATCTCCTACTTCCTCAAAATGAAGGTCTTGTTCCATTATCAATTGACAGAGGAGAGATTATATGGATTCACCCAGATCTGGTAGCAGATTTTGAAACTCTTTCCTCTTCTAAGCAAAAGAAGCATACCAAATCTAAATCCAAGAGCTGCAACATGGTATCCTTTGAACCAGTAGCAGAAGAAGAAATTCTAATTTTTACTAGATCTGGAAAACTCTATCTTCGAGAATATTCCGAAAATCAAGATAATCATGTCTTATCTCCTGATGTTCTTCCTACATTATCTTCTCCTGCCGAGAATATACTATCTATATCCCCGCCGGTAGCGGAACCATCTCCTCCCAAATCGATATCAGCGGACAAGAAAAAACAACCTGTCCGTTTTGACAAAGCATTAAAGAAGTCCTCGTCTCTTGGACTTGAAAAGCCATATAACTTTGACATATTGGCTCAATTAGCCAATACCCCAGCAAGATTGTCAATCTTCGAACTCTTACGCCTCTCAAAAGAAACTCGACAGACGTTAAGTGAAGCTTTGATGCAGGCTGATGCTTGTCTTACTTTTCTCAAGAAACTTGAAAAGGAGCCAGTCAGTTGTGCACATTGTCATAGTATATTTGAACTAATGCCCAATATTACTTTTACACAAGATGACATGTTATTAGAAGACAATCATCATGATCGTCCTCTCTACTTTACGGGGTATGTGGACACCATAAAAGTCGATCGTATTCTGATTGATCCAGGGTCTGCTCTTAGTATTATGCCGAAATCTTTGCTAGATGCTTTGAATATCCCAGTGCATAACTTGTCTACAACCATCACAACTATTTTGGGGTTCAATCAAGGAAGAAGTGAACCTTTGGGAAAGATACGCCTAAAACTTCAAATTGGCAATCTTCGTACAAAGGTAACTTTCTATGTAATTGACAATCATGGTTCATACAATGCTTTGTTAGGAAGACCATTCCTCCATGAACATAATATTGTACCTTCTACTCTCCACCAATATTTCAAATATATGGATGGTAATGGAGAAGTCCAAAAAGAGGTTGCAGATCTGAATCCTTTCAAATGAGTTGAAGCATACTGTAACGATTCTCGCATGTACAATGAGGAATCAATGAAGGTAGTACTGGCAATAGACACAGATGAAGAACAGAAAGGGATATCAAGTGATACTCTGGTGAACCCGGTCAAAGGACGTACATCCTGTCCTCAGTCATCTAAACCACTGACTATTTATCTTCCTTCCCATGAGAAGCAGCCTATGGGTGATAGTCAGGAACAAAGGGAGCTCACCTCTTCTAAGCCGCTTGTAATCGATCTTCGTCGTAAGAAGCCCCCTCCTCCTTCTCGTCCTTCTTCTCTCCCTCTTGTCATCAATCTGACTAAGCCTGCTAAGGCCAAAGTTCCTGTTGTAAATAATGGTGTAAAAATCAATAAAGCATCTCCTTTGCAGTATACTGATGTCTCTTACTATACTCAATGTTATTTGGACATGCTAGATAGCTTTAAACCATTTACAATAGAGGTCGTATCATCTCCACGAAATGTAGTATCACTAGATTCAATACAAGAGTCATACTTCTTAGTACCGTCTCGAAAGAAAGATGAAAGGCATATATTCTTCAATAAAAGAGAGGAACAAAAAATCATGCTCTATAATGATAATAGAGATGATTCAGGAAGGCTGCAATTACACCGCTATAGTCCACAATCCAAAGCTATCATCAGTAAAATGGACTATGATTTCAGAACAGGCCTCAACAACGGTAAAGGAAGGCGAACTCCTCTTCGTATTGCTATTCTAAAAGGAAAATCACAACAATACCATGGTAAAATGAAGCGGGGACTAGGCTATGCTTTACCACTTCCAACTCCAGAACCTTTTAAATTTGATGAAGAAGAACGATCTAACTCTTCTGATTCTATTTCATGGGATTCTGATACCAGCATTGGTCATGTTCATAGGGTAATAGTATCTTCTAACATGGTGTCTGTCGAATTCTCAGAAGATGATGAAGATGGCATTGAAGAAGATCCTAAAGTGGACCCTTGTGCACAAAGAATGGACAATCAGTAAGAACTTCGTTTTGAACAATGAGAACCACCTATGAGGATCAACTAGTCTAAATCGATATTAGAGAGAAGGGCGTATCATGACCAATCTTTATTAGCAAAAATCTCTCAGAAGATGATAAACAAGAATTAATTCACCTTATTCGTGAATATATTGATGTCTTTGCCTAGAGTTATGAAGATATGCCAGGATTAGATCCTCAAGTTGTAACTCACAAACTTAATATTGTGTCGAATGCTAAGTCGGTCAAACAACAACAACGGCGATTCAAGCCTGAAATGATGGACGCAATTGATGCTGAAGTCAAAAAGCTTATAGCTTACGGTTTTATCAGAGAAGAACAGCATCCTGACTGGGTAGCCAACGTTGTACCAGTTCTGAAGAAGACTGGAAAGGTTCGAGTTTGCATAGACTTTCGGGATCTCAATAATGCTTGCCCTAAGATGAATTCCCTCTCCCAATTACTGATGTCATGATCGACAACACATGTGGATTCGAACGAATTTCTTTTATGGATGGGTTTTCTGGATATAATCAAATCCGGATAAAACCTGAAGATGAAAAACATACTTCGTTTCGTACTCCTCGTGGAGTGAACTGTTATACAGTCATGCCGTTTGGTCTTAAGAACGCAGGTGCAACTTACCAGCGGACTACGAGTACTATCTTTCGAGATCATCTGTGAAAGACTGTCGAATGCTATGTTGACGATATTGTTGTTAAAAGTCATCTAAAGGAAGATCACATTCAAGATTTAAGGACTATCTTTAATCTAATGCTCCAGCATCAACTCAAAATGAACCCCACTAAGTCTTTCTTGGGTGTCTCTAGTGGCAAATTTCTCGGCTTCGTCATTACCTCTAAGGGTATACATGTTGATCCCAAGAAGATCAAAGCCATTCAAGAGATGCGTCCTCCACGCAACCTAAAAGAGCTACGAGGATTCCAAGGTCGACTTGCGTACATCAGGCGGTTTATTTCGAATTTATCTGGACGTTGCAGACCATTTACTCAGTTAATGAAGAAAGGTGTATCTTTCGTTTGGACGGAAGAATGTCAACGAGCATTTGATGACAAAAAGCAGTATTTGATGAGTCCACCGGTTCTTGTACCACCGATCTCAGGGATACCTTTCTTAATGTATGTTCGGGCAATGGATCATTCATTAGGAGCTTTGCTAGCTCAAAAGAACGAAGAAGGTCATGAACAAGCCATCTACTATCTTAGCCGAACGATGATTGGAGCTGAACATCGTTATAGTCTCGTAGAGAAGGAATATTTAGCCTTAATATTTGCTGTTCAGAAGACGAGACATTTCATCATAGGCCAAACTATTCATGTCATATCCCGAGTCAATCCTCTTCGGGTCTTAATAAAAAAGCCAAGTACACTCAATTCCAGGCTTGCCACATGGGCCATATTAGTAGCACAATCTGATATGGTTTATGTTCCTCAAAAGTCTGTGAAAGGTCAGGCACTTGCTGACTTCTTAGCAGCTCATCCTGTCCTGGAAACATCTAAACTCTATGACAAGATTCCAGACGAAATATTAGAATCAAATATGATCTCAGAAGAGTTTTCTACTTGGCGATTGTTCTTCGATGGAGCTTCTAGAATTAGACCTGGAGGTACTCTTATTGCTGGAGTAGGAATTGTTCTTGTTTCACCAGATGGATTAGCTATTCAAAGGGCTTATTCTTTAGACGAATCATGATCTAACAATGTGGCAGAATACAATGCCTTACTCATTGGGCTCCAATTGGCCAAACAATTGAGTATTGAATATCTTGAGGTATATGGTGATTCTAAACTGATTGTTAATCAGGTTAGAGGCATATATGAAGTCCGACATCAAGATCTGGTACCATACCATGAAGCAGCAATTAGAATAGCTTCTTCTTTTAAAGGGTTCTTCATCGAACATGTACGTCGCGTATGCAATACAGAAGTTGATGCCTTAGCTAACCTAGCCGCAGTATTGGCAATTCCAGTTAAAAGACAATAAATAGTTGTTATCTCTAATAGAGAACTAGTTTGTGTTAAAAATAACCACAACATTGAATTTAGTAATCTAACTGAAGTCAATATCATTAGTTAGGACTGGAGAACACCTTTCATTGATTTTACAGTACATGACATATTACCAGAAGTCCCTAAGGAAGCTACAAGTATTCATCGCTGATCGCTTCGATTCTATTATAATTATACTACTGAAACTCTCTATCGAAGAACTTTTGATGTGTTACTCTTGAGATGTCTTGCTGGTGATGAAGCAAAACACATACTATGCGAAGCTCACGATGGTGTTTGTGGAGCACATCAGCCTGGTCCTAAATTACATGATCGTATTCGACGTATGGGCTACTACTGGCCCTCTATGGTATCAGATGCTATTGACTATGCAAGAAAATGCCGTGCATGTCAAATTCATGCAGATTTTATTTACCAACCATCGGAATTTCTACGTCCGACTGCTGCCTCATGGCCCTTCAAAGTTTGGAGCATAGATATAATTGGCCCTATCAATCCTTCTTCATCTAAAGGACATCGGTTCATCCTGGCTATAACTGATTATTTCTCCAAATGGGCAGAAGTTGTACCTTTGGTTGAAGTAAAAAATAGTAGTGTCATCAACTTCATCAAACATCAAGTGATATACAGATTTGGTGTCCCTCGCCAAATTATCCATGATAATGGGCCACAATTTATCAGCCAGAAGTTTAATAGATTCTGTGATGACAATAGAATCAATAATGTCGCCTCTACGGCCTATAATCCTGCGGCTAACGGGTTGGCTGAAGCATTCAACAAAACCATTATCAAACTCCTTTAAAAGTTTGTCTCTATTAACAAACGTAATTGGAGTGATAAACTTGGAGAATGTCTATGGGCATATCGCACTACCGTCCGCAACCCCATAGGTTGCACACCTTTTTCTCTAGTATATGGATGTGACAATGTCTTACCTCTGGAAATTCAAATTCCATCATTGAGAATTGACATTGCTAATGAGCTTACCACAGAAAATAATGATCGTCTTCGGCTTCAAGAATTGGAGGCGCTCGACGAAAAAAGGCTATTAGCTCAACAGCACATCGAACTTTTTCAAGTCCAGATCTTAAAAAGCTTTCAATCGCAAAGTCAGAGTGCGAACATTTCAGGAAGACGAGTTAGTTCTTACAGTCAGACATCCTATGACTATGACTCATATGAGCAAAGGCAAGTTCGAGGCGAAATGAGAAGGGCCGTATGTGGTAAATAAGGTTTTCTCAAATGGAGCCTATCAATTAGCAGATATAGATGGCAGAGTTGCTATGATGCCTATCAATGGCAAATTTCTCAAAAAATATTATGTATAAAAGCAAAATATACTTTATTTTCAGAGGCATAATGTAAATAAAGTTCACTTTATTTCAAAAGCAGAATGGAATTACATAATATTAAGGACGAAAAGGAGGCCCCGATCCTTCATGATTAAATACATAGTTTGTCAATAGTTCAAACATATCATTGTCTGAACTCACAAGAAACTTGCAGGCAGCCATCCTCAATGCCTCTTCTTCGACAGTCTTCCCAGGCTCCACTAGCTTGGAAATCAAGTCCTCTCCTGGTGCAGGAGCAGTTGAGCCTTCACCCCTTTCTTTTTGAGGAGGCACTGGAGGCTTAGCAGGTGGTGTCTCGGTCTTTCCTTCAAGCTTCAGAATGTGTAAATCTTTGGAAGACATTTTGTACAGAAAGGAAAGAAAGTGACTATATCTAAGAAAGTTTTGTTCTACTTATAGACAGAACAATTAGATAGTCAACCTCGAGAACTGATGCGACTTTTTGAAAGAAGCCCAACTGTTCGTTCATTTATAACTGTTCATTTATTTATAACTGATCGTTCATTATCCGATGCGATTGTTCATTCGTATCTTTTCCTTGAGAGTCTAAGTGATTGTTCATTCATTCAGTGTCCTTTTCTTGAAAATTGAAGTGACTGTTCACTTTTTATAACGAGAGTTCACATTCTCCATACTTCTAAATTCTGTTTATTTACATCAACAACTAGTCACATCCATATTTCTTCTTGATTCTATTTTTCTTATTACCACATCAAAATCAAATCATAAAGGAGAGAAAATCATTCTTTATTTCCTTCTTTAAATACATAGATACATCTTAATAGAAATCTATTACATCTCGAATTTTTATTCTAAATATAACATGAAGGTCTACTACATCTTTGGATCTTCTTATTTGTTGGTGCCAGTTCCTTGTCGTCTCGACCTGAAGCAACGAACCAGACAATAGAATCAACTCTGGTCTTCTCTCTCAGAAAGACGAGAGGAGAACCATAAAGTACAGCAGCTCAAAGATAAGTTGATGTCAATATAACTGGTGGAGAGAAGACGGCCCGCTAGGAGAACTAGGAATGAGATCACCCTTGTGATATGATTCCTAATTTTGTCTTTCCACCATCCAACTCACATGTATAAAGGCTCTTCCTACCATCTGAGGAAGACCCTTCTTGAACAGAAGAGTCCTGAGCTGTCTGATCTGAGTGTCAGAATCACATGAGCTGTCTGATGTGGGTGTCAGAAGAATGCTCTTTGTAGCATCCAAATCTCCAATGCCAGTTTTGAAGAAACTTGTCAACCAAACTTCTGTAAATATGAACAAAGAAAGGAAAAGTCAGTAAAATCTATCAAAACTTTGCGTTCATCAACAGTGTGCGCTGACCAACGGGCGCATATCAGTAATGTGTACCTATTCTCAGAAGTACAGATGCACGTCAACAGTGTACGCTGATCAACATGCACATATTAGCAATGTGTGCCTATTCTCAGAAGCATAGATGCACGTCAACAGTGTGCGCTGATCAACAGGTGCATATCAGCAATGTGCGCCTATTCTCATAAACACAGACGCACATCAACAGTGTGCGCTGATCAACATGCGCATATCAGCAATGTGCGCCTATTCTCAGAAACACAGACGTACATCAACATTGTGAGCTGATCAATAGGCGCATATTAAGCAATGTGTGCCTATTCTCAGAAGCACAGGCGCATCTCAACAGTTTCTAGTGATCAAACAGGCGCATATCAAAACTGTGCACCGATCAACAGGCGCCTCTCAAACAGTATGCGCTGATAAACAAGCGCATATCAACAGTACACACTTTTGATCGAAGCTAAGATCACAGTGCGTACCTTCATATAAACAGCATATACAACATGTAAATTGGTATCTATCTTCAAAAGTGGCAAAAAAGTAAAATGCTCATGTTCTTTGTTGAGACTTACCAACTTTTGAAGGTGCAGCATGCAAAAGAATAGCATCGGGACGAAGTGGCGCAAGTGAACTTATGAATGATAAATTTTCGCTGGGTAGTGAAACCTTATAAAAAGTTATTTGTTTTGAGAAAGTATGAATGACTCTTTCGTTTCTGGTTATCCTTTTAAAAGTGTTGAAGATGAAACAGACGCATCATTATAATAGCTTATTTTGGGAAAGAACTAAGTAATAGGCGCTTGAAACCATGTGGTGGCTGCTATGTGTCTCTCAAAAGAAACAGTGAGCATTGAATTAGCCTAAGGAACACATCTACAGGCGCCATTTGAAATCACAGCCACATAATATATCAAAAATTTTAGATTTCATTGCATAAAGATGGGTGGACCCCTACAGACAAGGACACAAGAAAAGAGAATAAAAAGTTGTCATGCTTAAACATTATTCCTTTTTTTTGTCTTCATCGGTCTGACGAAGGGCGGTGTCCAATTCCTGCATGTTGCGGATCCCCGAACGACGCATCATATTAAGGAATCCCTCCGAATTATCGCGCTCTTCAGAGGATGGTCCACCACTCGAGCGATTGAAGACTGTTGGGTTTAAACCGAAATAGTCTAAAAAGTTCACCGCCCTCAATGTCGGGTCAGCCTCCAACAAATAATTCGAAGGTGTGACGTCGGGTTTCGCTTCAGGAGACTCAATTTCAGTGACAGCATTGGTTTCCATCTCCTTCTTCTTAGATGCTATCGAAATTAAAGAAGTGAAGAATAAAGTACAAAGATCAACCCCTACATATATATCACCAAATTGACTCTTCATATTCCTTATGGGAAACTGTAAATCATCAATGAAACTCTAGAAGATGAAGAGAAGATTTAGTATTTTCGAGAAAGAGATTTAATTGTGTTGACCGGGCATAGACTGGCGCAACTTGACTCAGTCAAAACTTTTATAAATTCAAAGTATTTCAAAACTTTGAAATGTGTTTAAGTTTTGAAAAGTTTGAAGGGGGTCTTGTAGAGCCTAAAAATTAAGTTGTGCCATGTATCTACTACTCATCAATCAAGTTATGCCCCAAATATCAAGCTGCGCCACTAATATAAAGCTCAGAAATCAAACTGCGCTACTGGTCAGGTTGTGCCACACATCAAACTACGCCCAATCATATTGTGCCAAAATCTACGTGGCGTCTGACATTTAATGGTCATCATTACCTGACAGTACTGACAACTGACAGCACAGTGAACAAGGAAAATCTCTTCGAATCTTTCGAATTGTGCCGCTCGAGGAGATTGGACTGACAGTTGTCCTGCACATCTTATGAGTTGTGCCTAGACGCAATCTAAACAATTTTCTTAGTTGTGCCTAGGCACAATCTGGACGAATTCTTCTTAAAAGCTGCCACATGTCTAGACGCAGTCTAATCAGGCACAATTCAACTTGTTGATTGAAGCTCGCGCAACCTGATAAAGTTGAGACAATTTTTATTTCCAAAGCAGGATGACGTGGCACACATGCCACTAATCTCTCAAGACGTGTCTACTATTCTGTACACGACCATGTGCATCTAAATCACATGATGCCAGGCATCTAAATACAGCTAGTACACGATTGTTAACTGAATGAAAGTTGGTGCAATATCAGGTTGGCATAATCCAATGTGGCGTAATCCAGCCTCGCGCACATCAGAATAACTGCTAAAACAGTTATTTCTAGAACTCTATAAATAGAGTTTCCAATCATTGTTAAAGCATCACAAAGAGATCAAGAACTCTTACAAAATTGCTACTGTATTCTCCAAGGGCTCTAGTCTTCAAGTTCACATAGTCCAAGGGATAAAGTGATCGTCTTCTGATCAGATTCCTACAGTTGTACTTCTTCAGAATTCAAATTATACTCTTGTACTCTTTTCTAAAGTTTGTAATAGAACAACTTTTTGTTTTTGCAAACAAGAAGACATTCCGAAGGCTGCATTTCGGATGAGGTACGACCCATATAAATTCTTGGTGATGTTGTTCGGATTGACAAATGCTCCAGCTATTTTTGTGAACTTGATGAATAAGATATTTCACAAATACCTTGACAAGTTTATAGTAGTGTTCATAGATGATATCCTCATATACTCGAATATCCCAGAATAACATGAAGAGCATTTGAGGATAGTGTTGGAGACTTTAAGGAATGAGAGGTTTTATGAGAAACTCTCAAAATATAAGTTTTTTCTAGATAAAGTAGAGTTTTTGGGACATGTCATGACTGTAGAAGGAATAGCAGTAGATCCAAAGAAGATTGTGACCATTGAATCAAGGCCTACTCCAACATCTGTTGCAGAAATTAGAAGCTTTATGGGTTTGGCTGGTTACTACATAAAGTTCGTAAAAGATTTTGCTCGAATTGCAGAACCCATGACAAAGCCTACTCGGAAGAACGAAAAATTTGTATGGATTGAAGAATGCCAAGCTACATTTGATGAGTTGAAGAAGAGATTGACTACAGCTCCTGTTTTGACAGTGCCATCTGGATCGGAAGGCTTTGATATTTACAGCGATGCTTTTGGCAAGGAATTAGGATGCGTTATGGAGCAGAATAAGAAGGTAGTAGCATATGTGTCCAGACAGCTATGACCACATGAGAAGAACTATCCTATCCATGATCTAGAATTGGCAGCAATAATCTTTGTCTTGAAGCTATGGAAGCATTATCTATACGGTGAGTGGGTTTAAATTTTCACAGATCATAAGAGTTTGAAGTATGTATTCATCCAGAAGGAATTGAATATGAAGCAGCAAAGATGGTTGAAGTTGATGAGTAATTTTAACATCAATTTGCAGTATCATTTTGGAAAGACCAATGTAGTTGTCGATGCATTGAGTAGATGTCCTATTGCTATGTATTTGACGATGGATTGGCATCTACTAGAAGACTTAAAAAGTTTGGGCACATAAGTGGTTATTTCGAAGATAGATGGTCAGTGATGGGCATGTGAATCCAGTCTAGTTTAATAGACAAAATCGAAAGACTCGGTATGAAGACGAGGGTCTGAGGCAGATCAGAGCTCAAGTGCGGGCTGGATTAGTATATGAGTTCATCATTGCAGAGGATGGATCATTGCGGCCTGGGACTAGATTATGTGTGCCTAGCGAAGATCTACGTGAGGAGATTGCAGGAGGCTCATAGATTATAGTATTCTATTCATCCTGGAGCTACAAAGATGTACAAGGATTTGTGAGAGCATATATGGTCGTATGGAATGAAGAGGAAAGTGGCACGCTTTATTTCTAGATATTTAGTGTGCCAACAGGTCAAAGCTGAAAGGCAGAGACCAGGAGGTTTGTTGCAGCCATTGCCAATTCCGAAGTGGAATTAGGAGCATATCACGATAGATTTTGTTTCGAGACTTTCCACGCACACAAGGAGGAAAGGAAGCAGTTTGGGTCATCGTTAATAGGTTGACCAAATCAGCCCACTTTATACCATTCAAAGTAGGTTTGTCTATAGAGAAGCTAGCTGAGCTATATGTGAAGCTGATTGTCAGCTTGCATGGAGTTCCGGTGAGTATAGTCTCGAATCGAGACCGTAGATTCACTTACCACTTTTGGAAAAGCTTGCAAGCTAGTTTGGGTACTCAACTCAAATTTAGCATCGCCTATCATCCCCAAACAGACGGACAGTCAGAAAAGACCATTCAGACACTTGAAGATATGCTCAGAACTTGCGTATTGGACTTTGGAGGCTCTCGGGAAGACCATTTACACTTAGTGGAGTTCTCATTTAATAATACTTATCAGGCTAAAATTGGTATGTCACCCTTCGAGACTTTATGTATATAAGAGAAGATGTTGTACCCCTCTATCCTGGAACGACATAGAAAAAAGAGATTTATTGGGCCCAGAGATGATAGTGAATGCCACAGAGAAGGTAAAGAAGATTAGAGAGATGCTTCACATAGAATAGGACAAGCAGAAGCATTGGGCCAAAGTCATAGGAGACGGTTGGAGTTTGAGGTAAGTAATATTTTGTTTAAGGTATTGTGAAGTTATAGATTATATCCAAATATATGGTTATTGGTCAAGGTGAAAGACTTGGTATTCTTGAAGATTTCTCCTACACGTGGCACGATTCGATTTGGGAAAGGTGGAAAGCTTAGTCCAAGATATATTGGGCCATTTAGCATTCTGGAGCGAGTGGGCGCAGTAGCTTACTGACTTGCTTTGCCACATGCTTTGGAAGGATTGCACAACGTGTTTCATATATCGTAGCTTAGATGTTATGTCACTAATTCGAGTCATGTGTTAGATCATTCGGAGATCAAGGTTGGGATAAGCCTTACTTACCTGGAGCAGCCTGTGGCGATATTGGACCACAGAGAGAATGTACTATACAACCAAACGATACCTTTGGTTTGCGTATTTTGGAGGCATCATTCCCCCAGAGAGTCTATATGGAAGCAAGACGATGAGATACGTAAGAAGTTTCCCCCATTTATTTCAAGATTGAGGTATGATTGTTACATCTTTATCTTATTTTATTTTTGAGGACAAAAATATTTTTAAGGGGGATAGTATGTAGCACCTGCCTCCTAGATTAGAAACGGCTACGATTAACTTTTATGTTCATTAGGGGTCATGCCTAATCTCATAGGGGAGCTATGACCATACTATGGTTATATGGCACCTAGATAAATTATATAAATATTATTTGGCTATTTCATATTTTTACTATAATTTTTGGAAATTTTTAAATATTTATTTTATGAAGGTTTATGTATTTTAAAGACTTTAAAGATTTACTTTAGTGTCATTTAGGGCTATATTGGGACCAAGTATTTCTATTTAGGCTCTAGAAGGTTAGAAATATTTTCTATAATTTTCTAGATTTTTTTAGAATTTTTAGGAATTTATTTGGATTTATTAGGCCTTAAATTAATTTTTAAATCAATTTAGAAAAATAATAACAAAGTCATAATTCCAGTCAGCATCGGGCGGCCCACCTGTCAGTCGCACAATGCTATGGATCGGGCCCGTCTGTTAGTCGGGGGTGTTGATTGTGCACCCCTTTCCATATTTAGAGTCGGCTCAGCAGTCGACTCACCAACCCGCTTGGCCATCTGGCCGTTGGTCCAGTAGAATGGAGCTGTCCAATTTTGGACACGTGGCAAGACTACGGTTGAGCTGCTCAACCGACTCAAGCCGACCCTATGTATATATATTCAGTGCAGTTTCTAGAAAACCTAATTATTTGTGGCCGATTTTGGAGAGCTTTGATCCTTCGAGACTTCCGACTTAACGGAGCGACTGCGGACAGCCCCGACCTCATTTTCACATGCTATCTTTTTTTGGAATCGTCTCGAGGTCATCTTTTACAATATATAATTTTTTTATATTTTATTTTTAAATTTTTGAAGATCTATTTGAGTGCCGGCTGTCCAAAACTCGACACATTGTACGGTTTCAAGATTTTGGAAGATTCAAAAATCCGATTTGCGATCCGTTTGAAGTTTTGGAAAGCTGACATGACGATATTCGACATATAATTTTCCAAAATTTTACAAATTTGTTTAATATTTTATTTATTACGTTGAACTCAAATTTGATTGGTAAATCACCGATTTGGTCACGGTTAATTAGCCACAACGGCTATAACTTTTGACCAAATCATAATTTTGTGGACGATCGATTCCAGGGCACTTGTGATGCTGAAATCTACCAAGATGCACTTTCAAATTATCGAGTTCATAACATTTGACTAGTTAGTCAACGGTATGCCTCGA
>JANAVB010013397.1:23150222-23177722 GCA_029216955.1 Iris pallida | reverse complement strand
AAATCTTTTTTCCTTTCAAATATCTATAATAGAATTTAAAATTTTAATTTATTTTCTAACTAGAAAACATTTTAAATTAAACTAAAATAAATAAAAAATTTAAAAACTCTGGAAGTGGGCTTACATGCTGTGTCTATTAGTGAAGAACTGAACCAAAGAGTTACAGTTGCTAATCATGGAAATGACCCGTGGACCATCATGTAGATAGGCCAAATGCATAATAAGAATTGTAAACTTCAATATCCGCCGGAATGGAACATAAGTTATTCGTATATGCAAATTGGGCTAACATTGTCTTGTGCAGGGATGACTATCGGCTATGGGTAAGATTTATCGTACAAGTGCTTCTAATGTTTATGTTCTTATGAATTGTTAAAAAGAACCTAGACAAGTAGAAAGACCACATAATAATAAATGCTAGCTTCACTATCTACTGAGTATAGATTTATGTGAGTTCGGCCATAGCTGCTCACCAGTACTGACCCACGTTGTGGGAACCATTTCAGGTAAGCACGAGACAAGATGATTTTAAGTGAGGCACTAAAGCTCGTCCAACCCAGTGGAGCTTGTTCGATTGCCTCAAAGCTTTTATTTCAATTCTAGTAGTTTTCATTCTGAAGGTATCTTTATATTTTGTTTAAATAAGGGGATATGATGTATGGATATTGTGTCTATTTCTCAAAAGAGTTTCAAAGAGAAATCTGTACGCTAGTCAGGACATTTTGGGTCACAATTATTGTATTTTGTATCATATCAAGTTATCAATAAAAGAAGTACTTTCTGTTGCAAATCTCTGTGTTAAATTTGGTTTCTACATTAAAACCTTCTGCTTGTGTTTGTTTAGTCTAGTTGTATTGCGTAGGTACTGGCCTTGTGCAAGCGCTTAAACATGATAAAATCTACATTGAGATGTAGATAACAAATAAAAATATTTTCTCTACTTCCAAGTATAAGAAATGTTCTGGAATCTCATCTTCAAATTGTAGTATTATCTAAATGGTTTTCAAATAAGTTATGAAAAATAGTGCATAGATAAATACCAAGGTTCCTTAGTTTGAGATACTTTTTTAGGCAATAAGAATTGCACATATGGAGCTAACTATCAAAAGATTGAAAATCCACCCAAATTTCTATGATTAATTTTTTTTTAACAATTATCATGTTAATAAACTTATCATTATCATTACATGAAGGATCAAGTCATTGCAACCTCTAAAAGGATAGACAACTATCACATGCCCAAAATATAAATTTGCTGATGATCTATAATTACAAAAAATACTTAATATTGTTTCTTGTTTCTTTGTACTTGGTTCTGTTGCTTACTATTCTTTCTTCCTTTTGATGTGCTATCACCACATTAGGGACCCACCTACGTTATGGTAGGAACATACTGTGATCGCTTCTTGGTTTTTTTTGGGAGCTTTGCCAATAACGCTTGCAATTTTATTAGATTGGTCCATCCCTTGAGGGTTGTCCCTTTTATTATAACCACGTGAACATTGGTTACAGTGCACATTTTTTGTATAGTGTTAATCTTCTTCTATTCATATAGAAATTCCTTCGTGAATAGCTAGTGTCTCTAGAAACTGAGAGGGGACGGAGGAAAGGAGAGCACATTTGTCTCTCTTTTTTCCATAGTAGATGGTTCCCTATATCTTAGGGTTCGTTTGGATATATTTTTTTTTTTATTTTTTAAACAGTTTTCTGAAAGTAAGTTATAAAATTAATTTTTTTAGTATAGAGATTCTGAGTTTGCGTTTGGCTACTGTCATTTGAAAAGTAGTTTCTTGAAACAAAAAAATAAAAATTCTGTTTGATGAAATATTTTTTAAAATAATTTGTAACTGTGTCCAGCTGTTCATGTCCAATTGCTTTCCTTCCAAGCGTGTCTAATTGTGTTCCTCCCAAACATGGATCCAAACATCTCCGAAGATCCGACTATCGTCATCCTCATCGTCCTAAAACCCTAACCTTAAGCTAGCGGTCGAGGTCCCAAAACCCTTGTTGGTCCCATTGCTGACCGTCGTCCCCGGTCGACTTCGTCGATGAGGACGAGGGTGGTTGTCGTTTTCGAACCGAGAGGTTGCCGGGAGAGAGCCTAGCAGATAATTTGTCACGACCTGCACCCGCTTTTCGAGATACGAGTGCGTATCCAAGCCAGCCTACGCCACAAAGTCGACGGTAGAATGCTGTCAAGGCCATGATGCTCAAAATCACATAATAAAACTTTATTTTGCTCTTTCATAAAACTAAAACAACTTTACAAATTTACAAGTTTATATTTGCTAGAAAAATACAATGTCTCATAAAATAGAAAAGACAACTAACTCAACTATCTAGGTTGACCTCAGCATACCCATGCCCCCCCCAATGCTAAGAGTGATCGCGGCTAACCTGAAAAATATTGGTTTTCAGTCAGGAATAGAATGAGTATATTCTAACAGTAGTTCCAATAATTTGACAAAATCTATAAAATAGTAAATAATACTGAAGTACATGATGAGTGGGTCAGCAGAGAATCATGGCAAGAGACATATGAGTAAAAACATGAGAGCATGGCATTCAAGACAATGATGTAACTTTGATAAACATCTGAAACAGGAACTATAATATAGCAAGACTACCTCTAACTAGTGATTTGAAATACACTTTTAACATATAAATGGCTAAGGGTAAATACGGTACCCCACACGTGAATTGTGCGACTACTATCAGACACAATCAGACATAATAGGATATTTCTGGATATGTTTATATGTCTACTAGTGTACTTCCCCACCCGACTAGTACTCATGGATCCAAACAGGTCACGAACACGGTAATTGATTGGTCACGAACAACATGTAAAGAATCCATAACTACTATCTCGTGTAACCATCGTGTCGAGAATCAACAGGATATCAATGTTAAACACTACTAAATACATGAATCATAGAGATCATCAAATATGAAAACTATCAGAGATTTACTCGCCTGAGATCCTTAGCTGCTGAAACCGATAATTTATTGGGTTCGGAATGGCCCAGTTGGCTAGTGTAGCACGCAAAACCAACGATACTCAACCACCCAGTGCCACAAAAGTCAACTCATGCAACAGTCTCCGGATGTTGAAACAGATATTACCAACATGTTCAGATAGTCAAATTATCTAGGATAGCCTACCCATAGGTCCAATTCTGGACACAGGGGTAAGACGGTAGTTTTGGGTCAAAACGATGTCTGTTGTTGGAGCTTTGCACCAAAAAGTGTGCCAACATCTAAGGTCTCTAAAGTCATCAAACTATATATCTATGGGTCTGGTTTGATGATATGAACCAAACAGTATGTCCAAAGTTGGATTCCGGTGGACCGTGCACAAATTCGCCCGTTGGATCGGATCGCAGGCCCGCTAAAATAGCATTCTGGTCGACCTTCTCAGAATCGGACCAAACTTGGCATATAGGACCAGAAAAATGATACGGTCCTATTGGCGCAAGTTTCATCTCGAGATAATAAATGTACACAAAGTCATGGACTAGTTTGCAAAGAGGCCGATACGGGATATCGTGACGGATACGCCTCGATTTCGTCGCACACACACAACGAAATTGAGTTCCGTAAAATCCCACACGTCGACAACATCCATACGCGTCTTTCGATACTCATGGGTTGTGACATGTCATCCCGTTTGTCAGGGCACAAGCCGTATCAGAAGTTATTCCCAAAAGTGGTGGTTTTAAAAACAATTTTTTCATGATTTTTAAATAGGTTTGCCTTGCGTTTAGAAACAAATAAATAAAACTATTTTAAGGTTTTTTAGTCGTATAGGGTTGTAAACAAGGCTGTTCAAGTGGTTTCCAAAGTTGGTCATTGATTTGATCAGAATCGGCCTTCCAATGCTGGGTTCTGGACTGTCTAAATGTTCTGTTTTGTGAACAGAAATTGACCGACTTCGTGTCGATGTCGTGGACAGATCGTGTGACTTCATCAAAACTTAATAACTGGGGTTAAAAGTCATACATATGGTGTTCATACCTGAAGAGACGGATGGTAAAATGATCGAAAAATCTATGACGAAGTCAGCCCCGAAGGCTGCCGTCGTTGTTGTCTTGCGTCGCTGCTGTCTGCGCTGTGCGCGCTCTGGCATGGCGGCGCCAGAGGCTGGGGAAGGGTCGCCAGGGGTGTGCACGAGTTAGGATTTTGGTGGGTTAGGGTTTTGCGCCAACTCCCCTCTTTGCATCTCGGCATATATATGTATAAAGAGGGGAAAGGTCGATCTTGTGGACCTTTTGGGCTCGGGCTTGCATTATTACTGTTCCCTTGAACAGTAACATGTAAGTATGGGGGGGTGTGTATATATGCATATATATACAATCTATATATGTATATATATAGTTAGTTATAAACCTATATATAAATATATATACATACATATGTATATGTAGGTATATATATATACAATATACACAATTTTATTTCTACTAATTCTAATCCCATGAAAAAACATAAAACTTTTATGACATTTTTCTAAAACAAATAGTAACATGGTAAAGTATCATTTATTATTATATATAACCAATGTTGATTGATAGAAATAAATAATAATTAGGCCATTAAATATTACTATATATATATATATATATATATATTATATATATATTATATATATTATATCTCTATATATATATATATATATATATATATATATATATTAGTTATTTAATATATATATTATTATATATATATATCTATATATTATATATATATATATCTATATATATCTATATATATAACTAAACTATATATATAAATATATAATATTATATCGATATATATATATATATATATATATATATCTTATATATATAGTTATTTAATATTATATATATATATTATATATATCTATATATATATATATATTAAATAACTATATATATATATATATCTATAGATATATATATATATATATATATATATATCTATATATTAAATATATCTTATCTTATATAGAATATATATATATATATAATATATATATATTAAATAACTATATAATATATATATATATATATATATTTTTTTTTTTTTTTATTAAATAACTTATATTTTATATTTTTTTTATCTATATATAAAATATATATCTATATATATATATATATATATTTATATATTATATATATATATATATATATAATATATATATATTATATATATATATATAATTTATATAATATATATATCATACGTGCCTTTGGCCTACAAATCAAAATAAAAGCTAAGCAAATATATTTAGCAGTTGTAATCATAAATTAAGATAAATGTAAACCCCCTATATTTTATGTTTATATTTAATATTTTATAAATATTTAGTTTTATTTTTTTATCATTAAATAGCTAATGAATTATTAATATTTACTAGTTTTGAAGTTTGAAAATTTGTAATTTCTTGATTTCAATTAGGATTAACATAGTATTATGTACTAATGTATAATGTGTGCTTAAATATATACTATATATATATATATATATATATATATATATATATATATATATATATATATATATATATATATATATATATATATCCGATGTTCTCTCCCCAGCCCGCTCCCTCCTCCCCACTTTTCCCTTCCTGGCCCCCATCGCCGTCTGCCCCCTCCCATCCCGCTCATGTCCCCCCACCCTCTGGCCAGTCAGCACCGTCGTCCACCCATGTCGCCCTCTGTCGGCGACACGGTCGGAGTCGATGCTCCTCCCCATATGCTTTCGTCCCTTTCGATTCCGGCGGACCTGGTCCCCCGGCGGGCAGCCGACCCCGTCAGACCGGAAGGACCCAGGCCGGCTAGACCCACCTCAGTTTTTGTCGTCGGCCCCCTCGCTCCTCCCTCCCCTCTATTCTTGGGATGCCTCATCCTCGGAATCTGCTCGTATGGACGGCCGCTTTGTTCGCCAGCGCTGGACGTTCTCCTCCGGTCTCCTCCTCGTCGCGCCCGACAGCCTCGGCCGAGCCGCATCCCTCTTCCTTAAAAACGGTGGTCGATCCCTCGATATCGGCGACTGTTGCTTCCCCAGCTGCGGAGCTGGTCGACCGGGCCGCCTCGGGAGGCGGAGGGGGATAGCTGCCCCTGCCTCGGGTGCCGCCCCGGACAGCTGTCCCTAGCTTCTTCCACCTCCTTCTTCGGCTTCCCCCTCCTCCCCCTCATTCTCGCCCCTCCTGTGACTGGACGCAGGAGCAGCTCGCCTTGGTCGGCCGGCCCTCGGCGTAGCTCTGGTGGGCTCCCTCTTCGGTGCATCTGGAGCCGATCTCGTCGGCCCGGTCGCCCCCTACGTTAGCTCCGTCGCTTCGGTGGCCTCCACCCCCTCCCGACGTTGGACGGCCTGCCCCGGCGACCTCTGTTGGCCCTGCCTCGGTTTCCATCCTGGTGGGGTACGTGGAGCACAGCCCGCGTCCCATCTCGCCTTGGTTCTCGTGTCTAGCTACAGCCGCATTGGCCCCGCACATCGAATGGCAAGCGTTGACGGTAGCGCTACTGCTAGTTCGGTATCCCCGCTCTACGCGGGACTCTCCGCCTTCCCCTCTACGCGGACTGGAGGTCCCCCTCTTTACGCGGCCCTTCCAGACCACCCCTCTACACGGGTGTCTCAGCTCCAAACGGGCCCTACTCTTTACGCGGGATCCCCTCTTCCAGCCTCCCCCTCTACGCGGATGTCATCGATTTTCGCGGGCCCCCCTCTTTATGCGGGCCTTCCCGCCTCCCCCTCTATGCGGGTGTCCTCGCTTTACGCGGACCCCCGCCTAACACTTTGTGCGCAACGCGCAGCTCCCACGGGGCCCCCCTTGCTGGGTCAGGTCCCGGCTCCCCAGGTGGTCGCCTGCGCGGACTTCTCCCCCCTACAGGCCTTTGCCTGCTCGGGTCCCACCTTGGCGCAAGCCATTTTTATCCTGGCGGTTGTCGGTGCGGTCATCCCCATCGGGGGACCCCCTTCCTGACACCCTTCTGCGGTGACACCCCGGTCACCCTGGCGCTTCCTCAACTCCACCAGGCCCTGGCCGTTTCCTCCCCCTCCCTGGCGCCTGTAATTTTAGCCGCGTCTCATCCCCCTCCTAGTGCCGGTCTCACGGCACCGGTGTCCTCCGTCCCTTTGGACGCTGCTATCGGGTCTCCCGTCGGTCTACCTGCACCTTCGGGAGTCCCCTCCATGGGACGCGGACTGCCCATCCTCTCTGTTCTAGGCTCATCGGCAACTGGAGCCCTTGCTAGCGCTCCCTTCTTCGCTGATGTTCTTAGGCCGGATCGCACGAAGCTCGTCCCCACTCCGGTCGCGGAAGTGGAGCTACCGGACGTCACTCTGGTGCCACCTCCGGACGGATGCCCCATCCGGGTCCCCTTCTCCAACGCGTAGATCCGATCTCTATCCTCCCCCTTCAACAGGACTTTTGTCCTTAAGTTCGGATCCGGATGCCCTAAAATCTCAATTGTTAGGGAGGCTATCACCGGGTGGGGACTCTCAGCGACATACCGGATAGCTTCCCTCGACCCCAAATACTTGTTTCTATACCTAACCTTCGACCAGGGCTATAGCAGAGTGTGGGCGAAGGGACCGACCAAAATTGACACACAGATCTCTATAATTGTCAAATGGTCCCCGTTTTTCAACCCTAAAATTGATTCGACCGTTATTACCTCCTGGATCACCCTCCCTAACCTTCCCCTGGTGTGCTTTCCTGCAGCAGCCCTCAAGCGGATCGCCAGCTCATTCGGGTCCCTGGTGGCCATCGCTGAAGAAACGTAAAACCTCTCAAAATGTAACTACGCAAAGGTTTGCGTAGAGTTGGACCTCGCAAATGAGCCACCCAAATTGATTGAGATAGAACTCGGAGATCAGACATACAGTCAATCTCTGGTGTAAGATAATAGCATCATCTTCTGCCAACACTGTCAGATGAGCGGCCATTCTTTGTAGCACTGCTTCCGTGCCCACCCCGAACTCAAGAAGACCGATCCCCGGTAATCGTACGAGCAAGTCGTGCCATCCCCCTCCCGCATCACCCCGCCAGCCCCGTCCCCCAACCCCCACACTCCCGTCCACTGTCCCCACACCCAGACTGACTCTGCCACCCGCCCCACCCTCTCCTCTCGCCATCACCCTCCATAACTCCTTCAGAGCTCTCGACATAGAACCCTCTTATTGCACTCTCGAGCCGCCAGTCACCGGTTGCCATCCTAATCCCCCACCCTCTCCCCCAAATGGCTACGCCATCGTGCCCCTCCAAATCCTCCCTATCACCCCAATCTCCTCCGCTTTATCCTCCTCCGGTCTCCTTTTGCGGCCAGGTGCCCCCCGGTGTGCAGCCATCGGTCGGTCACCGCCCCTCCTCTCCCGGTACGGAAGCGGAGCACGCGGCCACTGCCGATCCGCCCCACTGTGCAGATCCCAAGCGGACATACCCCCTCAATAAGGTCGTCGATCCACCTCGCCCTACATCCCCTCTCACTGTAAGATTTTGGCAGGCCAAAGAAGCATGCTTCCTAGATAGTGACAATCCTCTATGCGCTCTGGCAGAGTTAGAAGACACTGAAACCTCCCTAACAACAGTTGACAGTACTAATACGGGCTCGGATAGGGCCCAGGAATCGGCTAGCGGCAGTCCAAAAAATAACACACATAAGAAAAATAAGAAAAATAAGAAACATAAACAGTAAACGGCGATGACCACGAGATCTGCCGCAAAGCTCCACAATACCCCCACCTCCTCCCTCAATGTCTAAGATTCTATCCTAGAACGTTCGAGGCCTAGGGAATAAATCGACGTTGAAACGAATCCTCATCCTCACCAAATCTAATCGAATTGATTTACTTGTCATTATAGAACCCAAAATACCCTACAAAAGAATTAAAGAAAGTCAACTCAAGCTGGGATTCCCCTCTGCAACTTTCGGGTGTCACGACATTTAGATCTTCTTCGCAGCTGAGTTCCGTTTCGGCATAATTCAAGACTCTCCTCAGGCTTTCTCCTGTTGGATCGAGCACCCTGCCCTCAAGTCTCGCGTCCTACTTTCGACGATCCACGGTAGCTGCGACATCCCGGAGCGCAGATTACTTTGGGAGGATCTGTCGGGGTCCACCCTTCCTCACAACGTCCTTCCGTGGCTCTGCATCGGGGACTTTAACACCGTGTCATACAGAGAGGAGAAATTCGGAGGTCGTGACCCCCCTCAATCGGCCATGGAAGACTTCAACAACTTCTTCTTTAACGCGCATCTATCCTTCGTCCCCTTCCATGGCAACAAGTTCACCTGGTGCAACATGCAGGAAGGCTCTCGGCGTCAGTACTCCCGCCTTGACCGTGCCATGGTTAATGACTGTTGGTCGGATTTGGGGCTGATCACCAATCTTTCGCACCTGAACTCCACCGAATCGGACCATTCCCCTCTTCTTATTGAGATCGACAACAACCACAACCACATTAAAAAAGCTTTTCGCTTCCTTGATTTCTGGCGTCACCACCCCCAATTCATGCATATCGTGGACGAGGCTTGGAGCTCCGTGACAGATCTGGACCCTCTTGTCAGAATAGCTACAAAACTCAAAGCTACCAGAAAAGACTTTACGGCCTGGAGCAAAAACGCGTTTGGGGACATCTTCCAAGCCATTAAGGATGCTGAAGATGACGTCACCCGTGCGGAGAGCGCATTCGCCATCGTCGGCTTCTCAGAGGCTCGTGCCTCTCTAAACCTCGCCAAGGCCATTCTTAAATCCAGGATTAAGGTTGAAACGGAATTCTGGAAACAAAAGGCCAGATTAACCTGGGACACGGATGGGGACCAGAATTCTGGCTTCTTTCACAAGTGCGTCAAAGGCCGCAGAAGCTCGCTTAGAATACATCGCATCAACGATAGGACCGACCACCTGCTGGACGATCAGGAGAGCATTCAAGCTGCTGCCACTAACTACTTCTCCAACATGTTCGCTAAAGAAGCCGTGGTCAAAGACGAGGGTTTCTTGTCCTAGATCCCCTCCCTGATTAATGACAGGGATAACGATCTCCTTACTGCTCCCCCACTGTTGAAGAGGTTAAGGCTGCTGTGTGGTCCATTAATGCGCACAGTGCCCCAGGACCTGACGGGTTCAACGGAGTTTTCTTCAGAACGTGCTGGGACATCATCCATTTCGACCTCTTGGAGGCTACAACGGTATTTTTTCAAGGGGCTAGATATCCGAAATCTATATCCTGCGCCTATATCATCCTCATACCCAAGAAAGATAACCCGGAGACCTTTAAAGACTTCAGACCGATCAGCCTCTGCACTTTCACCAATAAAATTATACCTAAGATCATTGCCACCAGGACGTCTGATCTCCTCCCCAAGATCATCTCCGAAGAGCAATGCGGTTTCGTCAAAGGGCGCAACATCACCGATAACATCTTACTGGCCCAAGAAATGATCACTTGCATGAAATTTCCATCCAAGAGGGAATGTTGCCATCAAACTGGACATAGAAAAAGCATACGACCGCCTAGACTGGCATTTCGTGATCTGGGTGTTCAGAGCCTTCGGTTTTTTTGAACCTTCGATCGACATCATCTTTATATCCATCAATAACTCCTGGTTTTCTACGGTCATCAACGGGCAAGCCCAAGGGTTCTTTAGAGCTACCCGCGGGGTCAGACAGGAAGACCCCCTTTCCTCTACCATTTTCATCGTCACGGCCGAAGCGCTTAGCAGAAACCTCAAAAGCATGCCCAGGTCTCCTGGCTTCCACCACTTTCACACAACGACCGGTTGCCCTCTAATAACTCATCCTGCGTACGTGGACGACATCCTTATTTTCTCCGCAGGCGACATTGGCTCCATTAAGGTGGTTCAAAGGACGCTTGCAAATTACTCTAGATGCTCCGGACAGAGAGTTAACAATATTAAGAGCATGATTTACACACATCACAAAGCAGATAGAACCCACTCGACTGTACTGTCCACCATGACTGCCTTTACCACAGCATATTCGCCTTTTTTTTACTTAGGTTGCCCGTTGGTGTACGGGAAAGCGAACTCAGGCATCTACGACCACATGGTGGGCAAGATTCGCAAGAAAATTACGGGTTGGCACAATACAACCCTATCCCCCAGGAGGAAGTTGATACTTATAAAGCACGTACTCTCATCCATCCCCCTATACACCCTAGCCGTCTGTTCGCCTCCAATCAAAGTGCTCCACTCAATCGAATCCCTTGGGGTCATTTCGAGGGCAAAGACAAGCATCACTGGACAAGTTGGGATACTATGGCTAAACCTACTGATGAGGGTGGTCTGGGCTTCTGCAGACTAGCTCACATTATGGACGCACACTCCGTGAAATTGTGGTAGAAACTTTGCACTGAAAGCTCAATCTGGACCAGGTTCATGAGAGCGAGATACTCCAGATTCTGTCATTTGACAGAGGCGTTTGCCAACAACAGATCTTCCGTATCGTGGCGGCGTATAATCCGTGGTCGCAGCCTTACAGAACGGCTTTTGCATTTACAATTGGGTAACGGTCATTCGTAGGCGTGTAAGGAACGCTGGTTGGGGGATAACATCCTCAGGCCCAACGTCCTAACACCGCTGCTGTGCGAGATCCGTGATTTATGGGATGATGACGTTGCAGGGTAGAATTGGGATAGAGTTAGAGCTTGGCTTGGCCCAGTGGCCATGGCGAGCCTGAGAGCCTCTGATCTGTCGATCAATGATGCGCATGACGAGCTCAGATGGTCCCCTAACCCGGGTGGACACTTCACCCTAGCTTCCGCCAAAACCGTCGCCAGAGGCATCCACGAAACGACCTTCCCTTCCGCCAAGTTTTGGCATACATGTATACCCACCAAATGGTCCATTCTCATCTGGCATGCCATTCATCGAAAACTACCTACGGACGATGCCATCAACTCCTTCGGATTTAGCCTTGCGTCCATATGCCACTGTTGTATGGAACACCAATCGGAATTCGTCGATCACGTCCTCCTCTCTGGTGAACTAGCTACTCAAATTTGGATGAACCTTCACAATAAGTTCAGGATTGTCCCCATGACTGGGGGAATCAACGATCTGCTGGCCAGATGGAACACGTATCACGGGCATCAGATCGTCGCTGCCGCCGCCATTTGGGTCTTGTAGAAAAATAGAAACAAATACAGATACGAGGGTCGTCAGATCCCGTCCCTGCAATTGTACAGAGAGGTCGTTCGACAAATCTACAAAAGAAAGAGGCGTTGCTCTCACGCCTCGCACCGCTTTTGGGAATCCCTGGTCTGATCAGGGAACCGCATGTCGTGCGTAGGCTAAGTTTGGCCGGTGACGACCGCGGGTTTAGGGGCACACTTTTCAAAGCCTATGGCTTCCAGTGTCTAACCTTCTGATGCTCGGTCTAACGGCCATTTTGTGGGCAATATTTTGTGTTTGATTTTTTCTCTTTTCTTGTCGTCTTTCGTGCGTGGCGCATTTACTTGTAAAGGCTTCGGCATTTTGTACCTTATACATCAATAAAAGTCTCTTCTTAAAAAAACAAATAAAAATTATATATATATATATATATATATATATATGCATGTTTATAGGAATATATATATATGTATGTGAAAAGAGGTATATATGTGAATTTATATAAGGAATTATATATACAAGTATATATATCTAAAGATATACACCCCTGTTTAAGTAAAAAATTAATAATAAAAAGGAAAAGACTACTGTTCACGTGAACAGTAGTCTGAAGAAGCCCGACCCCCCCTTTAGTTTCCGTTCTGCAAACAAAACAATAAGCCTATATTTTCATCCAATTTTTGCAAATTCTAAACCAAATCCTTCCTATATTCCAAATTTGAACACACCCCTAGAGATTGGACTAAATTCTAGTTCAAATTTGAATAAATCCATCACAAGCCTACTCGAACTCGGAAATTCGGAACCCGTAGTATACATAGGAACGGAAATAGGGTTCCACAAATCCTTCATCGAAACCTCTCCAAAACCCCAACCCACCTTCACCAGAGCCTTCCCGACATTAGCGCGAGCATGTCTAGCAGCCTGCACGTCTGTGCCGCCTACCGCACTTCCGTAAAGCCCTAACCCGACCGCCAGGACAGAGCCAACTTTGTTTCGCACAGCCGTGAGGTACCCTCCTTGTCCTTCTCGTTTCTTTGTGCATAGTTATTACTTTTCAAAACTGTAAGTTCCTGTGTATAGACGATATATCCCTTTAGGACCCCCATCAATTGGAATCGTATAGATACCAAGTGTATCGCTCGAAAATTTGAGGCGAAGTTGGAGAAAAACTGTTCTTTGAAACAGTTAAAAACTGCCCCCAAACCTCCAACTTGAAGACTGTTTATGGACCACACATGTCAAATTTCTAAAAACTAGTTTGTCACAATTGTAGATAACCTATAGAAGAGTAAAAACCTTCTCGTAGAATTAATTTTCATCCAATATACAGAAAGTTAATTGCCATTGAAAATCAAGAAAAATCTGTTCAAAAACTATAATTCAGAAAACTTTTCCCGATATGGCATGTGCCTCCGACAAACTGGGGTGATGTGGTCACAACCCATAAGTATCAAAATAAGCGTATGGATGTTATCGACGTGTGGGAACTGACGGAACTTGATTTCGTTGTGCGTGTGCGACGAAATCAGTGCATATCCGTCAAGATATCCCGTATCAGCCCTTTTGCAAACTAGCCCATAACTTTGTGCACGTTCGTCGTATCAAGATGAAACTTGCGCCAACAGGCCCGTATCATTTTTTGATCCTGTGTGCCAAGTTTGGTCCGATTCTTAGAAGGTCAACCGGAACGCCTATTTGGTGGGCCCGCGACCCGATCCAACGGACAAATCTGTGCACGGCCTACTGGAATCCAACTTTGGATATACGGTTGGTTCGTCTCCTCAAAACGGACCTGTAAACATATAGTTTAATGGCTTTAGAGATCGTAGATATTGGCACACATTTCAGTGCAAAACGGGTCCAACGGCGGACACCATTTTGACCTGAAATTACGATTTTGTCCCTGTTCTAGAATTAGACTTTTGGATAGGCATTTTCTAGATATATCTTTTACATCGAGAAAATTTTTGATGTTTGTTTCAGCATCCAAAATCGTTCGTGGATAATGAGATTTATTGGTGACGTGGTTGATTGCTTGGAGTTGTTATTCCCGCACTGTCAGGCAAGATACCTTGCCGCCTTACTCTGTGATTTACTTATTCTTATTTTCAGTTATTTATGTTCAGTATTACTTATCTATTGTTAGTATTATATCACTGTGGGTCTAAGTCACACTTAGGTGCAAGCGACTCCATTGGTCGTTTTACTGCTTTTGGGTTTTATTCTCTTGCATTGACTTAGCCTAGTGACCACCTAGTTACGATGAGGTATTGGTATACCTCATACGGCCTTGACACATGATCATCACGAGTTGTGAGTCACATGTAGGACACGTACTCGCGTAGTCGGCTGGCCACCGATACGTATGAGGCATGTGACGGTTAGGAGTAACTGCCAATAGAATTGCATGCTAGTACACTTGGCAGTTACTAGAGGTTCCTATGAGTCACGGATGTGACCCTACTAGGCATTAGGTAGGGAGAACAGTTCCTTAATGTATAGACCACGTATGCACTTTTCTATTCCTAATCCTGCTGGCCTCTGACATTCGATAAATGTTTTGCTTTGACGTCCCTGGTATCCTGGTGGGACCATACCTGAGTTTTATGCAGCCAGAGTGCCCATGCATTGAAGGTTTGTTCTTAACTGCATTATCACTATAGAACTGGTAGGCACCTTATTGCATACATTCCTTTCTTTTCTATTATATATCACAGTTTATATGGCATGGTATTTTCTTGTATCTTGTTACGTCCTTCTGAGGACTTGGTTATCTCTCCAGGGTTAGAAAATTTTCCGCAGGAGTACAGTACGGCACTGGATCCTTCATACATTGATGACGAGGCATCTTCTGCTGATTTCTAGTTTATTTATTTATTGAGACATTTAGTAATGGATATTTTTGTATCTCTTTTCTTTCTATTTTGCGGAGGTTGGACTCCGATCATTTGAGACTATTTTTATAGCTGTTTGGAGTGGGTATGTCCATCTGGCTATCTCTTGATACACTTATTTATTTTAGACTCTTATATCTTCTATGTTAAGCTGTGATGAGATTAGATTATTATATTCTGGCATGTGATTATTTTATATATATACAGCTTATGTATGTATACGAGAATTCCATATATTGAGTATTCTTCATATATGTGCAGCTGGCATGTCTATGTACTTGGTCCTAAGTATTTTGGGACTGGAGCGTTACATATTTTTGTAGTGGCCCATGCAGGTCTAAAAATATTGTTGGGTTGCATGACTGTGCCCAACAAGCTTGCATATAGGAATAGGAATAGTATTTCATCCAGAACTACTACCTCCTTTGACTTCCAATCTTTTTAAAATTTTATTGATTACTTGAACTGCCTCATATCTAACCTTTTTTAATATTATCTTATTTTCTTCGTACCAACGGTATGAATCTAAGAAGCGGACGCTCTTCTGCCTTGGCCCTCACATCTGGTAAAGATGCTACCCCAGAGGGACATAATCCTTCGATGACTCCGGTGACACCGTACCAACCAGGATAATTGCAGCCTACTACGACTCCAACGACGGTGCACCCAGAGATTGCAGCACCCCCAGTCAGCTAGGCTGGACAGACCACTACCGTGCCACCGGAAGGAAATGTACCACTGCCTCACCACCACCATTCCTTCAAGTTTCCACCACAGTCGGGACCTCAAATGCCTCCACCACCGACTGATGGGAGCCCTACTTCCCAGTTTATGTATGCCTTGATATAGGCTCAGTGGCAGCAAACTGAGCTGATGAGACAGACTATGATGGCAGCATTGGCTCCTCCACCTCGGCACTGGTACCAGTACCGGCTCTGCATCCTTATGAAGGCTCTATCAATAACTTTACAGACATAAACCCCAAGGCCTTCAGAGGTACGGAGAAGCCACTAGAGGTGTCTCAATGGCTTATTAGCACGGAGAAGCTACTGAAGGCATCCCATTTGCCAGCTCAAGATTGGATGACAGCAGTGGACCTACTATTAGAAGATAATGCTCACCACTGGTGGAAGGCAGAAGAAAGACGATAGGCACTGGGATCACCTGGAAGCAGTTCTATGATCTATTCTATGAGAGATTCTTTCCCGTTCATGTTCGAGACGGTCTATACGACCAGTTCCTTCATCTGAAGCAAGAAAATATGACAGTTGATGAGTATGACTCAGAGTTCAATCCACTACTAAAATAACCCCTTTTAGCGACGTCAGAGTACGTCGCTAAAAAGGGCAAATACGTCGCTAATTTCTATTAGCGACGTATTTAGCGACGAAAAATGGATGTCGCTTATAGGCTTGTCGCATATTACAATTTGGTCGTAATTCGTCGCTAATTGCGACATCACTTCTAGGGTCGCTAGACGTCGCTAATATTAGCGACAGATACTGACGTCAGCATACGTCGCTAGTATAGCGACGTAGGGCGACCACTTAGCGACGCCGTAAACTTTACATATAATGACATGGCATGGCAGCACGTCAGCATACTAGCGACGCCTAGCGACAACGGTAGCGACGTTGGCTCTCAGGTGGTCATATACACGTCAGCATTATAGCGACGGATAGCGACGTTACGTCACTATTTTATGACGTATAGCGACGTGTACTGGACGTCGCAAAACGTCACAGATGTTATGAAAAAAATTAAAAAAAATTTGTATTTTTGTTATGCTGTGCGTCTGTGTTTACAGTGTGTGTGAAGTACAATATTCGAACCATCGACAGTTTTGCTTACTGTTCTATATTTTATCTTGGATAGAAAGAGCAACAGTTCAGGGTGCACTTCTCAGAGCTTCCTCTTCACGTCCTTCACCTTCTCGGGATCCTTTACGACGTCCCGAGAAAGTGAAGGACGTGAAAATGAAGCTCTCAGAAGTACACCCTGAGCTGTTGCTCTTTCTATCCAAGATAAAACATACAACAGTAATCGAAACTGTCGATGGTTCCAAACACTGTATTTCATATTCACTGTAAACACAGACACACATCATTACAAAAATACATAATATATTTTTTAAAAATTTGGGCAGCACATCCTTTGTATATCAGATCATCGCTTATAATCCAGCGTAGGTATATTTGTCATCCCCGTCGCAGATATCATCACAATTAACAGTCTCCCATCATAACAGTCTATAACTAATAGATGAATAACAGTCTCCCATGCATCATAACAGTCTACAACTAAATATCATACATGTATTCAAGGAAAATACCAACAAATTAAATATCACAAACATACATGTCCAATAAACGTACATGTCCAACAAAGTCAAATACTAATGAAAAGCAGTGTACATAACGGTCAATGGGCCCATAGGGCTAATAAATACAAAGATGATAAAAAAATTATACTGGATCACTGAGGACCCCTGTCGCGCATCTGGGATAGAATATAGTCATACTGCTCCTTGGTGAGCTGCACCGTAGGGGCAGTAGGAGGCAGTGCAATATCTGGAGTCGGCGTCGTCGATAGACCGGGAGGACGTATCTGCTCCAGCTCTCGCAGTCGCTCACCATAAACAGCAAGGGTACTCACCACCCTCTCAGTACTCGCCTCAAGCGAAGCCGAAACCTGAGTGAGTGAGGCAGACATGCTCCTCTGCGATCCCTCCAGCTCGACCTGTCTACGCTCTGTGCGCTGCGTAGACTCAGAGAGCGTGTGCAAGTTGGCAGCTGTAGCCTAATGTAGACTCATCAGCTCCTGTATACTGCGCTCGACCGCATCAAATCGTTCGGTAACGATCGGAGGGTCGGATCGTCGCTCGACCGTATCAGAAATCTGCTGCTGTAACTCGCGATGCAGCTCCTCGATCTGACGACGAATATCCTCAGCTCGTGACGACGCCTACGAAGCCGAAGACTGCGCACTGACAGAGGGGGCCCGGGATGACTCCGAAGCCAAATACGTGCCGTAGGATCCCGTACCGTAGTACGTACCCTTCTGAAGACCGCCAACGGCGATCATCCAGAGCTCGTCCGGCGATGGAGCTGTAGGCGGCTGAGAGGAAGTACCAGCCCCTTCCTCTGCTTACGTACTAGCAGCAGCAGCCGCCTCCTCCTGTAGCCGAACAAACTCGGCATAGAACATGTTTGCTAACGTGTAAGTGTTTGTTAAAGTCTATATTGATATCTATTTTCCTGTTTTCTAAATTATAGTAAATTAATATAAAGAATAGAATGTACATATACCTGCGTCGCCCTCTCGTCAATGAACTCCCCAGCCCTCCGATGGGTGACCAGGAAGACGGTCGTCATGTTCGGGTCCTCACCCTTTTTTACCTGTTAAAATATATTATATATTATTAGTATTAAACATTCTATCGAACTATATATAAATTAATGTCCGTCATAGAAAACGTACCAGACGACGAAAATGCTCCATCATCGGAATGAAGCCACCACACCACTTACCGACGCTCGACTGCGCCACCTTGGCCTTGTCAGACCGCTCCTGGTACTTGGGCTCGTTGAATCTAGCCTTCATCGCAGTCCACTGCTCTGGCGTGATCCAACCATGGATCGACTGTCCGGAGCGATCACGAGACTTCTGGTCGTGGATCGCATCACGGATGAGCTTGGCTGCGACGGTAGAAAATTAGCCCTCGATCCTCGCCGCCCGGTATGGTGGATAGAAATAGGTCCTCTACAAGAAGTAAAATACAAAAGTTGTATAATATACACAAATGATTATTAAAATTTAAAAATAAACAATTTTTTTACCTTGAAGTGGGCAAACCAAAAGGCCTTCCTATCTACGGGAGCATCTGAGTAGTTAATCCAAGGCCCACCATAGTTCTGCCTCAGAAATACCCCCAGCTGTCTCTGTACTGCAGAAGGCCGATATCTATACAATAATAATTTTTCATGAATATATATGTACATATAATCATTTGAGAAATATATATTAATTAATTAACTTACTTCATAGGCTCGTCCGTCCAAATCTCCATACGTGTCTCGCCCGGGGGAGCGCATGAAGGGTCGCTCTCAGCTCCTGCCTGGGCAGGATCAGTCTGATCGTCGTCCTCCATATGCTCGGCGTTGGCTCCCCCCATTGAGCCGTCGGCAGGAGAAATGCTGGACGGGGGATCAGGGATGCTGGACGCGAGATCAGGAAGGCTAGACGACGAGGGAGGAGTCGCCAACCTGCTGGAACTGCCATGTCCCGATAATGGATCGGGAACAGAACGGTACAATGGCATACTCGGAGATGAGAATGAGGGTACGGAATCTCCATCCCCAGTCCGAGGTTGACGGGACTGTCTAATATAAAATCCTACGCGTCGTCCAGATGGTCTAGTCATACCTGATAATAACATATGACAATAAAACAAAAAAAATATTTATATGATAGACATCACAGATTTTTGAAAAATATTATAGTCACAGATAAAAGTGTCAATAAAGTGTGTCACTGAAGTGTCACAGATTTATATGATAGAAGTGTCACTAAAGTGTCAAATATGATGATAAAACAAACGTACAGATTTAATCCTCTTCTGAAAATTCATCTAGTTCGTTTAGCTCATCTACTTCTTCTTCTTCTTCTTCCTCCTTTACATCTTCACTTTTATCTGCATCTTCCTCTTCAGATAATTCTACTTCTTCTACACAATTAGATGTGTAATGAGTAACTTTCGTCGTGTCCACTTCTATAATATTTGTTACAAGAGGTAGTTCATCCTTTTGATAAGCTATATCGTCAACCTCAAAGGTATTTCTAGATTTGGTCTTGCATACTGCCCACCAGTCCGACCTTGTTGTTCTCCGTTTAGGATAACTTGTGAAGTACACGAGCTGAGCCTGACTTGATAGGACAAATGGTTCATAGGCTTGATATCGACGCCGATAGTTTATATCAATAAGACCGTGCTTGTCTACTTTCCAACCTTGACCTTCAATTGGATCGAACCAATCACACCTGAATAACACAATCTTAGCAGGCTCTATTCCATAACTATATGTCAGCTCCACGATCTCCCGTAGCATGCCATAGAAATCGTTGCCAGCATCAACATCTTTGTAGCTCGAAGATCTGATACACAAACAGCTGTTTTTGGTGGAGTCGAGATCCACAAAGTTGTCTCTGATCGGGCAAGTTGTTGACTTGAATCTAAATCCATTAACACAGTAGCTTGGCCATATTTTTGTAGCATAAATTGGTCCCTTGGCTAGCGTTCTAATAGACTCATTCTCAAGTTTTGCGTATGGACGATCGACCTAAATACCACGAAAGAAGCAATTAAGCTCATTCTTAATCAAGTGCATATACAGAAAGGTAATTACAGAGTTCTCAAGTCTTACATATGCACTCAACCATGATAGAAAATAATGCCTCATTTCTTGTTCTTGTTCTTCTTCTGTTATGTGTGGCCTACCTGACCTTACATCATCATTAAATATGCTGAAAACAACATCGTTGAATTAATGTAATAGTATAATAATTAACACTATTAAAATAATATAGACGTATTAATTACTTACCCCTCCGGTTTCTCTACTTCCTCCTCGTCGCAGTTGAGTAATACATACACCTAAGCAGCCCTTAGCTCATCATCGTTCAGATATCTCTTCTTCATTTTACCCGATGGCTTTCCTGGAGCATTGAATACCTTCAGTATTGTATCATTACTTTTATGATCTCCGTCGTTGTTTCTGGAAGCTCTCGTTCTATTAGTTGCAACATGAGGCTTGAAATACATCGAACAAAAGTTTATAATCTCCTCGAGAACATAGGCTTCACAAATAGAACCCTCGACCCGTGCCTTATTTTTTACCTTTCTTTTTAGGTGATTCAAATGTCTCTCGAACGGGTACATCCATCGATATTCGACGGGTCCACCAACACGTGCCTCATAGGTTAGATGAATCGGCAAATGCTCCATAGAGTCGAAGAATCCAGGAGAAAACACCCTCTCTAGCTTGCACAGTGTTACCGCAATGTCCTTCTCTTGCTTTTCTAGACGATCAACGAGCAATTTCTTAGAACAAAGATCCTTGAAGAATATGCTAAGCTCCGTCAATGGATCCCAAACTGCCTGCGGTAAGAATTCCCGAAATGCAATCAGAATTAACCTCTCCATGAATACGTGACAGTCGTGGCTCTTCATACCCGTCAATTTGTTTTCCTTCGGATCGACACATCTTCTCAGATTTGACACATATCCGTCTGGAAATTTTAGGCCCTGGATCCACCGACAAAGTCTCACTTTATCCTCCTTGTCCAGCGAGAAAATTGACTTCGACAGGAACTGTTTTCCATTCTGCTCTATCAAATGCAACGCATGACGTTTGCATATTTCTTCTAAGTCCAACCTGGCCTTGGGATTGTCTTTCATTTTTCCCTTTACGTCCATTACAGTATTAATTATGTTATCAAACACATTCTTCTCAATATGCATGACATCAAGATTATGTCTGATCAGATTGGTACTCCAGTATGGCAGATCCCAGAATATGCTCCTCTTTGTCCAGTTATGATCTCTACCAAATCCATCGCACTTGTATCCAGTTGTAGGATCTTCGATAGCGCTTGGAAAATCTTTAACCTCCTCCCATATCGTGGCTCCGCACCACCTTGGCGGTGGATCACCCTTTTCTACAACGTCGGCACGGAATGCATTTCTGTTCCTTCTGAACGGATGATCTTTTGGCAGAAATTGTCGATGACAATCAAAGAAACACGGTTTTCCTCCGTGTTTCAAGCGGAAAGCCTTACTACGGTCCATGCAATATGGACATGAGAGACGGCCATGAGTGCTCCATCCAGATAACATTCCATAGGCCGAAAAGTCGTTGATGGTCCACATAAGGGTTGCCTTCATCTGAAAATTCTGCTTCATGGAAACATCGTACGTGTTAGCGCCTACTTCCCATAACTGATTCAACTCATCTATCAAAGGCTGTAAGTACATATTAATGTTTCTCTTGGGATTGTTCGGACCAGAAATTATAATGGTTAAAAACATGTACTGAGTCTTCATGCACATCCAAGGCGGTAGGTTATACGGAGTGACAATCACAGGCCAGTACGAATACTGGGATCCCGAAAGACCAAAAGGAGTAAAACCGTCAGAAGATAGTCCCAACCTGACATTACGCGGATCTGAAGCAAAATCAAGATACACTCGATCAAAGTACTTCCACGCTTCTCCATCGGATGGGTGATCCAACACTCCTTCAATCTTTTCGGCCGCCTCTTTCACCATAAATAATCTTTGCAACCGTGGCATTAAAGGCAAGTAGTGCATTGAATCGGTCGGTCTTCTTGCACCGGTAGACCTTCCTGTACTAGTTGTCTTATAGCGATTAGCACCATAAAATCTGCACACATCTGCGTCCTTGTTGTCTTTGTAGTACAGCATGCACCCATTGCGACAAGAATCGATTTTCTCGTATCCTATCCAGAGCGATCTCACCATCCTCTTAGACCGGTAGAAGTCTTTATGCAACTTAGCACCCGCCGACAAGATCTCTATAATCAACTCCAACACTCGGTTGTAGCATTCTTGCAACATGTTAAAATCTGACTTAATGCTCAGCAGTCTTGTAACCACCTCCAACGGTGAATGATCCTCACAACCAGGATACAATAGAGTCCTTGCATTCTCCAGCAACTCCATAAACTGTGCAGCATCGGCGTTCGGTGCCTCCTCAGGTGCATCATGAACGAAACTAGGCTCCGCAGCGTCGAAAACCATGTTCACGCACCCGTCGTCGTATGCATGATTATCTAAAACAAAATTAGGTTCCGCATGCATATACGGCTCAACATAAGGCTCCGGCTCTGATACTAAAGACACAAGTTCTCCGTGTGCGGTCCACTGATAGTAATTAGGCGTGAAACTCCTCGAGTACAAATGATATGTCACTTCCACTTCTGGATAATATTTACGTTATGACATTTCACACACAGACACTTAATTTTGGTGCCGTCCATGTACTGAGAGAACGCCTTAGCAAACTGCAGGAACTGCTCTACTCCCGCTATGTATTCATCCCGCACACCACACATATCATCAGGATGACGATTGTACATCCATGAACGATTCTGCAAGTAGTAATTCATATCCATTTGGAAATAATTCTGCAAAGATGGACACACATTATCCAACTTGCACAAATTCGTATATTATGTCTTATTATGGGACACACATTAGTAGCAGACAGTTACTAATAACAATGATATGCAATCTAGGTCAAACTAGGTTGTACTAAGTCAAACAAAGTCAAACAAGGTCAAGCTAAGTCAAACAAAGTCAAACAAGGTCAAACTAGGTCAAGGGTTGACCTATAGTTAACTTTGTCAACTCTTAGTCCAATCTAGGTCAGATGTTGACTCTACTTTGACTTTCAGTCAAAATAGTCAACCTTGGTCAAATAATGTCAAATCTAAGTCAAATATCCTATTTCTAGTCATTACCTACCAAGGTACCCTTTACCTTATCGCTATTGGTATCCCAATACCAATACCTTAAGTTGGTACCCTTTACCTTATCGCTATTAGTACCCTTTACCTTATCGCTATTGGTATCCCAATACCAATACCGCTGTAACATGGCTGGTACATTAAGGGTCTTTGACAAGATGACATATTGCGAAAAGATATATCCTTATATATAGTTCTCCTACGGATTTTCTTTAACATTACGTAGGAGAACTATAAGGATATATCTGTTCACAACATGTCACCTCCTCAAAGACCCTTAATGTGAAAATCATGTCACCCTCTCAGTCATATCCCTGAGCTATGATGCAGCTGCAGGCATTTAACATATCACGGTTTATAAAAATAACTAATAAATCTCTATCCTAACTAATAAATTAATATCCTACTTTAACATCTAATAACTCTCATATTCTTACAGCTACGATGCAGTTGCAGGCAGTTCCTTTTAACATAAACTAATATCCTAATCTAAACTAACCCTTTAACTGAAACTAATATCTAAACAATGCTAATCATGAACTGTACACTACTACCTAACATTCACATGAACTATCTATCTCAAACTCTCTATCATAACTAATAAATTAATATCCTACTTTAACATCTAATAACTCTCATATTCCTGCAACTAAAAGTCAAAACCATGGTATATACATGGTTTAAAGTATCGGCCGATACCGATCCGATACGGCCGATACCGATACGGTTTGGCATGTTCCGATCCGATACCGACCGATACCAAATATTGACCGACACTGACATTGGGGGTCTTTGTTCCGGTCAATTCGGCAAAAACAATCGATAAGGGTGACTACTATTTCATATAATTTCAAAACTACTAAAAAATAACGCTGAAATACTTAAAATTATGCCTAAATGTATAAAATATATGTTTTTAAATGTAAATAATTTATTAATAATTATTTGTTTTCCGATACCAAAGTCCGATACTCCGATACGATACCGTCGATACTACCGATATCGCCGATACCAATACTCATAGGAATAGTTCGATACCGATTTCGATACCGATGTTGTGAACCTTGGGTATATATTGTCAACATTTCAGATTCTTAAAATGAATTTCAAATGGATTTTTGATTGTATATATATGTGTATTTGTGTGTATATACATTGTATACATATATATTTATATATGTATTTGTGTGTGTATGTAAGTGTGTGAGTATATATATACATGTATATATGTAGATATGTGTATTTATATATAGGTATATATGTATGTATTATGTGTGCGTGTGTCCTGTGTCCTGTGTCCTGTGTCACAGAGTCGTGTCCGAAAATAGGGTTAGGGTCCTGTCCCCTACCCCCTCCCCCCTACCCCTGCCCCCTTCCTCCTATAGGGTATCCTATTACCATAGACTAATCTAGGACACTCTTAAGATACTAAGATATCTAACTATCCTAGGATACCAAATTCTAGCCAAGATACTAACTTAGGGTACTAACTTAGGGTACTAACTTCTAGCCCATATCCTAATATCCTAGGCTATAACCAAGGGGACACATATATAGGTTAAGATATTTACATATACTATATCCTAGGCTATAACCAAGATACTAACTTAGGGTACTAACTTAGGGTACTAACTTCTAGCCCATATCCTAATATCCTAGGCTATAACCAAGGGGACACATATATAGGTTAAGATATTCACACAACTAACTATATATTATTTACTATATATATATATATAGGCATACATATATAGGTTAAGGTATTTACATATACTAGGCTATAACCAAAGGGACACAATATATACATTCAACAAGTTATGCATTTATATACTAGAGAGATAGAGAGTGTATAGTATCAAGTGTGCATATACAAGTGTCATGTGTGTACGTGTCTCCCAAACCAAACTCGTGTCCAATACTCGACACAATGTGTCCAAAAACAAACCAAACTCAACACATCCAAAACTGGACACGAATCCAATGGACACGAGTCTTTGGGGACACGATGTGTGTCCGTGTATCCGTGTGTCCGTGTGTCCGTGTGTCCGTGGGAGAGGAGGAGGAGGGAGAGGAGTTAGGTTAGGGTTTACCTGAGGAAGAGGAGGAGGAGCTCGGGATTGGGAAAGGAGGAGCTCGGGGAGGAGGATCTCGAGGAGGAGGAGCTCGCCGGAGGGGGAGGGAGTCGCCGGGGGGGAGGGGGTCACCGGGGGTGGAAGGGCACTGACAGAGGGGAAGGGAGTCGCCGGGTGGGAGGAATTAGAATTTTCGAGCGATAGTGAGGGGGAAAGAAGGAAACGGTGTGCCCTAAGTAAAAAAAATTAGAGACGTCAAGTGTTGCAGTCGCTAAACGTCGCAAAATTGGCAACATATGCTAATAATATGTCGCTGAACGGCGCTATTCAGCGACGTAGTAAACTCCTGTCGCGGAACGTCGCTAGGCAGTGACGTTTTACGACGTGTATATAAAGTTGTCGCTATATTTCATAACTAGCGACGTCATTTCTTGCCGTCGCTAAATTACGTCGCTATTAGATGATATTTTAGTAATGATCGCCTGAGTAGATTTGGTACGGGACTGATCCCGACCGAGTTAGAGAAGGCGAGGAGATTCCATCAGGAGCTTTCACCAGAGCTCAAGTCTTATACGACTACACAGTCTCGAGTCTCCCATTCAGCTTGTCTTTCTTATTATCCTCCTGCAAGGATTATTAAGAGCTCGGCCAACCATTATTGATATTTCCCAGATACTCTTTACTAAGTTCACCTAAGAGTAGCATTTTCTTGCTACTGTCTCCGGAATCCATCTATCTGAAGTCGCTTATGAGGAGTAAAGTATAATGAAACTTCCGATTAGAAAGGAATGTGAATTTCTTCCGAAAATTAATAAGAATCTCTTCCTAAAATTAATAAGAATTTCCCGCTAAAGAAAAAAAAGAACCAAATTTGATAATAATTTGTTGCAAACACATGGGCACTAATTTCTTGCATACACATAGGCAAAAAACTAAAGCAAAATTGATATTGATTTGATTTCAGAAATACACATATACAAAGGAGGTGGGTGTAATCGAACTTTGATGAATGAGACTGCACCAGAACAAAAATATTGAACCAAACCCCAAAGTTAATTCAAAATGAGACCCTAAAATTGATAAGAATTTCTTTATGAAAATTGCACAAAATACTGAACCAAAAAAATCTGAGGAGAGAGAAGAACAACGTGAAAAAAGTCGGGATAGCCTGGCAAGTCGTCGATATGTCGTGGTAAGTCGATCTCCTCGCCCGAGATGAAGGTTAGGTTGATCTCGTCGCCTGCGATGAAGCCTAGGATGTTGATCTCGTGGCCTGCAATATATTGGAGGGGAGGGAAGGGGAGGAGGGGAGGGTAATCTAAAAAATTTAGGGGGAAAAGATAAGGTTTTTTGTTAGAACACTTTCACATAAGGGCATGATATGCACGTGTGTACCATCCCAAATTTGGAACGTATTTAGAACAATATACTAGTGTTCTAGCTAAATAAAAAATTCTAAAAATTATAATAAACTATATCAGGAACACTTTTCTGATCTGGAACGCTTTTTATTCCGTACAGACACTAGGTACAGATAAAAAGTGTTTCTGATTAAAAATTGTCTAGTGTTCCAAAATTATCATTTTGGGGTAGTGTACTCAGGGTGGACCTATCAGGAGGCCAGGACAGTTCCAGCAGGGCCCACACCTTATCAGAAGGCCACCTGCAACTATTACGGGAGCAGGGTCACCTCATGAACGACTGTCGAACTCGACTTGGAGCATGCTTGAGATGCGGGTCAGGGCACACAAGGTAAAGGATGTCCAGAGCAGCGTCCTTAGTTTATGTCCAGCAGAAACCGAGACCGACAGCCCCAGCACTTCCAAACACCCTGGCCAGCAGTTAGAGCACCTCGTCCACCA
>JANAVB010013397.1:22956318-23126135 GCA_029216955.1 Iris pallida | reverse complement strand
CAGAGAGAGAGAGGAGAGAGATCGAGAGAGAGAGAGGAGAGACGAGAGATCAGAGAGAGGAGAGATGAGAGAGAGAGAGGGGGGGGGGAAACGGCAGCTAACCTAAAGATGCCTCCGCCGTCAGCCAAAGTGAGCCACCGCCGTGCCGCGCCCAGGAAGTAGGGTTTCTCGACTGTGTGTGTGATTTTTTTTTCTTTATCTTCTTTCTCTTTCCTTCTGTTTTTTTTGTCAACTTTTTTCAGTTTTCTTCAACTGGAGTCTTTAACTGGAGCGGGCTGGATTTGTTTTCCTGCGGGCATGCTGTGGGCTATTTTTTTCCTGCACATTTATACAAGCAAACAGCAAAATCATCGAGGCGCGCCTTAAGCACAACCTGCGCCTGGACAAAAGGCGCGCCTTTGTCACGCCTGTCTAACTGCGCCTTGCCTCGACCGGGTTAAGGCGCTCCCTGCGCCTGGAGCCAAGGCGCGCCTGGGGCGCGCCTTTGACAACACTGGTTGCAACTCAAAATTTCTCTTTTTATTTTTTATGTAGGGAAATGTATGAATAATCTATTTCATATACATATAGACACCTAAGAATCATGGACATTTTGAAAATTGGTGCTATATCCATATGGCTTCATGTCTTGATGGAAACATACTTACTAGGAAGCGTGACACTCCAATCTGTGTCATGTCTTGTCGGACACGACATTGACACTCCAAAATACAATATAGCACACCAATTATATGTTGTGTCCTTGTCATCGTGTCTGTATTGTATCCTTTCCTATTTGTGTTTGTGCAATATAGCAAATCCAAGGCCACCATATATGGTGGTCCAGTCAGTAATCTGGTGGGGTTTAGGTAGGTGGTCCTGGGTTCAAACCAGGCCAACCACAAATACGGTTAAACAAAAGCATACCTTAGATGGTACAAACATTTCAAGATAAACTACGATACACCAAAATCAGTAATTTGTCCGTATCAACATATTTTGTTGTGTCATATTTGTGTCCATGCAACATAGATATCTACGAATTATCCATCCATCTAAAATGTGGATACAAATGAAAAGTACTTTTAGACCCAAATTATATGAATAGTGTCTAGCAAATTCGCATTAAATGATCACTTTATGTGTTCCGGCTGATCAAATGAGTATTTTATGTGTTTTGACCGATAGATCATTTATCGGCTTTAACAAATATGTACATCTAGTATTTAATAATATATGTACTACTATGTACTTAAAACGAAATCCATGATGATAAAATAATTACGAACTGTAGTAGTACTTAAACTCTACTCCATTTACCCCCCTAGGTTTGTCTGTTTGACTTGGATATGATGATACAAGTAGATGAATGCTTGACTAGAGGTTTGTGTTTGTTTCACTTGGATATGATGATACAACAAAAGATGATGCTTGATCAGAATAAACTTTGCAAGAATGTGAAGGTTAAGGTGTTCAGACCATGATGATACAACAAAAGATGAATGCTGATCAGAATAAACTTTGCAAGAATGTGAAGGTTAAGGTGTTCAGACCAAATGATATTCCATTGAAGTGAGAAATGTTCAAAGTGATGAAATGTTTAGCTATAACATTTGAGATTGTGGTGGTACAATTCCAAAAACTGTTGAAGTGGATCGACAAGCTATGGAATAATAAAAGATGGTCCATCCTCCTTCCCCTGCAACCTCCTGCATAAAGGATCCTATCTGGGGATGTCCTCAAGGGTCCCTTCACAATCTCTAAGTAGTCCATGTTGGAGTAGAAATGGTAAGGCATAAATGAAGAGATATGACATAGTAATAAGGAGAGCAAGTAGTAGAGGTTAGAGAAGCGTAGTGTGAAGATGGGATGCCAAGGAAGGTAGACCTTCCTTAGGGCCATGGTGAGATGGGATGAAGATGGTGGGAGGCTCCGTCTCACCCGTGGAAAGGGAGACAACAAACAGAGGCTAGCCCTAGGGAAGTAAGAAAAGCCACTCCCCCCTTTTTTTCTTACTATAAGGTAGGGTTCATTTACTCTTATACCCTCCCATAACACAATGATTTCCTCATAGATTGCACCCAATTGGGCCTGGGCCACATGCCAGCTTTGGGCGCTTATTTCTTAGGAAATGCATTTGGCTTGGTTCGGCTATCTTCTTGGCCATTTCCCAATATGTCATCGAGACATAATGCATTATTTAAAAATAAATAAAATAAATAAATAAAAAGATTGGCTTCTATGGTTATCTCATCTTGTTGTAAGTGTTTTGTTTATTTGTCCTGCTTCTTGACAAATAGAGGCTAGCCCTAGGGAAGGAAGAAAAAAATCGCTCTTATATTGGGGTCTTGTCCATTTTTAAAGGGTTCAAAAGTTGTTTTACAGAAACATGAAAACATGCCTCAATTATTCCTATGCTCTCCTATAATGCAATCATTGCTTCATGGTTCCGCTCAGGTGGGCCTAGGCCATCTTCAAGCACTTATTTCTTAGGAAGTGCATTTGGCTTGGTTATGCTATAGTTTCTTGGCCCATTTTCCTATAGGATTATTGTGGATAAGGGTAACAGGTTTAGGACCTAATTAGACTTTGGGTATTAGGTTTGTCCGTTTAAAACTTTGGGTACTCGAACTTTTTTAGTGACACATTTTAGTGACGAAATTGGACTTTCAATGACCAAATGTCTTTTAATGACGAATGTTTGTCACTAAAAAAATTCGAGTACCCAAAGTCTAAAACGGATGAGCCTAGTACCCAAAGTTTAATTATGTCATAAACCTGGTACCCTTATACAAAATAATCCTTCCCTATATCTCATCAAGACATGCTGCATCAACTAAGGAAAAAAAACAATAGGATAAAAGAAGTTGCTCCTGTGATTTTTTATCTGTTACAAGTATTCATCTTATATCTCTCTACCGATGTTCTATTTTCACTGAAGTTTCAATTCAAAAGTTTCTCACTTTGGAGATTTGGTATTCAGCAAAATAATATTCTAAGATTTATCTTTCCAGGCTGCGAAGAAAACTGCTGATAAGAGCAAGATCATCTTGACCAATATCGAACGATGGCAAAAGGTTTGTTTCTGTGTTGATAACTAGAAAAAAAGATTTCAGTTGGCTGCATTTTGTGCTGACAATTCCTTTTTTTTGGTGCAATGTACAGGGTGTAGCAACTAATGATGGTGAGATCTTCCTCTATATTTATGAATTGATATAAATGTGGAATTCTGATAATCCTGGAGCATACTATTATTTGTGTAATCAGAATATGAATATGAGTGTTTTTAATGATGTCCTTCATTTTTTTCATCTTTTTTATGATGATATATATGGAATTACTCTAAATAACGTAAATATTATATTTTTGGTATCAATTTGAAACAGGCATAAAGTACAGTCAGTCCAAGTGTTGTTAAATCTTTCAGACCCCCATTCAATTTCTCGTCAGGTTTTGGTCAATCTCTTGTATTCTTTGTATTTGCATGCCGGGTCATATTTGCAGCGAGCCCAATTTTCTATTATGTGCTTGCTGGTTCATATTTGGGTGGGACCAAATTTCCCTTCAGATGGTTTATAGACCAAGAAATTGACTGCTAATCATCAGTCTCTTTGGCTATCCCCTACTCTTATTAAGCTCTATGCACTTGGTGAACACAGGATATGCTTAGGGCTGATCTCCGTGTATATCAGTTACCCGTTCTTGCAGTTGTTCTTACACCTAGAAAGCAAGGATACTTCATAAAATGGTGCCGAGTCCGAGTTGTATCATGTAGGTCATGTGTCAGACACAACAAAGACACTTCAAAATACACTAGGAGATACAAAATCAATTTTGTGTCCATCTTGCAGTGTGCCGTGTCCGTATCATGTTATATTGTATTTCTGTCCATGCAACAAAGTCTTACACTAACGAGCCTTATAAGTTTGTGAGACTTTGTGTAAATAATATGCCAAGTCTAAAACATTTAGCATGTTTCTGATTTGGGTTCTTACACCAGGTCTATATTGAACAAATGCCTTGTTGCACATTAGCAATCCTATATCCTGTCCATTGCTTTGCATATTAATATACTATTTTAGATGTTTCCTATTTCCTTGCTTTTAATCCAAGGATTGGAATGCGGAACGCTATGGTATGCAAAATGAGAATGGGTTCTCGGTATGCTAGGGGTTCCAGTATGCGGTACGTTGGGGGTAGGCTTATTCGGAACACGATATGTTGAACCGGGCTGTAGAACAATTTTTTAGTAGCACATATGCAATATAATATATTATATAATAAAAATAAAAAACTAAATAAGTTCATTATTTGTCAAGCTTTAGCAATGATGTTTTGTCAAAATATGCGGGAATAACGAATAAATGATTGTCGATACGAAGCTGAAGACTATATCAACATGTGGAAGACGTCGATGATATAAAAGACCGGGTAAGTTCATATGATATGTCACCGGTTTAGTCAACCACGTGCCGGTTCGCCGGCATGCCGTGTTCCACTACGTGCAAACTGGTACGTGGTTAGCCACCCATATGACGAATTTTGGTAACCTTCTTCAATCATAATATTCATAAAACTTGTGGACCTTCTCCAAATATTCGCTCCTCCTTTCTTCCTACTACTTTTTTCGATTATCCACTTTAAAATTCTTATCTACATCTCTACCTATATTCATCTTGCTCAGTTGGACCGTCTGTCTAATCTATACAACATCAGATCCCTTTTATGGGGTGTGCTTGCCAAGGTTCATAATATCGCTCGGCATCAGTTTCGGACCTTTCCTACGAGTATTGATATCGACGGTATTGACAATTTCTGCAGTTTGAGATCGGAGTATCGGGATCTTCATTTCGGAGCGCCAAAAATAACAAAATGTATTTTAAAAATCTGAAAAAATATTTGACACATTTAGACATAATTTACTATATTATATTTTGTTTCTCGAAGTTTTACATGGAATACTATTTCACTCGCAATAAATAATATTGGTATTACTTGCCGTTAGACATAGAGCAACCACAATAAATAGCTTAGAATAGAATAATACTAATATGGATGAATGTTGTAAATTTATAAATATACAACTTCGACAAAGGGTAATTGTTACAGTTTATTGACAAGAAAACTTATGAACACACTACAATATTGTCAATGTTTGGCACAACTTAATCATCGTGTTGATATATTTTTTTCTTTTCTTTCCATTTTCCTCTTTTTTATATATATTTTCTCTATCGAATAGTCATGGAAAATAATCCCCAAAGTCGGTATCAGTAGCGGTCGGTATCGGATCGACACATGCCAAAACCGATATGTATCGACCCTATCATATCAGTATCGGCCGACACTGCAAATTATGGTTTGTGCTCATGCACGCTGGCCATGTGTTATCTATATAAGTAACATTTGTTGTTCTCTCCTATTTTGGGGTGTGTATGGTCGATGGCGTTCACACTTGTAGGCTGTGTGCCTTTTGTCCTTACCTTCATCCAGTGTAAATTGATTCTGTTCTGTGGTCCTTTTAAACCAAGTGTTAGACTGACTATAGGAGAGTCAACACCAAGTGGAAGTGATTGTTAACTTCCTCGTGCATAAAAGTTGACTTAGATTATTTTATAACTTGTTCTTAAGACCTTGTCTTGCATGATTGTGTAGTATCAATTTAGCATAGAATTTGATTTCCATCTTTGCATTGCATGAATGCCTAGTTGTTGTATAGCAGGGTAGATAGTTTATAGACCCTATACCCTTTTCATTTTACCTTTCAGCATGCGTGCAACTACATATTAAATAGGAACAATAAAGTAAATGAAAATGGAAGAATGAAAAGAGAACAACATACAAGAAGGGGAAGAAGCTTGATCAGCTATTGTTTTAGCTTGCAGAATGTCTGCAACCTCATGTTGAATAGGAGCAAAAAAATAAATGGAAAGGAAAGAATGAAAGAGAACAATATACAAGAAGGGGAAGAAGCTAGATCATCTATGGAGCAAGGTAGTCAAAAGCGCAAGGCACACTCGAGGCACAAAGGGTCCATATCGTCTGAGGTGCAAGGTACACTTAAGACGCACATCCGATCGAAGCGAGACACAAAAAAAAAAAAAAAAAAAAAAAAAAAAATATATATATATATATATATATATATATATATATATATATATATATATAAACAAACAAACAAATTAGTAATATAAGAAATAACCAAATAGCATATTAAAACCAACTAAAATATGTTAAAACATAGCCAAATGGACTAATAGAGCAGCAGTAGCAGTCAACAAATTTAGCAAGAATTTGTGTTCTCTAACAAGAAAGTAACGAAATAAAAGGAACACAAATTATAAAATAAAACAGAATCAATAGAAAAATTATTCATCTTCATCAAACTCCATCAAATCTTCATCACCACCAATACTTCCATCAGTATCATTTTTTTGCTGGGTGAGCTCATAGAGCCACAATAAAGAGTAAATCCATAAGGTGCACATTTTCTTGTTGGCGCCTTGGTGCGAGGCGCGCCTCGGGCGCACCTTTGACTACACTGCTATGGAGATAGTTCCACACAAATATAGACTGATTACACCTGCAAGTATACAATTATGCTGTTGTAGCTCAATGTCTCTAGAACAATGCATGAACTCTGCTGTTTCATCTCTTATGCTCCTCTTTAGTAGGTCCATAGACGCTAATAGTGTACAATTTGTTCCAAAGCACAGTTGAAAGCGCACTACTTTTCTATCGAAAATGTGACTGACTTTTAGTGAAATCCATAAGGAAAAAAACAAACAAAAGATTATCTAGCATGTTCTAATCCTATACTTTGATAGTTGATTTCCTATGTGTTTGACACTTTAATTAAGAGAAAATGGGACTGTTGGTGGATACATCTATGGTTGCCCACTTAATGTTTTGAACTTGTGACCGGTTTAGGAATGATTTGTTTTGTGTTTGTATACTATATCTATCATGTCTTTGTCCCGACACTGTGAGTCTGATTTGTTTTGGCGGTTTCGATTGAAGTTTTGAAGTTCTTGGTTGCGAAAGCCAAACAATAATAAGAAATTATATTAGTACTAGAAAAATATTTGATACATTGAGTCATAATCTTATGTATTTTTTTTCCATAGTAGGTTTGAGTGGAATAATACTTCAACATTGTTGAATTATTCACCTGCATTAGATATTGTTGAATTATTCACCCTCACTAGATTTTGTTGTTTATTTTACTTTCTTTTGGACAACGTACCCCTCAATAGATAATTTTGAAGTGAATGATATTTTGTTGCATGAACATTGTGAATATATATTTTGCAACTTCGACAAATGGTAATAGGGAATTTAATTAAATACACTCAAGCATGCTGTCATCTGCATGATCAAATCATTGTCTCAATAGTGGTTTTCTTTACTAAATTGACCATGAACGAGAGCCAAGTATCAGCCTGTATCGTTGTGGGTATCTGATCGGAGTACGATACAGCCATTACATATTGGTATCGACCGATGCTCTGAGCCTTGATCTCAACCCTCACGTCCCTATTATATTCATCTATTTGCTTTGATCCTTATAGTGGTATGTGATTCTATTTCTTGTTTGAAAGGTAGTTAATGATAGCTGTTCAAGTGAATTTTCTATCTAGAAATAAACCTTACGTCTGATGAAGGAATGGAGTCAGGATTATGTGCGCTTAAAAGATCCATGTAGAAATAAGAGTTACACCACACACATATAAAATGCATGGACATGAGACATCAAGACTATCTACAAAACTATACTAGTTGAAGGCTAAGCAAACTATTATAGGCTAATTCCATGACTCCATATGTGCACCAGGCAACCGCTGCACTGAAACTCTATCGAGGTAAAAGGATGAAACATTATGCTTGATAACAAAGCCAGTTTTCAGTATTAACGGGATGATCGAACAAACAGGCGACCATGTGCTTTGACATGGAAGTCCTCTAGTCCAATGTGCTAGGATTCAGCAAAGGGTCATTGCCAATAGGAGGAGCTACCAATGGCCATTGGCATGGGTGAAGAAAAGAGTAGTCGAGAATGTCGTGCAGAAGACACCAACAAGTTGAGTGAAGACAATATCTTGATGGAGTCTCTAGGAAGCACATATTGGTGGGTGACAGTGTGTCCCAAAGCTGTAGACATTATTGAGCAATGAAGAACTTTATATGCTTTGATGATGGACACAAATAGCATGGACTATGGTGAGATACAAACTTTAAGAATGCTTGCAGTGGCATGCCATATCGGACATGTTCAAGCTGAATTGATTGAAGGGTTGTGTGCACATTTATGTTGCAGTGTGAACCTACTCTAAAACTCATTTTGAGCTAGTGCTTCCCATTTCCTCGTATTCTAGGCAACTTTTATTCTTGGACATGCCTGAGAGTTCATGATATTTTTGTTTTGCTAGTTTAGAGCATTTTAAACTATAGCCCTGTAGGGAAGGTCATACGGAGGATATTAAAATCATGGGTAGATGTCTTATATCTCTAGTAAATCTGTAGAGCTAGACTAAGAAGATATTTTAAATTAGAAATGTCTGTCTTTGGGCTAACTTAGGATCGACGCCAATTTAGGTAAACCTAACAGTAACACATTCCCCTACTGGAGTGGTGATTTTTGGAGGAGAAATTAGGTGAGTACGAAATTCAATAAACAGGAGTTAAACCTTGTGTGGTCGTGGTTCTTTGTACAGAAGGAAAAAACAAAACTATGTACCAAATCTGGCTTCACCTGCATGAAGCCTTCTCCATTCATCTCTCGTAAGAGATATTCTCCAATTCATTAGCAGTTACCAATTTCACTAGCAACTACCAAATCTTTCTTCACTGTGCTATTCCAGGTACATTTTGGTCTTCCCCTAATTCTGTCAGCTCCAACAATGATCCTATTTCTCCTAATCAATGCATCCATAGGTCGTGTTGCACTTCCAACCCATAATGTTCTCTTATATTATCCTCAACATAAACTACTCTTACATTTCCATAAATTTAACATTTTCATGTCCTATATTTTAATATACGTTCCTCACCATCTCAATGTTCTTCCTGGTGCGTCCTTTTGTTCATGTTATTTATTGATTCACAACATTCAGAAACATAAACTCTCTCTACTCTTTCAGCTGTTCCACAGATTTTTCCTTTTTCAACAGATGGGCACATCATGCTCCAGAAGCACTTTCCACTTGTTCTGAGACATCCTCCAAAGTTACCTCATCATGATGAATTGTGGGGTTATTGTGATCGATATGAAACATAAACTGTATATTATGTATTGGGAATAGTAACTTATAGGATTTTATGAAACAAATAATTCTTTCACATAATTTCTTCTCTTCCTATATTTTACTCTCCTTGGCAGAGGGTAACTACTGTTTCTTAAGGAAGGTGATAGTCCTCCAAATCCTTGCCTGGTATCTAGCTGTCCAATTAGCCTATTACGGAACTGCAATAGTGACATTTAATCACTTCTCTCCATCTAGCTGGACTGGTGACAGGACACATTACATCCCTTGTACATTTACATTTGAACCATCCTGCCTTCTCATTTGTTATAGTGTAGAAAGTATACTCTTAGACAACTATCAACCAAGGCATTTTTTTTCCAATTGTAAAATTGAAACGATGAGACTGTTTGGTGTGAGCTAGTCTTACTAACTAGTCTGTTACATTGCAAGTTCCTTGGCGTTGCCCATCAGAGCTAACCAGTCCGTTACAGTAGCTAGCTGTCAGCTTTTCTGCACGAGAGAGTTTCAAACTCAATAGAGTCCATAAAACTTCCATTGATTTCGGGCCTAGCGATCGGCTATTCTTGCTCAATGATTATGCTCTACATGGCATATTACTTGAAGATGCTAACGATGCGGCCTCTATCTAAAGATGTTCCTTCATTTCTACTACAACACGGTTACAAAGATGTCGTATTGTTGTTCTTATGATGACGTATTGTTTCGTTGCTTGTCAAATACGGAGGCACAAGAAGCACTCAGAGAAGTCCATGATGGCACTTGTGGTTTCCACTGGTCCGGTCCAAAACTTTAAGACCATCTGAGACAACTCGGCTACTATTGGCCGACAATGATTGCGATGCGATAGCATATGCAAAACAGTGTAAAGCGTGCCAGATCTACGAAGACTTTATACACCAATTCCTGCAGCTCCTCCATTTCCCACTATCGCTTCCTGGTCATTTGAAGCATCCAATATGAATATAATAAGGCCCATCAACCCTTCTATCAACAAGAGGTTACTTGTTCATTTTTGCTACAACCGACTATTTTTCTAAGTGGACAGAGGCTATACTACTGACACAAGTCAAGACCAGTGTGGTTAACTTTATCAAATACTACGTCATCTCTAGATTCGGTGTCCTCGACGGATCATCTATGATAATGGTCCTCATTTTGTGAACCAGTTATTTTTTGGTTTTGTGACTAATACCTTATACATAATGTAGCCTCCATTTTGTACAACCACACAACTAATAGATTAGCAGAGGCATTTAACAAAACGATTATCAAAGCTACTCAAGAAGTTTATTTCTTCGAATAAACGAGAATGAAACAGAAAGCTTGGTGAATGTCTTTGGACGTACCGTACAATTGTCTGAATCCTAACTGACAACACGTCGTATTCAATAATCTATAGGTACAAAGTAGTCGTGTCCCTAGAGATGCAAATATCATCACTGTGTACCCACTTGGCCACAGGGATGACAACATGAGACAATGATCGACTACGTCTCCAAGAACTAGAAGCGATTGAAGACACGTGACTAAAGCCCAACGGCGCATCGAGCTTGGCCTTCAATAAAAAGGCCAAAGAGAGGGTCTTCCAAATAGGAGGCCTGGTTTTAGTTTTCCCACGACCTATGGTTTTGACGTAGAAAACTAAAGGTAAGTTCCAGTCTAAATGGGAAGAACCGTTCGTGGTAGAAGCAGTTTACTCGTGGTTGAAGTAGTTTACTCTAACATAGCCTATTGCCTCACTAATCTGTAAGACGAGAATTTCTGAAAAAATATTACCTGTGATCATTTCTAAAAAAAAGGTGCTTACAAACTTCCCCCAACATTTTTTCTCTCTACTTTTTAGATTCTAATTCTTCTCTAGTCTCATCCACTAACACAATATCATCAACAAATAATATACACCATGGAAGTTTATATTGAAATTCCTAGTAAGTTGGTCCATGATCAGTGCAAATGTAAGGACTTAACCGTGATCCTTGATGTAGTTTCATAGTAAGGGAGATATGTCCCCTCCAATTGATCTCAGGTAATCCTAATTTCTTCATACATATCCTTAGTAATCTCAATATTGCTACTTGAAACTTGCTTGTTTTCTATAATCCACCACATAATCTCTCTAGGAATAGTATCATAAGTCTTTTCTATGTCCCCTCCAATTGATCTCAGGTAATCGTAATTTCTTCATACATATCCTTAGTAATCTCAATATTGCTACTTGAAACTTGCTTGTTTTCTAGAATCCACCACATAATCTCTCTAGGAATAGTATCATAAGTCTTTTCTATGTCAATGAAAACCATATGCAAATCTTTTTTATTCTCTCTAAAGTTTTCTTTTAACTTTCAACTTTTGTAGAATTGTCTGGAAAAAAATATCTGAATATTAAATTTTCTAATAATCTCTCTAGGGCTTCATGATAGACACAACAAATTGTTCCTGTATAAATTTGTCAGATATTCGCATCTAATGGTATATTATGATATTTGCCAGTGTTTGGTGTTCCACTGGAGGTAACTGTACAAAGACAACACATTACCAGACTTGTTCCTCAAGTATTGGTCCGATGTGCAGATCATCTTATAATCTCAGGTGTGTATATTTCAGAACTAATCCAAATAGTTCTTTTTTCTTTTTTTTTAAAAGAAAATATATATTCATTGTTCGAATGTTAGAAACCTAAAGGTGATCACAATATCTCTAGGGTTAAACTCTGAGTACTTGTTCAAAGTTGAAGGAGACAGAAAAGTTATACGGCAGTTAATTTCACTTTACAACCAAGGTATAAATTCTTAAGGTTTAGTTACACCTTTATCGTTTAACAATGTTATAATAATATACATGGTTCCATAATCTTACTTTTATTTTGCAGACTGGAATGCATCTTTGCCAGATGGTGTTAACCCAGTTGAAGTGGCAGCACTTATAAAATGCTATCTTGCGAGCCTTCCAGAGCCACTTACAACATTTGGTCTGTATCATAATATCAGAGAAGCACGGAGTAGTATACCAGACATGAGAAATATTTTGAAGAAGCTTCCAAATGCAAATTATATGACACTTGAATTTGTGACTGCTCTTTTTCTTCGGGTGAGCCAGAAGTCATCTGTTAACAAGGTAAGTATATCTGGATATGTATCTGCATAAAGCTATCCTTACCTCTTTATGGCTTTTTTATTCAATGTGTTTGCATACTACAATAACTCTACTTCCATGTGAACTATTATGATGTGGTTCCTGCTAGGAGAGCATTTGTTGCATGCACGCGAATGTTCTAAAAGTGTGCACATGGAAGCAAACAGAGAATTCCAGTAGTTTTCAAGTAGTATGAATCTGTGGCGGGGTCAGGATTGCGAAACCGGGGTGGGGAGTGGGAGTCACCATAAGGGATCATGTATCGAAAAGAGAGATCTGAAACTAAACTTATAATATAGAAGAAAATTGATTAATCATCCTCTATTTAAGAACTAATGAATATGAAATTTATTACGCAGATTTAATTGCAATGTGTATGGGAATCTACCATAGCCTCGAGGGGCTTTAAGTGACGCTCACTTCGACAATCTTGCCAAACAATTTCAATCAATGAATCAACAAACACTTCCTTAGATGTATGAGATTTTAAGCTTACTATTCAATGAGTGGGCTAGTAGTAGATCTTGTGCAAGGAGGTAAATTTGAATAGGAAGTAGTTCTACTCCATAAACTGTCCCATTTTTTTTCTCCCGTCTTTTGAACAACTTTATTTATTGCAGTTTGATAATAGTGTGGCGTTTGATTCGTTGCCAAGGCCTACAGGATTGGAACAAATCAGCTGGACCATAAACCTATATCTATATATTTCATAAATGTCTGGGAGGCGACCTTTTCCCCTGGCTCAGGTCCTGTCTGAATCTATGATAGAAGTGTTGTTTTAGTAACACCGTCAACTGGTCTGGTTCGAGTTGTATTCTTGTAATTCGGTTTCAAATTCTGTACGTTAATCTGACCCGAAACTCATTCGGTTTAATTCCTTTTTTATTAGAAAATTAGGCCGGGCTAACAGGTTGCATGTACGAAAAGAGGTTTTCTTTCAATTTCTTTTTAAAGAACCTAACCGACCTGAAATTTTATCCAGTTTCATATGTTTTGCCCGAACCTGACCCAAGATTCATTTGGGTTTCTTTTAAAAATCCAAATCCACTTTCTTTTCTTATTCATAAATAGGGTCGGGTTAATGGGTTGTCTGTTATCTGTTATCTGTTACCATTGACAAAAACTTTTTACCTTGAAATCAAGCTATAAGATGCCTGAACCATAGTTACCTGCGTCTCTGCTCGGTTTGATACGTAGTACGGGTGCGAGTACAGGATACATTACTTTCCCGTGCTACGGGGTTAGGCTTAACCAGTACGCTTCGGTTTGTAGTTCATTTGTTTGTGTATGTTTATATATGTTTGTGTCTACTAGGGATTAATTTGTTTCAAATCCTACAACAACGTACTCTTTTAGGCTTAATTTTGACGAGTAAATGATTTTATCATCTTTTATATTACCATTTGATTCATATCTTTGTTGAACTTCATCTTGTAAGATTCAGATCTCCTGGGTTGCCACTTTTGGCTATCAGGATAAGGAACCCGCCAAATCTGGGGTTTGCAGGGTCCGGAGTGTGGTTTCTAGTGGGTAGGGGAACCTGGTAACTATGGCTTTAACATCATACCATCTGAGCATGTGTTGACCAGGCATCATTTCTCTTACATCCTGCCAATCAACCTATTAGTCCCCTTTGTTCATTTGATATCCTTCATTGGTTATTTATAGCTAAGTTCTTGAAATGCCTGTTAACGATGTCTATTTTGACAAGTTTCACCTAACCACATTAACTTGAACTGTTTTTTATTTGGGGTCATGTGAATACTGAGTTTTCTTATTTTGTTGTTCCTATAGAAAGTGTTGTTAGTTGTTCCTATAGACATGTATTGACAGGGCATCATTTCTATTACATCCTGCCAACCAACCCATTACTCCCCTTTGTTCATGTGATATCTTTCCATTATCCATTTATAGCCAAGTTCTTGATATGCCTGTTAGCACTATATGTGTATTTTGATAAGTTTCACCTAACCACATTAACTTGCATTGCTTTTAATTTGGGGTCGTGTAAATGCTGAGTTCTTGTATTTGTTGTTCCCATAGACAGAGTGTTGTTAGTTGTCCTGTCATTATTGCCAAGAAGAGGGTGCTTCGGATACTGTGATTCAATATTACATGTGATTGAAAGAGGGACTTGAGATGCTTGGATTCTGAAGTTGTTTTAGCATAGCACGATCTAATTTGCTACCTAATCATGTATCAAAGCTTATGCTAGATTTGATGGGAGAATCTAAGGCCGAGTTTGGGACTGCTTATCATGGCTGCTTCTGCTTATTTTTTTTTTTGAAAAAGCGGTCATAATTTTGTTTGGTAACAACTTATCAAAATACATTTAAAAAGCCAATTTAATTTTGGGGCAGCTTCTGAAAGCAGTGGGAACCTGCTGTCAAAAGCTATTTCTGTTGCCAATGTTTGGAAAGCAGAAGCAATACCAAACCAAGCTGTCACAACCCGCACCCTAGAGTAAGGCACGAGACGTGGGTACGTCCAGCCTACGCCGCAGTGTCGTCGGTAGAACGCTGTCCTAGGTCAACATACATCTAACAATATATCTCTAAACAGTTTATACTCCCCGAATGGGAGTGACATAGCAGTAATAAACTCAATCACAACTAAGGAAGAGATAGCACGATATGAAATAGAACTCAAGGAAACAAAATAGATGATAAAGTAGTCTAAGATAATCCCAGCAAATATCCAGAAGTACAAGGTCTCAGATACAGAATGAAAGAATATGTACAACTCAGAACAGAATAAAGTCTAGCTAAAACATGTCTCAAGACTACATAAAAAGATAAGCCTAACTAGACTAGTCTAGGCAATGGAGGTGATGTCCTCAGCTAGAGCTGGGTTCTCCTGAGGGTCCAGCTCGCAGGTGTCATCTAAGGCTGCCCCGTAGAAAGTGTCCAGACAGGCCTCCTCCTCATCCTCTGTAATATTTCAACAGGTTCAGTCAGGACAGGAGCGAGCACAGTACATCTCAACAGTTCATAGCAGGTTAGAAAATATAATCATGCAGTAAAGTAAGATACAGGTACTGAAAAAAATGCAGTATGTAAACAGAGAGAACTGTAATAGAAATATCTACTATAGATAGAGACTAACAGTGGCTAGTGAGTCAGAGTACAATATAGACATGTAAATGGCATAGGAGATTCTGATGCTACACTATGGAAGAGATTCTGATGCTACACTACTTGGATAGTATTCACATGTCTATTTCTACTCCCCCGTATCCCCAATCAATACACAAGGATCCAACCAGGTTATGTTATGATTCCATGCAAGGTTCCCGAAGGGTGATACATGGATGTCCTATAAATGTGGATTCTAGGAGATTCTAGGATACCCAGTAAATGGGATAAGAGATTCTAGGAGACTCTGTGATCATAAGGGTATATGTCACAAGTGATCAAAGAACCAGTGAAGCATAGTGATACGTCATGTAAGTGAAACGCACATAACATGTAGTACCCGATGCTCCCTAAGGATAACATCTCAAGAAGGGATCCATATAGTACCAATCCGTGTGACCAACGTGACAGTAACAAGTAAAGTAATTTAATGCAGAAAATAATTCTAAGCAAGATATGAAATGATCAGAGAATGTACTCGCCTGGTATCTGAATGTCCAATATGAAAGTACTGTCCGAGGAGTGGTGTCTGGCTCCTAATTAGAACAGCACAAGTCACAACAAGTCCAAAATGGTATAATGAAGTCCTACTATGCATTCTACATGATTCTAGGTCAAGCTAGGCCAAAGTCAACTCCTGGTCAACCTTGGTCAACCAAGAAGTCAAACCTAAGTCAACTATGGTCAAACTAGGTCAACCAAGTCTAAATTAGGTCAAACTAGTCTACACTAGACTACATTAGTCTATACTAGGTCACTCAACCTATACAAGCTAGTACACCACACTACCTGGCTATCTAGACCAACTACACATGTTAGTTGGCATTCCTACATATTACCTATATGTAGTAAATACACAAGTTGCATATATATGTGACATATATATATACTTGCACATTCATACATCCTATGTAGGTATCTAAACTAGATACCCAAAATATACTCAACTACCATATATATATATATATATATATATATATATATATATATACTCACATTACCTATATATATATATATATATATAATCTATTAGCACATATCACATAGAAAATAGGACACATATAGAGAGGGAATGATACATAGAGATTAAGAGGGAAGACAAGAGTGTGTGTGTGTGTATAAAATCTGTGTAGGTGAATAATGGGTGGGGCATACATGAGTGGCTGTACAGGAGTGTAAAATCTGGACTGAAAGGGGAAAGAAACCATGCACAGGAAAAACAGTGAAGTGTGTATAGATAGGCAAGTGTGTGTGAGAGGAAGAGTGGACTGGTGTGTAGCTGTGTGTGTGTGAAACCTGGAAGGCAGTGGCAGCAGTTATATAGTGCAGAAATTGAGAGTTCAAGTCAATAGGAAAACACAATATCAGTTAATCACATTGAACATCAAACTCTTTATTTGAAACCCAGTTTTTCAGTCATAAAATCAATTCCAGATTTCCAGTTTTAAACCCCAAAACTTCATTCTCAGATTAATACAATATTGAAATCAAAACAGTTGACAGTTTTTATGAAATAATGGCTAAAACATGATCATCTAACTTAGTTTAAAGGGAAAGAAATCATCTCACAAACTCAGGAAAAAAGGACAGTGGTTATACCAAATAATTCGACAGTGAAGGTTAACATGTAATTAAGTTCCAGATTTCCATGTATCTAACCATTCATTACAGATTTCAGGAGAAGGAAAAGGAAATCAATCACTGATACCTACTCTAATCTCAGGTTCATAAATAACCCAGGTTTCAGGCTTTGTGTAGACTCAGTGTCCAACATCCCACAGATTCGATTTTTCTCATGTAGCCAATATAACCATACAAAACAAAGTATCCCTTCAACCTAGCATCACCTACTGATCAGTAAAGGACATCAGCTATTACTGAGTAAAACTCATAAAGGGAATAGAATGAAGGACAGTGGTATCCTTCACTGATACTATAGTGTATCAGTCCAACACCCTTTCCCTTGAATTTAATTCCCCAACAAAATCTTAACATAAAATGCATCTAGCATGTCATAAATTGTTCAGACATTAACCTATAGTTAGTTTACATGATATTAATCATTAAACGAAATTCAAACAGGAAATAAAAACAGTGAAACAATCACTGATACATGACAGTATCACAACAAATGGGGAATTTCCATTCGACTATGTAATATCATTCAATAATCCATAAAAAGGGTTGGTAAATAATAATTAGTGTGTGCCAGTGTCATACCCTCAATTTCGTGTCCAGAAACCAGACACAGACGTGTCCAAAAGTCAAGAACCCATCACAACCCAAACTGGACTGACAGACCCAGTCCAGTCGACCATGGACATCAAGAGAACTCTCTCGATACCAAACGAAACCCGATGAAACTTGGGGAATGTCTTGACAGACATTGCCCCTATGTCTCCATTGAATTTCGTGCCCAAAGACCCCGTGTCGTGTCCTGTGGAACCCCCGAGTAGCAGGGGATCCAACCCGAGCGCGCGCGCGTGTCAACAGCGCGTGTCCACGCGTCGAAACCGACACAAACAGCTATTAATATCACCTCAGTCACTCACAATCGTGTAAGCGACATCAAAAAGAGAATTTCCATTCAAATAGATTGCACAAATGAAATCGAAATGCCCTTTGAGGCATTTCGACAAACACCTAAGGACAGACTCTGATACGTGTCCAGACGGACACGAAACTTATGAAACTTGACACAAAACCAATGCAGACACTTAGGGGACTCCTAGGGCTTCCTAAATATGTAAAGAAATCAGAATTTCATGGAGAAATGGAGAAGTTACCTATTCTTGAACTTTCTATAAAAATCCCCTTTCTAGAGCTCTTCTCCTTGATGTCCCAATCCAATCAAATCACCACAAGCTGAACTGAAACTTCAAAATCAGCAAGAATAGGTATATTAGAACCCTATGGAAGAGATTTGAATGAAAAAGGAAATGGAATGGGAATCTAGGGATTAAAAGAAGTAGGAACAAACCTTTCCTTAAACTTTGAGCTTTCCTAAGAAAGAGGCAACCCTAAAATTAGGAGGGTATTTATAGGGTGATGTTCCCAATAATGATAGGGGTGGCCGGCCACTTGTCTAGGGATTAGGGTTTTGGAATTTGTCTTGGGCTTTGGGCCAACTTACAAGGCTATGAGTTAAAATGATTTATCAAAGGCTCTAAATCATAAGCCATGACTTATGACTTTCTAATTCCTAATGCTAACTAGAGTCTAATGACCAAACCAAGGATTATCTTAGGCTAGACTATAGTCATATAACCTAACCAAGTCCATACTAACTAGGGTTAGCTCCTAGGTTGGTCTACAAGGGTCAAAACTAGTCAAAGTCAACCTAGTCTAAACAATTCCAAAATAATTCCTAAAAATTTCCATAAATTCAAATAAATTCAAATAAATTTAAATTACCCCAAAAATGTCAAAAATACCCTCACACTAGAAATGTGGTAGTGACAAATCTACCCTCATTAAAAGAATTTCGTCCTCGAAATTGAAAGGCCAAATACAACTGATGAGAAGGATAGAAAGTATACCTTACGGTCCAAAAAGATAAGGGTAGCGCTCGCGCATCTCATCCTCCCGCTCCCAGGTAGATTCTCCTGGAGAATGATGCCTCCATGCGACGCGAACCAAGGGTATCACCTGGTTCCTCAGAACCTTCTCCCGTCGATCCAGAATCTCCACTGGCTGCTCTGGATAGCTGAGAGAAGGCCCAACCTCTATCTCTGAATGATCGAGCACATGGCTAGGGTCAGCCATGTACCGTCTCAACTGTGATACATGGAATACGTTGTGGACTCCCACTAGCACAGGCGGCAAGTCTAGCCTGTAAGCAACGTCACCGACTCTCCCGCTGATAACGAAAGGGCCGATGAAGCGCGGGCTAAGCTTCCCGCCTCCACCAAAACGTATCGTACCACGAGTCGGAGATATCCTCAAGAAAACCTGGTCTCCGACCTAATCACAAGCAAGGTCTCAATTAATTATAATAAACAAACATGATCAAAAATCACAAACAAACAAACCTAAATCTAATCCTACTCTAATCTGTACCTCAAACTCCAACGGCCTCCGGTGGCTATCGGCCCAGTGCCGATGTTTGTCCTGCGCCACGCGAAGTCTGTCCCTGATGAGCTTCACCTTCTCGGCTGCATCAACAACCATCTCTGGCCCCAGTAAAGCTCGCTCACCAACATCATCCCAAGATAAGGGTGTACGACACCTACGCCCGTACAGAGCCTCGAAAGGTGACATCTCAATGCTGGCCTGGAAACTATTATTGTAAGCAAAGTCCACCAAATGAAGATGATCCTCCCAGGAACCTCCAAAGTCCAGGACGCACGTCCGCAGCATATCCTCAAGTGTCTGAATAGTCTGCTCTGACTGTCCGTCCGTCTGGGGGTGGTATGCAGTACTAAACTTGAGCTGAGTGCCCAAGCTGGTCTGCAGACTCCTCCAGAAATGGGAAGTAAAACGGCTATCCCGATCTGAGACGATGCTGACCGGAACTCCGTGAATCCTGACTATCTGTCGCATATACATCTCCGTCAGCCTCTCTGTAGACGTACCCACCTTAAATGGCAAGAAGTGGGCCGATTTGGTCAACCTGTCAACGATGACCCAAATCGCGTCTTTTCCTCCTGGAGTACGAGGCAATCCTGAAACGAAGTCCATAGTGATATGCTCTCATTTTCACTCGGGAATGGACAGCGGCTGCAACAATCCACCGGGCCTCTGCCTCTCTGCCTTGACCTGCTGACAGACCAAGCACCTAGCCACGAAACGAGCCACCTCCCGCTTCATTCCTGACCACCAAACATGCTCCCTCAGATCTCGGTACATCTTGTTGGCACCCGGGTGTATAGAGTACTGAGATCTGTGGGCCTCCTGCATAACCTGCTCCCTGAGCTCTCCGCTGGGCACACATAATCTGGAACCGTGCCTCAAGGCACCATCCTCTGCAAGAGAAAACTCGCCCTCCAGCAATCCTGCTCGAACCTGCTCTCGGAGACACCGCAGAGCAACGTCCTCAAACTGTGCCGACTTGATCCTCTCCACCAAGTCTGACTGAATCTGTATCCCCATAACTGCATCAGCACTCCGGGCACGATCACCTCAATCCCAAGGCTCTCCAAGTCGGCAAGCAAATGCCGATCCATGGTCAAACACATGGCTGTCGGATACCTACTCAAGGCATCGGCAACCACGTTGGCCTTTCCTGGGTGATACTGAAGTAGGATGTCAAAATCCTTCATCAACTCTAGCCATCTGCGCTGTCTCATGTTCAACTCCTTCTGAGTGAACACATACTTTAAGCTCTTGTGATCTGTGAAGATCTCCACCCTCTCACCATACAGATAATGCTTCCACAGCTTCAGAGCAAATATCACTGCTGCCAGCTCCAGGTCGTGGGTAGGGTAGTTCTATTCATGGGGACGTAATTGCCTGGAAGCATAGGCAATCACCTTCCCGTGCTGCTGCAAGACGCAACCCAGCCCCTTCCCTGAAGCATCACTATAAATAGTGAAACCACCTGATCCTGAAGGCAATGTCAGAATCGGAGCTGTCGTCAGCCGCTTCTTCAACTCATCAAAAGCTGCCTGACACTCCTCTGACCAAACATACTCAGCATCCTTCCGGGTCAACCGAGTCAACGGCTCTGCAACCCGGGAGAAATCCTGTACGAATCTTCGATAATATCCTGCCAGCCCCAGGAAACTCCTGATCTCTGCAACTGAAGTCGGCGCTGCCCATGCCTCATCTGCTACAATCTTTTTGGGGTCAACTGAGATACCATCTCCAGTCACCACATGCCCCAAGAAGTCCACCCGGTCCAAGAAGAACTCACACTTGGAGAGCTTTCCGTAAAGCTGCTCCTTCCTGAGAATTTCCAGCACTATCCTCAAATGCTCCTCGTGCTCCTCCTCAGTCTTGGAATATATCAAGATATCGTCAATGAACACTACCACAAACTGATCCAGATACTGGTGGAACACCTTGTTCATAAGGTTCATAAACACTGCTGGTGCATTGGTTAGCCCAAACGACATAACCAAAAACTCAAACTGTCCGTACCGCGTCCTGAAAGCGGTATTGGGAATATCCTCCCCCTTCACCTTCACCTGGTGATATCCCGACCTCAGATCAATCTTGGAAAATACCCGAGCTCCTCCTCAGTCTTGAAAGCGGTATTGGGAATATCCTCCTTCATGAGAATTTCCAGCACTATCCTCAAATGCTCCTCGTGCTCCTCCTCAGTCTTGGAATATATCAAGATATCGTCAATGAACACTACCACAAACTGATCCAGATACTGGTGGAACACCTTGTTCATAAGGTTCATAAACACTGCTGGTGCATTGGTTAGCCCAAACGGCATAACCAAAAACTCAAACTGCCCGTACCGCGTCCTGAAAGCGGTATTGGGAATATCCTCCCCCTTCACCTTCACCTGGTGATATCCCGACCTCAGATCAATCTTGGAAAATACCCGAGCTCCGCTCAACTGGTCAAATAGATCGTCGATCCGCGGCAGTGGGTATTTGTTCTTGATCGTGAGGTTGTTGAGTGCCCTATAGTCAATACACATGCGTACTGACCCATCCTTCTTCGGCACGAACAACACTGGTACATCCCATGGCGACGAACTCGAGCGGATGAAGCCCTTGTCCTGTAGCTCATCCACCTGCTTCTTCAGCTCCACCAGCTCGCTGTTGTTCACCCGATAGACATGCTGAGATGGGTTCCGCTCCTGGAACCAAGTCTATCGAGAACTCTATGTCTCTATCTGGTGGCAATCCCGGCAACTCCTCTGGGAAAACATCCATATACTCTGCTATCAAGGGGTGTGGAATCGTCTGCTCCTCGACCGAGACTCCACAGAAGACTCCGCTGCTCTGCTCTGCCTGACGTCTGGAGTACTCGAACTCTGGCTCCCCCGGCGCTCTGAAGAGAACTCTACCCCCTCTGCAATCAATGCTGGCGTGGTGCCTGCTCAACCAATCCATGCCTAGTACTATATCGTAGTTCGGCAATGGCATTACGAGCAGGCTCACCTCCAACTCACGGCCTCCCAAAACTACTCTTCGACCCTTACAAACATCACTCACGAGGATAATGCCACCCCCGGTCGTGATCTTGTAAGTCCTAGGCAACGATTCAGCTACGATACCGTGTCTAATCGCAAAAGATACTGATATGAAGCTATGCGAAGCAACGGAATCGAATAATGCAAAAGCTGGACTGGAGTCGAGAAGAATCGAACCTGCAATCAGCTCTCCAATGGCCTCCGCATCCTCTGCTGCCATGGCGAATCCTCGCCCCTGCTGGCCTCCCCTGGCCTGCTGCTGGTGCTGGACGAACCTCTGCTGCTGCGTCTGCAGGACTGGTCCCCTCTGCTGGCCTGCTGGAGCTCTGACTCCTCCTCCCTGGGCTGCTCGTCCCATGCGGCACTCCCCTATCTGGTGGTCTACTGAACCACACACCAGGCACTGGCCCAGCCTCTTCCGGCACTCATTAAAGACGTGCCCAGGCTTCTTGCAGTAGGCACAAGTACCACCCTGTCTCTGACCCTGCTGGTGCTGTCTCGGCTGCTGTTGCTGATGAACTGGCCTCTGCTGGATCGGCTGCGGCTGAAACTGCCTCAGCTGCTGGTGCTGAAAGTGGGGCCTCTTGGCCTGGCCTCCGCTGCTGCTGCTGCCCCCAACTGGGTCTCTCCCCCTCTTGAGCCTAAGCTCAAGATCATCCTCTGCCAACAAGGCTCCTGTCAAGATCTCCTTGAACGTGGCATCCCGGTTGCCCTTGGTCAAGGACTTGACCTCCTTGACTAGACCCTTCCGGAATCTCTGGGCCTTCGCCGTCTCGCTCAAGCCCTCCACAAACCTGCCGAGGCGGCCAAACTCCCCGGCGTACTCCTCCACTGAGAGACTCCCCTGGACTAGGCTCTCGAACTGCGTCTCTAAGGCTCTGAGTGCTGAATCTGGGAAGAACTTCTTCTTGAAGAAGCCCTTGAACTGCTCCCAAGTCTGCCCAGCTACCCCCACCCTGGGGTCTGACTGATACCAGGTGCGAGCAAGATCTCGCATCCGGCTAGCTGCGGCCTCGATCTGAAGATCTGCTGGAATCCTGGCCAAGCGGAAGATCTCCTCTATATGCTCGATCCACTCATCGGCATATAGGATCCCCTCTGTCCCCAAAAAGTCTCTGGGGCTCATCTTCTGAAACTGCTCGATCCTCGGTGTCCTCGGCTGATGGACCACTGGTCGAGATGCAACCGTCGTAAGGGCCAACTCCATGTCCCTATCCTGTCGAGCCTGCTGCCGGTCCATGAACTGCTGGAAGTACGCGAACATCTGCGCTGCGTCCACGTATCCCGGAGGCGGCTGCTGGAAGGGATCCTCTGGGATGACCGGGTCCTGCCTCCGAGCCGGTGGAAGCATACCCCCTGCTGCGGCTGCCGAGGTCTCAATACGAGCAGAGGTAGCAGGAGCTGCAGTCCCCTGGCCTCGCTGTACTGGCTGGGAGGTAGCAGTCCCCTCCATAGCATCCCCATGGATGGTACGCTGCGATCTAGTCTCTACCATCCTGAAGATAGACAAACAAGAGTATCAATTTCTGAGAAAGAAGCGAAATAACAAAGGCGGACAGTTAAAAATTCAAAGGATCAGCTGACAATAAAGATTTATATGGCAAAATAAAAGAATTTTTCCTAAAGTGATTGAGTACCCTTAAATTAATGTCCTATATCTTACTGCAGGCTGTAGTGATACTCTAGTTCGAATACCACTACACTTCTAGTCTAGACCTGCATGGGCCATCACTAAAAACGTGTCACGACCCGCACCCTAGAGTAAGGCACGAGACGTAGGTACGTCCAGCCTATGCCGCAGTGTCGGCGGTAGAACGCTGTCCTAGGTCAACATACATCTGACAATATATCTCTAAACAGTTTATACTCCCCGAATGGGAGTGACATAGCAGTAATAAACTCAATCACAACTAAGGAAGAGATAGCACGATATGAAATAGAACTCAAGGAAACAAAATAGATGATAAAGTAGTCTAAGATAATCCCAGCAAATATCCAGAAGTACAAGGTCTCAGATACAGAATGAAAGAATATGTACAACTCAGAACAGAATAAAGTCTAGCTAAAACATGTCTCAAGACTACATAAAAAGATAAGCCTAACTAGACTAGTCTAGGCAATGGGGGTGATGTCCTCAGCTAGAGCTGGGTCCTCCTGAGGGTCCAGCTCGCAGGTGTCATCTAAGGCTGCCCCGTAGAAAGTGTCCAGACAGGCCTCCTCATCATCCTCTGTAATATTTCAACAGGTCCAGTCAGGACAGGAGCGAGCACAGTATATCTCAACAGTTCATAGCAGGTTAGAAAATATAATCATGCAGTAAAGTAAGATACACGTACTGAAAGAAATGCAGTATGTAAACAGAGAGAAACTGTAATAGAAATATCTACTATAGATAGAGACTAACAGTGGCTAGTGAGTCAGAGTACAATATCGACATGTAAATGGCATAGGAGATTCTGATGCTACACTATGGAAGAGATTCTGATGCTACACTACTTGGATAGTATTCACATGTCTATTTCTACTCTCCCGTACCCCCAATCAATACACAAGGATCCAACCAGGTTATGTTATGATTCCATGCAAGGCCCCCGAAGGGTGATACATGGATGTCCCATAAATGAGAATTCTAGGAGATTCTAGGATACCCAGTAAATGGGATAAGAGATTCTAGGAGACTCTGTGATCATAAGGGTATATGTCACAAGCGATCAAAGAACCAGTGAAGCATAGTGATACGCCATGTAAGTGAAACGCACAGAACATGTAGTACCCGATGCTCCCTAAGGATAACATCTCAAGAAGGGATCCATATAGTACCAATCCGTGTGACCAACGTGACAGTAACAAGTAAAGTAATTTAATGCAGAAAATAATTCTAAGCAGGATATGAAATGATCAGAGAATGTACTCGCCTGGTATCTGAGTGTCCAATATGAAAGTACTGTCCGAGGAGTGGTGTCTGGCTCCTAATTAGAACAGCACAAGTCACAACAAGTCCAAAATGGTATAATGAAGTCCTACTATGCATTCTACATGATTCTAGGTCAATCTAGGCCAAAGTCAACTCCTAGTCAACCTTGGTCAACCAAGAAGTCAAACCTAAGTCAACTATGGTCAAACTAGGTCAACCAAGTCTAAATTAGGTCAAACTAGTCTACACTAGACTACATTAGTCTATACTAGGTCACTCAACCTATACAAGCTAGTACACCACACTACCTGGCTATCTAGACCAACTACACATGTTAGCTGGCATTCCTACATATTACCTATATGTAGTAAATACACAAGTTGCATATATATGTGACATATATATATATATACTTGCACATTCATACATCCTATGTAGGTATCTAAACTAGATACCCAAAATATACTCAACTACCATATATATATATATATATATATATATATATATATATATACTCACATTACCTATATATATATATATATATATATATATAATCTATTAGCACATATCACATAGAAAATAGGACACATATAGAGAGGGAATGATACATAGAGATTAAGAGGGAAGACAAGAGTGTGTGTGTGTGTATAAAATCTGTGTAGGTGAATAATGGGTGGGGCATACATGAGTGGCTGTACAGGAGTGTAAAATCTGGACTGAAAGGGGAAAGAAACCATGCACAGGAAAAACAGTGAAGTGTGTATAGATAGGCAAGTGTGTGTGAGAGGAAGAGTGGACTGGTGTGTAGCTGTGTGTGAAACCTGGAAGGCAGTGGCAGCAGTTATATAGTGCAGAAATTGAGAGTTCAAGTCAATAGGAAAACACAATATCAGTTAATCACATTGAACATCAAACTCTTTATTTGAAACCCAGTTTTTCAGTCATAAAATCAATTCCAGATTTCCAGTTTTAAACCCCAAAACTTCATTCTCAGATTAATACAATATTGAAATCAAAACAGTTGACAGTTTTTATGAAATAATGGCTAAAACATGATCATCTAACTTAGTTTAAAGGGAAAGAAATCATCTCACAAACTCAGGAAAAAAGGACAGTGGTTATACCAAATAATTCGACAGTGAAGGCTAACATGTAATTAAGTTCCAGATTTCCATGTATCTAACCATTCATTACAGATTTCAGGAGAAGGAAAAGGAAATCAATCACTGATACCTACTCTAATCTCAGGTTCATAAATAACCCAGGTTTCAGGCTTTGTGTAGACTCAGTGTCCAACATCCCACAGATTCGATTTTTCTCATGTAGCCAATATAACCATACAAAACAAAGTATCCCCTCAACCTAGCATCGCCTACTGATCAGTAAAGGACATCAGCTATTACTGAGTAAAACTCATAAAGGGAATAGAATGAAGGACAGTGGTATCCTTCACTGATACTATAGTGTATCAGTCCAACACCCTTTCCCTTGAATTTAATTCCCCAACAAAATCTTAACATAAAATGCATCTAACATGTCATAAATTGTTCAGACATTAACCTATAGTTAGTTTACATGATATTAATCATTAAACGAAATTCAAACAGGAAATAAAAATAGTGAAACAATCACTGATACATAACAGTATCACAACAAATGGGGAATTTCCATTCGACTATGTAATATCATTCAATAATCCATTTAAAGGGTTGGTAAATAATAATTAGTGTGTGCCAGTGTCATACCCTCAATTTCGTGTCCAGAAACCAGACACAGACGTGTCCAAAAGTCAAGAACCCATCACAGCCCAAACTGGACTGGCAGACCCAGTCCAGTCGACCATGGACATCGAGAGAACTCTCTCGATACCAAACGAAACCCGATGAAACTTGGAGAATGTCTTGACAGACATTGCCCCTAGGTCTCCATTGAATTTCGTGCCCAAAGACCCCGTGTCGTGTCCTGTGGAACCCCCGAGTAGCAGGGGATCCAACCCGAGCGCGCGCGCGTGTCAACAGCGCGTGTCCACGCGTCGAAACCGACACAAACATCTATTAATATCACCTCAGTCACTCACAATCGTGTAAGCGACATCAAAAAGAGAATTTCCATTCAAATAGATTGCACAAATGAAATCGAAATGCCCTTTGAGGCATTTCGACAAACACCTAAAGACAGACTCTGATACGTGTCCAGACGGATACGAAACTTATGAAACTTGACACAAAACCAATGCAGACACTTAGGGGACTCCTAGGGCTTCCTAAATATGTAAAGAAATCAGAATTTCATGGAGAAATGGAGAAGTTACCTATTCTTGAACTTTCTATAAAAACCCCCTTTCTAGAGCTCTTCTCCTTGATGTCCCAATCCAATCAAATCACCACAAGCTGAACTGAAACTTCAAAATCAGCAAGAATATGTATATTAGAACCCTATGGAAGAGATTTGAATGAAAAAGGAAATGGAATGGAAATCTAGGGATTAAAAGAAGTAGGAACAAACCTTTCCTTAAACTTTGAGCTTTCCTAAGAAAGAGACAACCCTAAAATTAGGAGGGTATTTATAGGGTGATGTTCCCAATAATGATAGGGGTGGCCGGCCACTTGTCTAGGGATTAGGGGTTAGGGTTTTGGAATTTGTCTTGAGCTTTGGGCCAACTTACAAGGCTATGAGTTAAAATGATTTATCAAAGGTTCTAAATCATAAGCCATGACTTATGACTTTCTAATTCCTAATGCTAACTAGAGTCTAATGACCAAACCAAGGATTAGCTTAGGCTAGACTAGAGTCATATAACCTAACCAAGTCCATACTAACTAGGGTTAGCTCCTAGGTTGGTCTACAAGGGTCAAAACTAGTCAAAGTCAACCTAGTCTAAACAATTCCAAAATAATTCCTAAAAATTTCCATAAATTCAAATAAATTCTAATAAATTTAAATTATCCCAAAAATGTCAAAAATACCCTCACACTAGAAATGTGGTAGTGACACAAGCCTAAACCAAACTTCCATAACACTAGTAGGAAGAGAAGTTTAGCTGAAATTTACATTTTATCGTTGTCCACTGATAACTATTATGCTGTATGCTTGTGCCAGAATAATATGACTTTTCGAGTTCATCAACGTTATTTTTCTGCTCTCTTTTGCTCTCAAGTTCTCAACCGGAACATCCCATACATGATAGCCATAAATATTACAGAATATCCTCTTGTGTTTATGTCCATGAGTTTTGTAACATTTTTCAATGATTATCATCCCAGTAATATTAGGGATGGCAACGGGGCGGGTAGGGGCCGGGGACCATATCCCCCATCCCCATCTCCTAGTACTGTTTGAATCCCCATCGCCGCCCCCGTTCTCCGTCGGATTCAATTTTTTATCCCCATTTCCATCCCCGTTTAAACAATGCCCTCCCCGTCCCCGTCCCGTTGACGCTTTCGGGGCCGAAAATACACTTTTGGGGCCGAATTTCTCTTGTTCGTCTCTCGTCCGGTTAACAATTTTTTATGTACATTATATGCTTAAAAAAATTATTTTCATTCAAAAAAAATTACAAAACATGTTAATAAAACATGGTTTTCATAAAAAAATACTACTAGATATAGATCATGAACCCATCATACCAATGGGTTGCACATATGGGTATAAGTAATCGGTGTCGGGGATTTACCGGGACGGGGAGTACTATACCCATACCCGTCCCCAAATCTGACTGGAGAATTTTTTTAATCCCCATTCCCGCCCCCATCCCCGTTTTCAAATCCCCAAATCTGCCCCCATCGGGGAAAAAAACCCGGGTCCCCATCGGTTTGGGGAAAATTGCCATCCCTAGGTAATATTATTATGTTTACAATCTAATCAAGGCATTCCATTCTATCTGTGGACTAAACAAAATTCTTTTTTCTATCAAGTCAAAGTTAACTCTAATCAATAGAAATTATAAAAGAGTCGTATGAAAGCAAACAATGTCTATAATATATGGGTTTCGAACATAGAAACTCCAATGATTATTTCAACAACAAGAATTTGTGTTTACTTTAAAGGCTAGTTGGCTATACGATAGTGCACCCAAACACTGAGGCTAATCAAAAGAAAGCATCCAAAAGAAGCCAATGGTTTATAGCTAAGTACAAAAGACACAAATTTGGCTGCATGAACTAAAAAGTTTCAAAGAAAAAGACCATTAAAATGAAAATTATGCAAGGGAATAAGAGGCAGCTCTTGGTAGTTTCAGAAAGTGAAGCTTGATCAAGTGAGATCTAGCTACTTGCATGACTAGATTTATTCGGATATTGGCAGACCGATCAAACTAACTTAGTGGTGGGCATGATTGGATTTTGGAGATAATAGTGTGTAAGAACAGGCCTAAGCTATTAGGAATGTCTATAATATCTATCTTCACAAATTGCATTGTCCTCATTGATTTCACTTTTTGAATGCTCTCTTCAATGATTCACTCCTCACTGCTTCATAGTTTATTGTGATCTGCTTTACTATGAATGAAGTTTGTCTGGATCTCCTTGATCTCATAACTCATCCTTTTTCTCAATAAAAGAAGGAAACGAAAAGTTGGTCTGCTATTTTGGTGTGGTGGTGTCAATGAAATAGCACTTTGTATTCATGACAAGGGTATCAAGTGTCGGCATCAAGAATTGCCATATATGCAATATTTTCATTTTCTTGATTTTAGAATTGTCTAAATTTTGTGGATAGTATTCAGCATGTTTGATCATACGATATATGTAGCTAATAATTGCCTTAATCAGCTACTGCATAAGCTGATTAACAAAGATTCTTAAGAAAGAGCTTTTTCTTTCAAAATCTTTGTATACATGCCAAGAGTGTCAAGCGGCATCCAGAATTGCAATATATGTTCACTTTCTGGATCTTAGAGATGTGTATATCTTATCTTGTAGATACTATTCATCATGTTTGAGATAGTAGCTAGTGAATAATATTTGGCTTAATCAGCCTACCACATTAGATGATGATAAAATTGGATTGGATCTTTATTTATGCTTTCTGGATTTCATTTCTTCCATTAAACATACATTTGAATTTGAATGTTGTCATTATGATTGGAGGGTCATTAATGTCGTCAAAGAATTCAAGTGTTTGAGTGTCTGACACATCAAAAACAGATGTTTTGAAATATCTAAGCAAAACCACTCTGCAGCCTCTCATTATTATCAGTCACTGCTGGTGTCTCATTTTATTTGCCAAACTCTAAGGATAGTTGACAGAACTGCAAATTGGGTAGTCTGCAACTGAATCACATCACTTTTAACTTCTTTAGCATTTCCCCTATCAGCGTAATATGCGACACCAGATCATCATCATGCAAATCCTCTCATTATAATTGGGCTGTTAGAGAGCAGAACTCTGCAGCACTACAAATGAATGACCATTTACAACCATCCAAATTGATCTCTGCTTTTAGCAGTTGGTGACGAACTCCTGGCCAAGAAAACTGCAAACAAGATAGGGCCTTGCTATTATTTAAATCTAGAAATCCAGTTAATTGGCAGTAGACTTGTAATATATTTAAGGTAGTTTAAGCTGATCAGTCAAGAAGTAATCTATGAGAATCCCTGGACTAGGAACGTCCAGAGTCGAGAAGATGGAAGGTTTCCATAGGTATTACAGTCCTCTCTGGAATTTTATAGACGAAAGAGCCAAATGGAATCACATTCTCAAAATAAAATGGAAGATTACCCATATAACATATAATTGTCAAAGAAGGATTCACAAGTCTCCCTTTATAGTTTGTACAGGGAAAATGGTTAAGATATATTAGGATTAAGTAAATATCTAGCTGAATAGTGGTCTAGTCTGTCACTTTTATTTTCACTACACATGCGTCATAGGATCCAGTTCTCATTATTAAATCACTGACTTGCAGATGGATGCTTCTAGTCTTGCTGTGGAGCTGGCACCAGTAGTCATGAGGCAGAAAGGTGATTTGAGAGCCGATTTTTGCAGCCACCTTTATTATACATCAAGAGGCCCTTCTAAGACCCCAGGATCAGCATCAAATTATAATGCCAATGACTTACTGTTCGGTGAGTTATTATATTGTCTCATCTTTTAATTGGGTATATTTTCTTTAGGCATCTATACACATTGGACTTGACACCTAGTCTTGTAAGTGTCTTTAGGTAGAAAGTGCCTTTTGTCAAATTTATTTCACCTGATCTCGAAATTTTCATTTTCCATTATCATTCATTTGTTGCCACGTGGATCTTTTTAAAGGCATTTATATTAAAACTGATATATTTTCTTTAGGTGCTTATATTAAAATTGAGTTGTTGTATTGTATCCTATCTTTTATTGATATATATCTTTTAGGCATTTATATTAAATTATCATTTGCCATTCTCAATCATTTGTTTGCACGTGGAACATCTTATAATAATGTATTCATTCGATATCTTTAACTAGTTCTATCGAAGGACAGAGGTGAATGCGATGACTAACCATTTCACATCAATTAATTTGATAGAATTTCTATTTGATAATCCAACGGTGAGGACAATGGTGGGAATGTATGTAGAAACTTAAAAAACCTACCGCATGGTGATGTCCAATTTTGTAAATGAGGGGAATTATTTGTAACCTTGAACCTTCGTGCAACTGGTGGGTGCGGAAGTAGTTAAAAAAAAGTTTTCTTAAAAATTAGAAGCTCTATGATTTTCTCAATGGAGGAGAAACGAAATGCTGGTCCGTTGCTGTATTTGCAACAAAGAGACTTAGACCAGAAAGTAAACTGAATGTACTGTTGTAGAAATACAATTATAATCCCTTCTGATTCGATGATTTTTTGTTACAGATGAAGATGATAGTTACAACGCCGCATCTCAAATTCCTCTGGATGACGGTTCACCTCCTGATTATGGCGCCATTGAGGTTATCCAGTGCCTCATTGAACATCATAATGCCATTTTCACAGATGCCAATGAGACCATATGGAGATAATTCGGACCTCGTGTGGGCTAGAGACATGGTGGAGCTCTTCCTGAAATCCCCATGACCAGTAGATCCCATTTTTTGCGTCATATTGCAACAGAAAATATCTCCCTTTGAGGAAAAAAAAAGAGTTTGGGATTGTGAGGTCACAAATGTAGATACATTAGATTTTGATGATTCTTTTTGAGGTATATACAATTCTTAGCAATGGTAGTTTGTAAAGAAATTGTAACGCGTTCAGTACTTTTGCGCCTGTGAAAATAGGGAGCTATAATTCAAGCGTCACTTCCAATTCTGGTAGACCTGCCATGTTATTGGAACATGCTAATATTGTACCGCTTGTAAAAAATAAGTACGTTGGCGTTCAATAAAACCGTGAAGAACTTTGAACTGATATTGGGAAATACTGAAGATGCTGCAGTGCGATACTTAAGTACGGTGCTAGCAACATGATTACATAGATTACTGGAATGATGCAGCCTTAACCATATACATGAACCCGTTTCATTCATGTACCGAGTCCAGTCACAGATAACAAAACAAATCACAAAATTAGTTCACTCCCAAAAGAATAACAAAGAATCAGTACGTACTAACAGCAGCAACTGGCATGCATAATGCCACACTCAAAACACACTGTGCACCGGCTACCACGACGCAGAAGAAGAAGGTGGTGGCGGCGGCGGCTGCTCCAGGCAGTCGAACATGTCGGTTGGGAAGTCGTCGAAGAAGCTATCCGGAGTCTGCGAGTGCTCCTCCCTCTTGAACATATGCTTCCCTGCCCCCAGGCTGAAGAACGGCAGCGACTCTGAGATCATCTGCGTGCAGTGTGACGTCTCCTGGCAGGCCAGCTCGTCCGGGAAGCCGATGTCCGTGTAGCCCGGAAGGTGGTTTGGGGCTTCGAGGAGGGGGAAGTCGAACTCCGGGTTCGGGAGGTGGTCGAAGTGCAGCTGCGGCAGCAGTACTTCCTGGTCCACCGATGGCTCGAGCAGGGGCAGGGTTGGGTCCATGTTGAACAACAGTCCTTGGTGGTGGTTCTCCAGGTGTGGTGTCATCTGGACCATCTTTCTTGCATCTGGGTTGTCCATGAAGTCCGTCTGGCTGCATTGTCCACTGGAGGACTCTTCCCCAAATGGAATGAGATCCAAGCTAGCTACCTGCATGTGATCACCTTCTATGTTACGTGGACGCGACACGGATAAAACACTGACACTGGAATGGCATGACCACACAAACACAACACCTATTCTGTTATGCACTAGTAAATTTTGGAATGTCTGCATTCTGCCCCTACGTGTCCAATACGTGTCGAACATAACTCAGATTTTTGGAGTGTTTACATTGTGTCCACATGTGTCCAATTTTTTTTCCGGATGTCTTCTATTGTGTCCTTTATATGTCCGACACGACACAACTCAGTTTTTGGAGTGTTCGTGCTTCCTAGGTCACTTGTGACTGCAAGTTGTACATATTGTTCCGTGTTACATAGACACGACACTGGAAGGACATGGCCACATGGACACGACACATATTTTGTTCTGTCCTAGTGAATTTTGGAGTGTCTGCTTCTTCCCGTACGTGTCCAATATGTGACATGACACAACTCAGATTTTTTGGAGTGTCTACAATGTGTCCACACGTTTCCAAATTATTTTTCCGGATGTCTGCATTGAGTCCAATGTGTCCGACATGACACAACTCATATTTTTTGGAGTGTTTGTGCTTCCTAGGTCACGTGTGACTGCAAGTTGTACATATTGTTATGCCATATGTTGCAACAGGACACATGGATACGATCGACAAGACATGTCTAGACACTGCAACACGGATTCTGCACCTATTTCAGGGTCAGGGTGTGTCTGTGTACGTTTTTGGAGCGCCTGCGGCATGTCCAATATGCGTCCAGTCATGACATGACATGACATGACATGACATGGCGTGGATTACCGGAGTGGTACCTCAAACGTTGGTGCATGGCTAGGAACGGCAAGCTTCCCGTGGTTCTTGCCGGACTTGGAAGGCTGCAGGGGTGTCTGGAGGAGCCTGGCAAGCCTCTTCTGTCTGGTGCTCCAGAAGTTCTTGACGTCGTTGTCGGTCCTGCCGGGAAGGTACGTCGCGATCCTCGCCCACTTGTTCCCGAACCGCCCCTGCAGGTCGATCACGATCCTTTCCTCCTCCGCCGAGAACTTGCATCCACTTCTCAAACCCCCCATAGACATTCCAAACAACAGTATCAGAACTAGAGAGTAAGCAACACCAACATGTACACACTTGTGTATGCATTACAAAAAACAAATAAAGGAAAGAGAAATAAAAGTTCAATATTCAAGAAATATCAGTGATCACACAAAATTATCTACTGACTTCAGAAACTAAGAAAAAAATATAGATGAAAGAACATCACACTCAAATTTCAGTGCCATGTTCAAACATAAACATTAGGGATTCACAGATGCGGGCACGACACGCAAGGGACAAGACGATACCGGATACACCACCTATTTTTGGTGTGTCATAGTGAATTTTGGAGTGTCCAGTTTGTCTCTCATAAGTGTACATGTCCGATATGTGTCTGACACGGCATGACTCATGTGCTCCCTAGATTAGGAACAATAAGACTGCATTAAACAAATCAGTAATAACCAAGCATTGCTGAACATTGAAGTGCAAGAAAATGAAGCATATAGAAACAAAAACTAAACATGTTCATCAATCCATCAAAGTTCGAAAATGCATATAGTAGCGACATGCACAAAGTCCTGTGCGTAACGTCAGACATATAAAAAAATTAGCAAATAATCGAGATGGGTACTAAAGCGCACGCACGTTTTCAAGTCGGGCTTGAGCTTGTTGACCCAGCGGAGGCGGCAGGACTTGCCGGTGCGGGGGAGGAGGCCCTTGGATCGAATGGAGCTCCAGTCCCGGGGGCCGTGCTTCCGCACGTACTCGAGGAGGATCTCGTCCTCCTCGGCTACCCATGGCCCTTTCCTCATCACAACACCACCACATTCACCATTGCTACTACCTGCACTGTTACTAGTGTTTGTGTTCCTTCCATGCATGTTTTTCCTTTTTTGATATTGATTAGTGCTACGGATTTTCTTACACTTGCTTCCTTGAAAAAAAAATACGACATGAAGCATCCCTCTCCCACGTAATTATGTCCACTACTTCCTAATATTTAGGGAAGAAGTGGGGTTGCAATTGTACAGACATACCCCCCGTTTGAAATTGTTTGAATAAATGACAAGCAAATCCTTGTCTATATATGATTTTTAATTTAATTTAATTTTAATCTTTTGTTTTTATGGCCCCTTTGGAAATACTTGGTTTTCATGTCCCCAAACCTGGTTTTAATATATGTGAACGTTTTTGTTTGGGATTTGGTTTTGGTTTAAGATGTTGGCAAAACATAACCAAGATTTAAACCTAACTAGAAAGTAATATATCTTGACAAATTATCCATATCTTTTTTCCTTTCTATGTATGTATCTACGTTATATTTCTTCTCTTGCTTTTCTTTTCTTATGATAAGTACTTTAGATTATATTATTTTATACTAGATATTATATGTTTGGTTAGATATTAAATTAAGATATTATATGTGCTTGGTTGTTGTTGTTGTTAATAATAATAATAATAATAATAATAATAATAATAATAATAACAATAATAATAATAATAATTATAATAATAATATCTTAATTTAATAATAATAATAATAATAATAATAATAATAATAATAATAATAATAATAATAATCTACTATATAATAGGAAAACTTAAATGGTGAAACTTTTGAATTCCGAAAATACCCTTGCATACTTATACTAATTAAAAATAGTTCATTAATTTTAATTATGACAACTTAGTAATTAGGAAGACTACCCTTTGGTCTACCTAAAGAGTCTTCCTAAACTAATTAAAAAATGTTAAAATACGTGCAAGGCACGTGCACATATGCTAGTAATAATAATAATAAAACTCGAGTGACTCTTGTGGTTATCGTGGAGAGGTATAAGATCCTGGCTGGGTGGCGGAAGAGCAGTGGATCAAGCCACGGGGACGTATTATTCCTTCCATTTATTTGGTGGGAGTTGGGGACAGTGGGCCCAACAGACATGCAATGCAGCGTGCACAAAGTCCCGTGTGTCGTCGGACATCTCAATAATAATAATAATAATATTATTATTATTATTAGTAATGTGCTCAAATCTAGGACCTCACCTATAACTCTCATCGGTTTGACCCGTGCCTTAGGGCATCTCCGGTGGCAATTGTATTTGAATTATAGATTTGAATAGTTTACGCTAAAATTTAAAAAAATTGATAGTCGAAAATGACTAGAGAATTCTGAAGGAATTCTAAGGGAAAAACTGAGAAAGAAATAGAGTAATCTCTATTGATCAATATAAGCAAGTAATCCCATTATATATATATATATATATATATATATATATATATATATATATATATATATATATATATATATATATATATATATAGGGAAGGGATATTGCACCAAACTTATTGTATCAATTGTTGCACCAAACAATCTCAACCACACATTTATTTCTATCATGTGGTTATAAAGAATTCCATAAAGTTGTTGCCACGTCAGCATGCTTTATAACCACATGATTGAAATAAATGTGTGATTGAGATTGTTTGGTGCAATAATTGATGCAATAAGTTTGGTACAATATCCCTCCCCATATATATATATATATATATATATATATATATATATATATATATATATATATATATATATATATATATATATATATATATATATATTTGCTAGTCTTATATACAAAAGCCATATCATTAACAAAAGCCATACCATTATTGCTAGTCTTATATACAAAAGCCATATCATTAACCAAAAGGTTTAAGGTTAATCCCTATATTGATTTTGTGCCATCAATAGGAGTTACCACTACATTTGGATAGTAGTTAATCACTGCATTTGGCATTTAAGCTATAACACTCCACCTTGAGTGTGCACAACTCAATATACATAATGTATCAGTCTTGAGGAGTGACCATCATCAGTCTTCAGGGATGATCAACATTAGCCTTCAACCAACCGATTAACGCGAGTTTATGGGAATATATAGATGTATACGGACTTCACTAAAATCTTGCTTCGGAAACCTAGTGGGTAAAAAACATAATCTAGAAAAAAAAGGTGAGTCGATGTCGATGTGTCTTCAGGCATAAAAATATCTAGATGTATGATCATCCCGATGTGGATGCCTCGTTAAAACCTTCTTAGGGTGCAAAAAATCAAGTAGAAAATGCTCACATATTAGCAAAAAGAGTACATTAAAGTCAAGTAAATATTCTTCTAGATAATCATGCCGATATTCTCGCTTCCGCTTCGTCCACACCTGCTTGCGCAGGCGGTTCCCTCTAAGGCGGAACGCTCCCCTACCGATGCACCTATGATGTCGATATTATCCGAAATTACCACCATTGCATTAAATAGGCTAGTTTTTGCAATCCGATGTCATGATTGATATTTCAGAAAGTAGAATTTTGCAGGAACTTTGTGAACATCCCGACCAAGTTGTCTCTGTAAACCCTGTTCCTGAATTTTTTCAAAATTTCATTTATTTTATTTTAAATATTTTGTGTTTGGAAAATTTTATTTGAATTCTATAAAAGGTACTATAATTTTTTTTGAATGACAAAAGATTTGTCAAAATATTTTAAGATTTGAGTTTATAAAATATATTTAAAATATTATTTGATAATATTAATTTTTTTAAATTATTATTTTAATCAAATATTATATTTAGATTTGATTAATTTAGTTTTGAAATTAATGATTATTATCTTTGACCAATAAAAATATATGCTAAATTATTTTATAAGATTTGGATTTATGCAAATAGACTTTAAATTTTATTTGATAATGTCACGACCCGATCCCAAATAATTGGGTCGAACCGGATCATGCCCAGCCTGCACCGTTGTTGAGACGGCGGCAGTAAGCTGTTCCATTAGCAGGTAACCATACAACAACATCTATATTTGTCACAACTCAAATTCGAGAAAATGAAACTTTATTAAACTCTTGAAATAAAAACAACTGGAATTTAAATATACTGAAATAAAACTGAATTCAAATAAACATAGTTTTAAATAAACAACAAAGCTGAAAAAAGGGAAAGCGATCTAATCAGCCGGCTCATCGGCCTCTGTCCCAATGTCCTCCAATGGGAACTCTGGCAGCACTACAGGGTACAGAACAGGGTCGTAGTAACTGCTGTATAACAGCTCGGCATCCTCAATGTCCCCTAAAAATGTATCTCCAGTCAGGAGGAAGCAAAGTACAATTCATGCTAATTTAAACAGTTAAAATGAATAATAGAATCATGCACTTTTAAACAGTTTAGAAATGAACAGTTTTCTAGCAGTAAAACAGTGTGATTTGAATAGGCAATGAATATGACCGGCTTGGGATGTACAGTTGTATCCTATTGATACGATTCGACTTATCCCCGTGTGTGTGAGGGGTAAGCTAATACAGTTCTAAGTTACAGTTGGATGTGGTCATAAACATTACTCTATTCCCCCAGTCCCCAATCAGTTACAGTAGTTGCAGTCAGTACTCTCAGGGAGAGTTTCGTGTTTGCATCGTGGTTTAAACTTGCAGTAAAGTGATTATTAAAATAACTGTAAAACTAACACAAACTATACTTGCCTCAAAAAATAGACTGGACTGGAGAGGATGAAGACTTCGAGATGGGAATTTAGGATCGTCCTCGAATTCCTACATTCGAGAAATTGACTCAGAACCAGGGTTACCAATCTAACTACGCTAGTTGAAATCTCTAATTGTGTCCTAATCCATTTTAATTCTTTATTTAACAAAACACAAACAGAATTACGATTATCGGTGCGTTAAATTTATAACGAGGGAAAGATCGTTTAAACTTTGTATTTTGGAAAACTCGTCGATACTAATTTAATTTGATTAAAACTTTGTATTTTAGTAACTATAAATATAAAACTAAATTTCTTATTTTAGTGAGAAATACATGATCGTTGTTTAAATATTAAACTTGTAGATTTTATGTGAGAAAACTTTATTACTTTTTGTATATAAAAATAACTATTATTAGATTTACGCGTATGCTACAAAAACTCGCAAAATCAGCAAATAACCAAAAATCCTACGCTACCAAATTACAGTTACAGAACCAAAAACCAGCCGGGCTTATGCCCATTACAATTTATTTACATAAATTGAAATAAGACAGAAATGGTCGTTAGTTCTAAACTTTCTATAATTAATTATAATTAATTAAATAAAATAAATTAAATAGGAACTAGTCTCAGATATGGTCCAATCGTCAACTAGGCTAATGCCTCAACGTCCGGGCGAAGCCGGTTTCGTTTGCACTTAGCCGGGGCCCATTGACCGATACGGTCGTCGCCCAAAATCCAAATATTTAATAAAATTTCGAAATCCATTTTGAAATCATTTTTAAAATATAATTGAATTTACGAAAAAATCCGGCAGCATCTCCTCTGTTTTTGGTCAACCCAAAAACTGGAAAATATGCCGATAATCTTTCCTGCAAATCCCAAACCAGGGAATCCCAATATATGTATATAAAAATAACCACAAACATTCCACAGATTATTTCGGAACGAGCCGAACCAAGTTCGGAAGTCCGAATCCAACCAAAACATTCACAGCACGCTACCGGAAATATCCGAAAGCTAAAATATTAAGAAAACCATTTTCGAAAGTTTCGGAAATAAAGAAATCCAAATAACAGAACTTCCCGTCGTTCCTCGAAAAATTCTGGGAACGACGTTCACCCCAAAAATCGAATTTCCCCAAAGGGAATTCGTGGACCAACTCATCATCGACACCGGGGAGGGACGAACTACTGTGATTAATCAGGAATTACCCAGAAAGACGGAATCCGAAGGGTTGCCTCGGACTCGGGACGCGCAATTCCACAGATCGGACCCGATCTCCCGCGAACAGCGCTGGACAGGGGCTGTCCCGAACAGCAGGGCACGTGGTCGGGGTGCGCCGGGGAGAACAGCTCCTGCGTGCTAAGGCACGGGAGGCTAGGGCACTACCGGAGGCCGGGGAGGCGCGCGGGTCAGCGCTGGGGCCGGTCCGGTCGTACGGACGGGAGCTCGGGGGTCGGGCCGGGAAGGTCCCCGGGGCTAGGGCAGGGGCGGCCGGCGTCGGGGAGGTGCACGGGAAGGTACGGAGCCGCGGGGGTCCGGCGGGACCGCGCTGGAGGCGGGTCGGTCGCGCTGGAAAGGGGCGCCGGCGTCGGGATTGGCCGGAGGGGTCGGGCGCACGGCGTCGGGCGCGGGGAAGGGCGGACAAGGGGAGGAGGCCGACGGGAGGTGTCGGGGTCCGGGCCTAAGGGCGCCGCTGGGAGCTTCGGGAGGGAAAGGGGTTTTGAGGGATTTGAGCTCTTGTGAACGAGAGAGAGTGAGGAGGTTACTCTCTGGTGGAGAGTTTGAGAGTTTTAGTCTACTGGTGAAGAGTTGAGGGGAAGTGAATGGGAGTTATAAGAGGAGAAGTGGGGAATGAGTTTATGGTTGGAGAAATATTAGGGGAGAGTTGAACGTGAGTGATAGTTGGAGAGTAAAGTGAGGAGAAGAAAATGTGCTGGTCCTACGTGGACCAGCTCAAGCATTATTTTTTTTTAAAAACCAAATCAGAATTTAATTGAAAGGGAGAAAGGGTTCAGGTCTGGGTTCGGGCTCGGGTCTGGGTTCGCATGCAAAAATCCATGTTAATAATTTTCGAAATAAATTTTAACTCTCAAAAATGATACTAATAATAATAGAAATAAACATTAATATTAATTATAAAAACATTTCAAATACAGAAACTGGGTTTCACAATCTTCCCTCCTTAGAAAATTTTGTCCTCGAAATTAAAGGCAGGGTTAGGGGTTACCTTAAGCCTCAAACAGGTACGGGTACTGCTCCCGCATCTGATTCTCTCGCTCCCAGGTCGACTCGCCTGGTGAGTTGTGCCGCCACATCACTCTGACTATCGGCGTCACGGTGTTCCTGGTTCTCTTCTCGCCTCTGTCCAATATCGCCACTGGCTTCTTCGGCACTGTGAGGCTGGGTCCAATCTCCAGCTCTGAATGGTCCAAGATGTGGCTCGGGTCCGGGATGTAGCGTCTCAGCTGCGAAACGTGGAAGACGTTGTGGATGCCTTCGAGACTTGGGGGTAGAGCCACCCGATAAGCCACTTCTCCAATCCTGTTAAGTACTTCAAATGGACCAATATACCTGGGGCTTAACTTTCCTGCTCTGCCGAAACGGATTGTTCCTCTGGTAGGAGAGATCTTCACAAATACACTGTCGCCTTCTTCAAACTCCAAAGGCCATCGGCTGCAATCGGCCCAATGCTTCTGTATGTCCTGGCAATCCTGAGCTTGTCTCTGATCATTCTCACCTTCTTTGCTGCTTCGGTCACCATCTCGGGTCCAAGCAACACTCGTTCTCCGACGTTGTCCCAAGCAAGTGGAGTGCGGCAACGACGTCCATAGAGTGCCTCGAACGGTGTCATATCGATGCTAGCTTGGTAGCTGTTGTTGTAAGAGAACTCTACCAAGTGTAAATGGTCTTCCCAAGACCCTCCAAATTCTAGGATACAGGATCTCAGCATATCTTCTAGCGTCTGGATTGTTCTTTCTAATTGCCCGTTAGTCTGAGGGTGGTAGGCGGTGCTGAACTTCAGTTGGGTTCCCAAGCTGTCATGCAAACTCTTCCAAAAGTGAGAGGTAAATCTAGTATCTCTATTAGATACAATACTTACCGGAACTCCATGAATCCGGTAGATGTGCCGCATGTACAGTACTGCTAACTTTTCGGTGGATAGACCAACCTTGAAGGGGATAAAGTGTGCTGACTTCGTCAGTCGGTCCACAATAACCCAAATGGCATCCTTCCCTCCTTGGGATCGAGGCAGTCCCGATACAAAATCCATTTTTATGTGCTCCCATTTCCACTCCGGAATGTCAAACTGCTGCAATAATCCTGCTGGTCTCTGTCTGCTAGCTTTTACTTGCTGACAAATTAAACATCTAGCCACATACCTGGATACATACTTCTTCATTCCGTACCACCATACAATTGTACGCATATCCCGGTACATTTTGTTGGCTCCAGGATGTATGGAATACTGCGACTGGTGCGCTTCTTGCATCAGCTCGTTCCTCAGTTTGCCAGTTGGTACACAAAGCCTCGTACCATTCTTCAGTGCTCCGTCGCTGGCAATTGAGAATCCTTCAAGTGTTCCTGCCAGCACTTGGTCTCTGAGTTTGCAAAGCGTCTCGTCTTGGAATTGTGCCTCCTTGACTCTGTCCATCAGACTTGAACGCACTTGCAACTGCATCATTGTTGACTCAGTTCCTGGTACGATGGCTTCTCTTCCAAGTTTCTTCATCTCCTCCTCGGGCAGTACAATCTCCAATCCAAGCTTCTCCATGTCCTCCAGCAAATGACGCTCCTTGGTCAAGAACATTGCCATCGGGTATCGACTAAGTGCATCTGCAACAACATTAGCCTTACCCGGATGATATTGCAGGTTGATGTCAAAATCCTTCATTAGCTCCAGCCATCGCCGCTGTCTCATGTTCAGCTCCTTCTGAGTGAAAACATATTTCAGACTTTTGTGGTCTGTAAATATTTCCACTCTCTCTCCATACAGGTAGTGCTTCCATAGCTTCAAAGCAAATATCACCGCTGCAAGCTCCAAATCATGTGTGGGATAGTTCTTCTCATGAGTCCGTAATTGCCTAGATGCATAAGCAATTACTTTCCCGTGTTGTTGAAGAACGCAACCCAATCCCTTACCGGAAGCATCACTATAAATTGAGAAACCGCCGGTACCTGCGGGTAGCGCAAGTATCGGCGCTGTTGTAAGCCTCTTCTTCAGTTCCTCAAAAGCTGACTGGCAAGCTTCAGACCATATGAATTCCTCGTTCTTCCTGGTAAGCTTCGTCATTGGTTCAGCAATCTTGGAGAAATCCTTCACGAACTTCCGGTAGTAGCCAGCTAAACCCAAAAAGCTTCTGATCTCTGCAACCGAGCTTGGTGCAGTCCACTTCTCAATAGCAGCTATCTTCTTTGGATCCACCGAAATTCCTTTTCCTGTGACAACATGGCCCAAAAATTCTACTTTGTCTAAAAAGAATTCACATTTGGATAGCTTACCATAGAGCTTCTCCTTCCTCAAGGTACTCAGCACTTTCCTCAGGTGCTCTTCATGCTCTTCCTCAGTCTTCGAGTAGATCAGTATGTCATCGATGAAGACAACAACAAACTGATCCAGATATTCATGGAAAACCTTGTTCATGAGGTTCATGAATACCGCGGAAGCATTTGTCAGTCCAAACGGCATGACCAAGAATTCAAATTGTCCATACTTGGTGTTGAACGCCGTCTTGGGAATATCCTCCTTCCTCACCTTGATTTGATGGTAGCCTGATCTGAGATCTATCTTCGAAAATACCTTGGCTCCACTCAGTTGATCAAACAGGTCGTCGATCCGGGACAGAGGGTACTTGTTCTTGATGGTGATGTTGTTCAGCGCCCGGTAGTCAATGCACATTCGTACGGTTCCATCCTTCTTGGGCACGAACAAAACTGGTGCTCCCCAGGGTGAAGCCCCGTCTCTGATAAATCCTTGTGCCTTCAGCTCGTCGATCTGATCCTTCATCTCCTTTGCCTCCTTAGGGTTGACTCTGTAGCATTCTCGAGAAATAGGGGAAGAGCTGGGTACTAGATCGATGGTGAATTCCACACCTTGATCCGGTGGCAATCCTGGAAGACTATCTGGAAAGACGTCCATGAATTTCGCTATGATAGGGTGAGGAGGCCCGGGTTCTTCGGTGATTGAGGAGTAGGTAACACTCGTCATGTCATCCAGAGCTCGAGAGATTTCAAACTCCGGTTCTCCCGGTGGGCTGAAGATGACACATCCTTGGTGACAATCGATCAGCGCATGCTGTTCACTTAACCAGTCCATCCCTAGGACTACATCATAATTGGGCAGGGGCATCACTAATAAGGTTGTTAAGAACTGATGGCCTGAGATAGTTATGGGACAGTTACAAGCCTCGGTGATGGGTATGGGACCACCACCAGTCATAACTCTACTAATCACCTTGCTAAGTCCCGTATCTAGGTGGTGTGCAGAAATAAACTCTGATGATATGAAACTATGTGATGCACCCGAATCAAATAATGCTAGAGGAGGATGTGAAAACACATAAATGGAACCTGTGATGACATCAGCGGTAGGTTCCTTCTCTGGTTCCTGCTCATCAGCTGCTAGAGCAAAAGCTCGTCCGGTCTTCTGCTGGTGCTGTCCGAACCGTTGTTGCTGAGTGGGTAGGGGAGCTCTTTGCTGATTGGTTCCAGTCTGGTGAACTGATGAGGGGCAGTCCCTCACTTGGTGGGTGGCAGACCCACAGACCAGGCAGTGTCCTAGCTTCTTTCTGTATATGTTCGACTGATGTCCTGGCCTCTTACAAAAATCACAGACAGGGATCTGCTTCTGAGGCGCTCTGTCATTTGTCTTTGCTTGATGGTGCTACTGTTGGTGGTGCGAAGGCCTGTTGTTGTTGTTGTTGGGCCTCTTCTGGTTACCCTGGAAGTTGCTAGTTCCAGGATACTCCCTCTTAGATCGAAGAAGCTGGCTCTTCTCCACGTCCTGAGCTCGTATCAGGATCCTCTCATATGTCTTGGCGCCACCTGCGATCACAGGGGTACGAATCTCTTCTCTTAATCCATACCTGAATCGTTCAGCACGATCCTTGGGGTCAGCAACCAGGTTCTGGGCAAAACGGCTAAGTCGACCGAACTCTGCCGTATATTCGCTGACTGTCATATTCCCTTGCTTCAGGTCCTGGAATTGCCTTTCCATCTCCCGTATCTCAGATGTTGGGAAGAACTTCCTGCGGAACAGCCTCTTGAAGGTGTCTCAGTCGAGCTGCTTGTCCTGGAGTCGGGGTTCATTCCGATACCAGTTGCTCGCCACATCTTGTAGCTGGAGTCCCACTGCTTCAGTCTTGAGGTCCTCTGGGAGTCGATCGACGCTCAAGAGACGCTCCATGCTGTCTAGCCATTCATCGGCGTAGATGATACCCTCGGTTCCTTTGAAAGGTCGAGGGCCTTGCTTCTTAAAGCTTTCTATATCTCCGACCTTTAGCGACGTTAATCGAACGTCGCTAAATATATGTCGCCAATTGAGCAGATTTTAGTAGTGATTAATTTAGTTTTAAAATTAATGATTATTATCTTTGACCAATACAAATATTCGCTAAATTATTTTTATAAGATTTGGATTTATACAAATAGACTTTAAATTTTATTTGATAATATTGGATATTATTTTAAATTATTATTATGACCAATTAATAGATTTAGATTTGATCAATCTATGATTGATTTGATTTAAACTTATGGAAAGATTTATCTATAGGATTTCTAATCCTTCCCTATTTAGGATACCAACCACCTATATATAGGAGAGACTTTTCCTTATTTTCTTCCAACACCAAAATTCTTTCAACCCAATTCTTTAATTCTAATTAGGTGATTGCTACCCATTATATATACCCTTATGAACATCTCTTATCTTTTTTTCCCCTCAAAATTTTCTCTTTTTCGTTCAAAATAGCCCAAAATTCAGCCTCATTTTTTTGAAACTATAGCAATTTTGCGAGGACGTTGCGACCAACTCCGGACTCTGTTTCACCTCTAGTTTTTTTTGTTAGAACCGTATTGAGGTTAGCTTTCCAATCTATAATTTATTTTCTGTAATTATGAATGTAAATTTTTGGAAAATTATTTTAGTGTCAGTTGTCCAAAAAATTGACATGTCGCACTTTTTTGAGATTCTGAGAGATCCCGAACTCCGTTTTGCGAACCATTTGATGTTTTGGAAAGCTGACACATAGATATATAGTATACTAATTTTCCAAAAATTAATAAAACAGTTTAATATTTTGTTTAATTTGTAGAACCCATAGATGGCCGATGATTCACCGAAGTAGTAGCGGTTAGCCATAATTACAACAACTTTCAACCAAATCGAAATTGTGTCACACACGTCAATTGCAACTTAAGCAGGGCAAGTACACTATTTTTTTATGTACTTATTACATTATAGTGCTATATTTTATTATGTTTCTTTGAGTATCCTGTTGAGACACGATTGTGATACGATAGGCTTGATTGTATCATTGCTCGTTTATTGACTGTTTAGTGAGTCGGGAGGGAAAATGCTAAGTAGATTTGTGAACTAACCCAAATAATTTTTATTGTAGATAGCTAAGTCATACACTTCATGTGGGTCAGCAGTACCAAAAATGTGTGATAGCCATCTATGATGTGTCGTATTAACCCAGCCATTCACATGTCGAAAGATATTTCAAAGCAATGTTTAATTAGTTTTACTTGTTCATTTTATTTTTTCAGTTGTCTTGTTCATAAATGTTCCTGCTAGTAGTTCTTTTACATGTTATCATTTATAGTTCATATACATGTTCCTTTACTGTTACATTGTATCTCTATTGTCTAGCTTTATTTTGTATTAAGTTACATAAATACAATAGAGTTGTATTTTGCTCCTTTCCTGACTGGAACGTTGTAGGTAACTTGATATGATTTCTACTTTTGTGCTATGGACCATATGGGGGAGAGAGATCTTGGAGGTCGACTTTAGATTCTAGATAGATTAGATAGTTCTTTTATATTTAGCGAGTTTGTTCCCAAATATTATTTTTGATGTATTATTGAATTTATAAATAAAATAGTTATTGTGAATGAACATGTAGATATGATTTTCTTTTATTGAGATTGACATTGAGGTCTAGACAGCGTACTACCGTCGATCCTGCGGTATAGGCTAAACTTGGCTACGTGCTAGTATTCCGAAAAACGGGAGCGGATCGTGACAAGTTTTTTTTGGTGGCCCATTTTTGCAAAAGATTACAAACTCTTGGTAGTACCTATCTTAGTCGTACTATTGCGAGCCTGCGACTAGGAAGTGCTCATTCACAATTATGATTGATATAATTTTAGGAGAATGGCTAGGACTAGGTATACCATAGGAAAGCCTTTATTCAGTTTGACTTTTAGGTAGTTAAGATTGCTACATGTCACGCCCCAGTACCGAAATACGGAGACGGACGAGGCCAGCTACACCATATGAGGTACGTGACGTCATACGGCGATCGTGGCTGTCAAGAGACTAGGGGGTACATGCTACAATCAAGTCTCCTATGGTCCCACAGAGTTCTATGTCTCAATCAATCAACACAACATCAGTAATTAAATGAACATTAAAGGTAAAGCAGTAAGGCGTCCCCGACGCTTCATCAAAATGGTCATGAGAGACTAGCTTTATAACATAGCTATCTCAGAGAGTCATGAGCACAAAATTATACACAGCTGCAGTCTGTTTAGTTACAATTATGTACTGACACAAAATATCAAGTAATCCGGCTAACAGGTGCCGGTGGCTGAACGCCGCACAAAAGTATAAGCAAGAGTGGTGGAGAAGAAACCCACTCGAGTCCCCGACCAGCCATGCTCCTAGTATGCACCATGGATGTCAGGAAGAAGGATCGCGTCCTCTGGCTCTGCTACGAGATCTGGCCAAACAAAACCAGCGGGGTCAGCCCCGAATAGCAAGTACCGCCAAAGGGCACAAGAGTTAAGATAAAACCCAGTTATAATGATAAGAATAAAGCTTATGCTGCGGCTATAGGGTAGCGCTACATCGTCGGACCCATCTGGCACCCTTACAACCAAACAAGGACAAAAGGTGCCACATGGAGCCGGGACGCGTCGCACTCTATGACCTTTACATAAGTTTACAGATATAAGTAAGAAGATCTCCTGGTCGTGACTTCGGTCGACAGACCATCGCAGCATGATAACCAACCCAACAATCAAACAAGAACATGGGTTGGATCACGTACCGCGGTGGGCCATGTTCCTTAGTCATTCACAGGAGTAACACATCACAATCAAATTAAGGCTTCCGTTCGTAACTTCGGTCCGCAGCCTGTCATAGCACGATAACCAACCCAACAATCAAACAAGAACATGGGTTGGATCACGCACCATAACAGTCCGCTTTCCTCAGTTACTCGCGGAAGGTAAAAGAAAAATACAAGCAAGTCATTTTCACGGCCAGTCAAGTCTACGAGTTTCTAGTATGGCGAGGTTATCCTCGTATTAAATTATCAGAGTCCTCAGATCGTATCTTTCCAGCAAGGCTAGCCAACCCAGGGGTCCGCGTAGTCAAGTATTATTAAGCACAGGTCCCTCATAAGGCTACCTTGCAGGCACAAGTCCCCGTAGGGCTACCTTGCCAAAACTTATAATATATCAGGAAATAATCGGATACCGGCATCCACTCATTGCAGATGGCACAGTATCCGTGGTGACCAGCTGGCACGTCGAGGCAATACCTTAAGGCGGCTGGTGTAACACGATTTCGGGATTCTGCCCTCTCCATGCATCTAATAGATTTAGTTGCCTAATTTAAACCCTATGTGAAATCTTGGATCCTCATGCTGTGGCCTGCATGATCATCCTCCTAGAATGTCGTACCGTAGTACGAGTACCCCAAGTGAGGATCCATGTCGATCAGTAGGTCGACACGTTCTACCCTCCTTAGTGTAATGCAACATTGCAAATGCGCCACGTGGGATTACGAGTCATTTGTCAAGCATGAACGAGAACCGGGACATTCAGGCACATGTAGCGAGTAGGAACACTTTGTTCTCCAGGGTCAGATTCATGCTCAGGACAAAAGGCGTAAGGATATATCGCATACACAAACCAATACATATACACGTATATAAGCCAAGGTAGCATGAAAAATGGAAAACCAGGGACAGGCTGACTAGGTACTAAGGCAAGATCGGCCAACCAACGCGGGCGCGTCACATCCATGGCGCGGGCGCATGGCGGGCGAGGGCGCGGTCACGAGCACGGACGGCCACACGGGCGCGGGAAGCGCCGGGCGCGGGCGGCCACGCAGGCGCGGGGAAAACGGCCGGGCGCGTGACGTCCACACAGGGGCGCGAACACGCGGGGGCACGGACACGCGAGGGCGCGGGCCACGCAAGGCACGGAAACGCGAGGGCGCGGGCCACGCAAGGCGCGGACACGCGAGGGCGCGGGCAACGCAAGGCGCGGACACGCGAGGGCGCGGGCCACGCAAGGCGCGGACACGCGAGGGCGCGGGCCACGCAAGGCACGGACATGCGGGGGCGGCCTGGTGCTGGAACCACGCGGCGCGGGAGACCACGCGGCGCGGGCACCACGCGGGCGCGGGGGCGCGTCCTCCCATCAGCGCGGCGATGGACGCGCGCGCGCGGAGGGCGCGGGACACAGGGGCGCGGACCTCCCATCAGCGCGGCGCGGGACGCGCGCGCGCGGAGGGCGCGGACACAGGGCACTGTTCATCTTCTTCCCCTCAACCGAGAGGGAAGAACCATGAACCCTAAAAACTCCAAAAATCATAACTAAGTCAATTCTTAACCAAATTTCGATTTTTAAAGTTCAATCTTGAGTAAAATTCAATTCTCTACAACATGGAACCATTAAAACTTGAAAATGATGGAGTTTAGTAGATCAAAACCAAGGAAAACCGAAAATGTTTAAAACTTAGATCTACAAAAATTAAAGCTTCCAATCAGAAAATTCCAAGTTCTAATCTAGTAGAGAATGAGGAGAAGAACAAGTTTTGGTAAAATTTTTGAAGGAAAAACGAAAATGATGGATCTCTCCCTTGTGCAAGTTGATACTTGCCTTTGGTTGGGTAAAGGAAGTAAATGAGAGGAGTTATGAGGAATGAATGTGGGGAGAGAAAAGGAATGGGGTTTTATATAAAAGCCTAAACCAAGTTGGTTCATGATGACCCAACGGGTTCAAGTGAACCGAGAACATGTCTCCCAATTAGAGCCAAAACTGTAAACTAAAATCACAGAAAATAAATTACGAAATATTATTTTGTCAAATAATTTGGGATATACATGAAGAAATACAACAAAATAAATATCGTATAAATATACGTAAATACAAATAAGCAGTATACGTACTAAAAATACGTATTCCGGAATCAGGGAGTGACATCTCTACCCTTCTTAGAAAAATTCCATCCTCGGAATTTCCAGCCAAGACAGGATTGAAAGGTCAGGACAAGCAAGGCACAATCACATGCAAGTTAACTAACAAGCAGTTATTATCTACATCACAAAAGTTCAATACAAGCAGGTGCAGTGAGTGTGGAATCGTGTCATTATGGCATAAAGATATACCTCACAAACCAAACAAATGCGGATACCGAGATCAGATCTCGTCCTCGCGCTCCCAAGTTGATTCTCCCGGAGAGTGATGGTTCCAAGAAACACGGACAAGGCTGATCGTCCGATTCTTGAGTACCTTCTCTCGCCGGTCTAAAATAGATACGGGTTGTTCCTCGTAGGTTAAGTCGGTACCAACGACTAACTCTGAATGATCGAGGACATGACTCGGATCCGGGACATACCCACATAACTGGGACACATAAAACACATCATGTATGCCAGTTAACGAAGGCAGAAGGGCAAGTCGATAAGCCACATCGCCTACCCGAGCGAGAATCTTGAAAGGACCAACGTATCTTGGACTAAGCTTTCCTCGGGTTCCAAATCTAATGATACCCCGAGTTGGCAAAATCCGCAGAAATACTTGGTCGCCAACTCTGAACTCTAGAGGCCTACGATGCTGATCTGCCCAATGACGATGTCGGTCATGTGCAACTCGAAGGCGCTCTCTGACCAACTTAACTATCTCCACAGTTTGCGTGATCATCTCTGGTCCCAACAACTTTCGTTCTCCGACGTCGTCCCATGCTAAAGGGGACCTGCACTTCCTTCCGTACAATGCTTCAAACGGGGCCATCTGAATGCTAGCCTGATAGCTGTTGTTATAGGAGAACTCCACAAGATGAAGGTGATCCTCCCAAGATCCGCCAAAGTCCAAGGTACATGCCCGTAGCATATCTTCTAACGTCTGAATGGTTCTTTCTGACTGCCCGTCAGTTTGCGGATGATATACAGTACTGAATCTTAACTTGGTCCCCAAACTCTGGTGCAAGCTCCGCCAGAAATGGGAAGTGAACCGAGTATCCCGATCTGATACTATACTAACTGGAACACCATGCTGCTTCACTATCCGCTTCATGTACATTTTTGCCAACTGCTCAGTAGTCTGCCCAACTCTGAAAGGAAGGAAATGAACGACCTTCGTGAGTCGATCTACTATTACCCAGATTGTATTTTTGCCAGCCGGGGATCTAGGTAAACCGGTCACAAAATCCATCGTGAGGTGCTTCCATTTCCATTCTGGGATAGGAAGCGGCTGGAGCAATCCTGCTGGTCTCTGCTGCTCGGCTTTCACCTGCTGACATACCAGACACTTGGATACAAATCTCGCTATCTCTCTTTTCATGCCATTCCACCAAAAATACTGCCTGATATCTCGATACATCTTCGTTCCTCCTGGATGAATGGAGTAAATATAACTATGAGCTTCGGATATAACTTCCTGCCGAAGGTCTCCACTCGGTACACAGAGTCTATTTCCAAACCTGAGCGTACCATCCTCATGAATTACTAACTCCTTCCTACGGCCTGATTCACACTCCGACCGCAACTTCTGAATCTGTGGATCTCCTGCTTGTGCTGCCCTTATTCTCTCTACTAAGGTTGACTGAATCTGCATACTGGTCATTCTTCCTATATCCCCTGGCAAAACTACTTCGATTCCCATACTCTGGAGGTCTTCTAAAATATGCTTCTGCGAGGTCAAGATAAAGGCACTGTTTCTCCTACTCAGTGCATCTGCAACGATATTTGCCTTGCCTGGATGATACTGAAGATCTAAATCAAAATCCTTCAGCAGTTCTAACCATCTTCTTTGCCTCATGTTCAAATCTCGCTGCGTGAACACGTATTTCAAACTCTTATGATCAGTATAGATCTCTACCCGATCCCCGTACAAATAATGCCTCCATAACTTGAGTGAAAACACCACAGCTGCTAACTCCAAATCATGAGTCTGGTAATTCTTCTCATGGTCTCGAAGCTGCCGAGACGCATATGCTATCACCTTTCCATGCTGCATCAATACACATCCAAGACCCTTCCCAGATGCGTCACAATACACTGTAAAGCCTCCCGATCCTACTGGAAGCGTCAAGATCGGGGCCGAGATTAATCTCTTCTTCAATTCTTCAAATGATACCTGACAACTAGCTGACCAAACAAACTCCACGTCCTTGTGCGTCAAACGCGTTAAGGGCGCAGAGATCTTGGCAAAGTCCGCCACGAACCTTCTGTAGTAACCAGCTAATCCCAAGAAACTTCGTACTTCTGCAACCGTTCTCGGGACTGGCCAATGCTCTACGGCCTCAATCTTCTTCGGATCCACTGACACTCCTGCCCCAGAAATTATATGCCCCAGGAACAAAATATGATCTAACCAGAATTCACACTTGTCGAGCTTTGCATAAAGTTGATGCTCCCTCAATGTCTGCAAGACAGTCCTAAGATGTTTCTCATGCTCCTCTTCACTGCTGGAATAGACAAGAATGTCATCTATGAACACTACCACAAATTTATCCAAATATGGAAGAAAGATGCGGTTCATCAAATCCATAAATACTGTAGGGGCATTGGTTAGTCCAAAGGGCATTACTAAAAACTCATAATGCCCGTATCTTGATCTGAATGCCGTCTTCTGAATATCTTGCTCTCGGACTCTCACCTGATAGTATCCCGAATGAAGATCGATCTTGGAAAAGATGCGGGCCTTGCTCAATTGATCAAACAGGTCATCAATCCTTGGTAGCGGGTACTTATTCTTCACTGTTACCGCATTCAGCTTGCGGTAGTCGATGCACATCCTCGTCGACCCATCCTTCTTGGGAACTAGAATCACTGGCGCGGCCCAGGGCGATTTACTGTCTCGGATGAATCCCTTAGACTTCAACTCTTCTTCATGTTGATACAACTTATCCTGTTCTGACGGCGACATTCTGTAAACTCTGTCTGCAATAGGCCTCGTTCCAGGGTTCAACTCAATGCTATATTCTACCTCTCTGACTGGGGGTATCCCTGGGAGCTCATCAGGGAAGACGTCGAGAAAATCTTCGACCACTCTCGGAATCTATCCTGGCTCTGACACTGCTGCTGAGATGACGCCTTCGGCCTGATTCTTCAAGGTTCGAGTAAAGATGAACTACTCCATCCCAGGAATGCTGAATATGACCCTACCTCCTCTACAATCAATGGTCGCATGACTGTCTCTCAACCAGTCCATGCCAAGAACAACATCAAAATTCCCCATAGGGAATTCAATCAATGATGCGGGCAATAAATGCCCACACACCTCTACCGGACATGAAAAGCACACTCTGCTCACTTCTACGAGCCCATTGCCGGTGAGTATATCCATCCTCTCCGGCAATGCCTCAAACACTAGTCTAATCCGTGTAGCATATTGTGCAGAGATGAATGAATGAGTAGCGCCTGAATCAAATAATGCTACAGCGGGAAATGAGGTGACGAGAATTTTACCTGCCACCACGTCACTGGACGCTAGAGCCTCTCCCAAGGTTAATGTGAGAGCCTGGCCCCGCGGAGCCCCTTGTTGCGGCCTTCCTCGACCATGCTGTTGCTGCCTCTGAGGGCCTTCCTGTGCCTGGCAGAACATCTGAGCCTGCGTTGGTAGACGCTGGGCTAGGGGCCTTACTGCTAATACTGGCCCTCCACTCGGGGTTGCCACTGGAGCTGGCAATGCTGGAAACCGCTGAGCTGGCCCTCCTGGCCTCTGCATCATAGGACAAGTAGAAATACGGTGGTCTGAACTACCACACCTCAAGCATAAGCCATTCGCTGACCGGCACACCTCCCTTGTGTGCCCTGCCTTCCTACAAAATGTACAGCTCGGGGGTGCTCCCTGACGCTGTTGCTGGTTCCTCGGCTGCTGATGCCGAACTGGCGCTGTATTAGTTGACACGGCCGTCCTCCGCGGCGCCCTCGCATCATGAATACGTACACCGGGTGCTGGTGCCGATGTTCGCTGCATTGCTCCTCCTCCAACCTGGGAATGAGATCTCTTCTGACCTCCTGCCCTCGATGCCAACCTCTGCTGGGTAAGCTCGTGCCTCCGGGCTGCCGTCAAGACAGCATCAAACATCTGGTAGTCGTGTCCTTCCACAAGCTGCAATACTTCCAAATGAAGTCCCTGCTGGAACCTCATAGCTTTCTCTGGCTCCGTTGCCACCATTGATGGTGCAAAACGGCACAATCTGCAGAACTCTGCTGCATACCCATCTACGGTCTTGCCTGCTTGCTTGAGATTGATGAACTTCTGCTGGAGCTCATATCGAGCTACTACGCCAAAATACTTGGCCTTGAATCTGTCACTGAAGGTGGTCCAACGAACAGGGCGTCTTGTACCAACTTCTTCTGATGCCCACCAGTCGCGGGCAAGATCCTGAAGCACCAGTTTGACCTGATCAACCTTCTCATCGTCTGGAACCTTGGCTGCCACAAGAATGGCTTCGATGTCTTGAATCCATGCATCCGCAGTGATGGCATCCTCCATGCCATCAAAATACCTCGGGTTCAAGCGACGGAACCTTCCTGAGGCTCCCGAGTCAACCCCGGCACTCCTCTCTAGAGCTAACTGAATCCCTTGGTTCAGCAATACGTTCTGCTCCTGCTGCCGAGTCTGTTGCTGTTGGTTAGTGACAAGAAACCCCCGAATAATCTCCAGGAGTGCTACGGCGTCTGGTACTGCCGTCGCTACTGGTGCTGCAGGAGTTTCATTAACCTGCGGCTGCACTGCCTCTGGTTCCATTTCTGTTCGTGCCTGCACTGGAGAAGGTTCTCTCCCCTGTTGCTGCCCAGTCGAGCCATGCTCTTGCTGCTCTTCCTCATGGGCCTCACCCGCTACTGAGAATGAAGCACCCCTATAGAGAAGAATATAAGATTATCAAGTCCGGACGAGAAAGATTTCGAAGATGCAAGTCAGGTTAGAGATCAAGGCAAGGACAGAGAATTCGAAACAGAATTTCAAGGGGAACAAGTTTTGATTGAGACTCCTAATAATTCGCAATACCCCACAAGTCGGAAAATCAGACCTGCATGGGCCACCACTAAAACCTTGTCACGCCCCAGTACCGAAATACGGAGACGGACGAGGCCAGCTACACCATATGAGGTACGTGATGTCATACGGCGATCGTGGCTGTCAAGAGACTAGGGGGTACATGCTACAATCAAGTCTCCTATGGTCCCACAGAGTTCTATGTCTCAATCAATCAACACAACATCAGCAATTAAATGAACATTAAAGGTAAAGCAGTAAGGCGTCCCCGACGCTTCATCAAAATGGTCATGAGAGACTAGCTTTATAACATAGCTATCTCAGAGAGTCATGAGCACAAAATTATACACAGCTGCAGCCTGTTTAGTTACAATTATGTACTGACACAAAATATCAAGTAATCCGGCTAACAGGTGCCGGTGGCTGAACCTTGCACAAAAGTATAAGCAAGAGTGGTGGAGAAGAAACCCACTCGAGTCCCCGACCAGCCATGCTCCTAGTATGCACCATGGATGTCAGGAAGAAGGATCGCGTCCTCTGGCTCTGCTACGAGATCTGGCCAAACAAAACCAGCGGGGTCAGCCCCGAATAGCAAGTACCGCCAAAGGGCACAAGAGTTAAGATAAAACCCAGTTATAATAATAAGAATAAAGCTTATGCTGCGGCTATAGGGTAGCGCTACATCATCGGATCCATCTGGCACCCTTACAACCAAACAAGGACAAAAGGTGCCACATGGAGCCGGGACGCGTCGCACTCTATGACCTTTACATAAGTTTACAGATATAAGTAAGAAGATCTCCTGGTCGTGACTTCGGTCGACAGACCATCGCAGCACGATAACCAACCCAACAATCAAACAAGAACATGGGTTGGATCACGTACCGCGGTGGGCCATGTTCCTTAGTCATTCACAGGAGTAACACATCACAATCAAATTAAGGCTTCCGTTCGTAACTTCGGTCCGCAGCCTGTCATAGCACGATAACCAACCCAACAATCAAACAAGAACATGGGTTGGATCACGCACCATAACAGTCCGCTTTCCTCAGTTACTCGCGGAAGGTAAAAGAAAAATACAAGCAAGTCATTTTCACGGCCAGTCAAGTCTACGAGTTTCTAGTATGGCGAGGTTATCCTCGCATTAAATTATCAGAGTCCTCAGATCGTATCTTTCCAACAAGGCTAGCCAACCCAGGGGTCCGCGTAGTCAAGTATTATTAAGCACAGGTCCCTCATAAGGCTACCTTGCAGGCACAAGTCCCCGTAGGGCTACCTTGCCAAAACTTATAATATATCGGAAAATAATCGGATACCGGCATCCACTCATTGCAGATGGCACAGTATCCGTGGTGACCAGCTGGCGCGTCGAGGCAATACCTCAAGGCGGCTGGTGTAACACGATCTCGGGATTCTGCCCTCTCCATGCATCTAATAGATTTAGTTGCCTAATTTAAACCCTATGTGAAATCTTGGATCCTCATGCTGTGGCCTGCATGATCATCCTCCTAGAATGTCGTACCGTAGTACGAGTACCCCAAGTGAGGATCAATGTCGATCAGTAGGTCGACACGTTCTACCCTCCTTAGTGTAATGCAACATTGTAAATGCGCCACGTGGGATTACGAGTCATTTGTCAAGCATGAACGAGAACCGGGACATTCAGGCACATGTAGCGAGTAGGAACACTTTGTTCTCCAGGGTCAGATTCATGCTCAGGACAAAAGGCGTAAGGATATATCGCATACACAAACCAATACATATACACGTATATAAGCCAAGGTAGCATAAAAATAGAAAACCAGGGACAGGCTGACTAGGTACAAAGGCAAGATCGGCCAACCAACGTGGGCGCGTCACATCCATGGCGCGGGCGCATGGCGGGCGAGGGCGCGGTCACTAGCGCGGACGGCCACACGGGCGCGGGAAGCGCCGGGCGCGGGCGGCCACGCAGGCGCGGGGAAAACGGCCGGGCGCGTGACGTCCACACAGGGGCGCGAACACGCGGGGGCGCGGACACGCGAGGGCGCGGGCCACGCAAGGCACGGACACGCGAGGGCGCGGGCCACGCAAGGCGAGGACACGCGAGGGCGCGGGCCACGCAAGGCGCGGACACGCGGGGGCGGCCTGGTGCTGGAACCACGCGGCGCGGGAGACCACGCGGCGCGGGCACCACACGGGCGCGGGGGCGCGTCCTCCCATCAGCGCGGCGCGGGACGCGCGCGCGCGGAGGGCGTGGGACACAGGGGCGCGGACCTCCCATCAGCGCGGCGCGGGACGCGCACGCGCGGAGGGCGCGGACACAGGGCACTGTTCATCTTCTTCCCCTCAACCGAGAGGGAAGAACCATGAACCCTAATAACTCCAAAAATCATAACTAAGTCAATTCTTAACCAAATTTCAATTTTCAAAGTTCAATCTTGAGTAAAATTCAATTCTCTACAACATGGAACCATTAAAACTTGAAAATGATGGAGTTTAGTAGATCAAAACCAAGGAAAACCGAAAATGTTTAAAACTTAGATCTACAAAAATTAAAGCTTCCAATCAGAAAATTCCAAGTTCTAATCTAGTAGAGAATGAGGAGAAGAACAAGTTTTGGTAAAAATTTTGAAGGAAAAACGAAAATGATGGATCTCTCCCTTGTGCAAGTTGATACTTGCCTTTGGTTGGGTGAAGGAAGTAAATGAGAGGAGTTATGAGGAATGAATGTGGGGAGAGAAAAGGAATGGGGTTTTATATAAAAGCCTAAACCAAGTTGGTTCATGATGACCCAACGGGTTCAAGTGAACCGAGAACATGTCTCCCAATTAGAGCCAAAACTGTAAACTAAAATCACAGAAAATAAATTACGAAATATTATTTTGTCAAATAATTTGGGATATACATGAAGAAATACAACAAAATAAATATCGTATAAATATACGTAAATACAAATAAGCAGTATACGTACTAAAAATACGTATTCCGGAATCAGGGAGTGACACTACATAGGCCATGTGATTTAGGTAAAAATTTATTGAATTCTAAAGCCCTATTAGGTAACTTGAGGAATTTTCATAGAGGGATATACCATTGTGATTTGACACGTTGGTAGGATCCAAGGTGGATAGATTATTCGCTTAGTAAATTAGGACTTCCTATGATTCAATTCATAATCTTGATCATTTGTACAATTTTATATTCTGACTTCTCTAAACATCATAATATCATATGGTCCGTATTGCTTATTTATTTTCCATTGGCCATAAATAATTGTTTTCATATGAGTCAATATTTTATTTCCATCTATTTAGTTTTGACCCTAATGTGATTCAATTATCCATATATTAATTCCAAGTCATCTTCGTTCATTTGCGATCATTTTATTTTCAAAATTGATACTTTCACTTCAAGGACAGATACTTACACTTTTTCTATCATGATCATCTTGGAACTTATTTAAATTTCTAGAAACTCCTTTGAAAATGTTTATGGACAAAGTTTGAAAAAAATATTCGATGACTTATAATGGCAAGGCAGATGCGCACTGTTTCCATTTATTTGAATTATGTATACTGCGAGTTTACTGCAGCCAGCAGCGCACTGGCATTGCATGACCCCTAAGTTGAAGTAATTTTAGGTATGCGTATGTTATCGAATATTATTAAAATTATATCCTAGTTGTCCTATTTTGATCTTTGATTTGTTATGTTAATATTGGATAAAGTTGATAGAATATTCGATACCATATCGTATTTGAGTCATAAAACCAATAGTTTACTGCAACCAGATATACACTAGGGAGGTATGGATTCTCGGTAAAATGAATTCGGATATACTTACGATTTTGGGTTACTATAGAGACTATATCTTTTATTGACATATGATTATTATTTTTTTATGATCCATAAACCCTGTACTCTCACTTCAAAATTGATTTTGTCTTATTTCTAATTGCCCTCTTCATAATAAACTGATACTTCTTTCTTTTCTTTCTTTTCTTTCTTATCTTTCCTATTCAAGAATCGTCCTTTAGTTTCTTTCTAGTAATCATTTAGAACCACTTACTATATTTTGACTCTATTTCACTAGATTCATAATCATACTTAGATTTTGAATCTACGTGCCTAAATGCTTTGGGTTAAGTATCGTGCCGAAACGATTTCGATTGATCATTCTTAAAAGATTTTTTATTGCGGCTAGACTATTTTTATTATATTTTGATCGTGCCAATTCGCATCTTTTCCTAGATTTTATTCGCTGACCAATTTTGATCATTGGTCGTGTCATCTTTTAATTATATTCTTAGTCGTGCCTACTAATATCCTTCAAAATTTTGTGGACAATTTTTCTAAGGTGGGTAGATTTGTAACCCATGTTCCTGAATTTTTTTAAAATTTTAATTTTTTTTTATTTTAAATGTTTTGTGTTTGAAAAATTTTATTCGAATTTCTATAAAAGGTACTATACATATTTTTGAATGAAAAAAGATTTGCCAAATTATTTTAAGATTTGAGTTTATAAAATATATTAAAAATATTATTTGATAATATTAAATTTTATTTTGAATTATTATTGCAATCAAATATTATATTTAGATTTGATTAATTTAGTTTTAAAATTAATGGTTATTATCTTTGACCAATAAAAAGATTTGCTAAATTATTTTTATAAGATTTGGATTTATGTAAATAGACTTTAAATTTTATTTGATAATATTAGATATTATTTTAAATTATTATTATGACCAATCAATAGATTTAGATTTGATCAATCTATGATTGATTTGATTTAAACTTATGGCAAGATTTAACCATAGGATTTCTAATGCTTCCCTATTTAGGATACATCCCAACGTGTCACGACCCGCACCCATCGTGAGGGTACGAGTACGTAACAACGCCCAGCCTACGCCGCAGTGTCAGCGGTAGAACGCTGTTCTAGGTCATGAACTATAACTAGCATAATATGAATACTCTCCATAAGGAGGCCAACACAGAGGTACAACTCAATCACAATCTAAGGTAGAATGATAAAGATAGATAAACATGAAATCCAAAAGAGATACAGGAGATAGAAGTCTAAGTGTCTAAGATACATAATCCTAGAAATACATCTCAAAACTCAAATACAGTAATCCACAAGTAAATACAACTCAAGACAACTAAAATAACTATCTATACAATCTCTACTGTGTCTCCTCTAGGCTAGTAGGCAACCTCCAAGCTATCTGTAAAATTTATCAACAGGTCCAGTCAGGACAGGAACGAGCACATCTCATCTAGAAAACCCAAGTAAATGACAGAGAACTATAAAGCAGTTATAGACTATTGTATTGATGAATATGGCAGTTTATATTCAGGTGATGGTATGGAGAGACAGATAAAGTACAAAGAAAGTAAGTAACTAAACAAGAGAAGAAATCATAGCAATAAAGACTGTAAAATAAAATCTAGCTGAACTAGAGTAACGTAATGAGTTCAGATGGTACAATATAAGTCGAGTGTAATACCAATGTGAGTCTAATATAAGATGAGTCGAATGTAATTCTAATCATTATTCTAATAAGGTGAATCGAATAAGGTGATACGAATAAGGTGATACGAATAGTGATTCACATGATGTTCTAATAATGATTCGAATAAATTCTCCAAGTGTGTTTTAAAATACTTAGTTAGACATGTAAACGGCTATGGGTAAATCCGGCACATCACACACCTGGCCGAGTGTGGAATGGCTATCGTTCGAATATATTCACAGGGGGTGGTTCGAATAGTGGGAATGTTCACATGTCTAATCAAGTATTTTCCCGCCCATCTAATACAAATGAATCCAAAATCCGACACATCAATCGAATAAAAGTCCAACCAACATATGAATATACGAATAGGGTGATTCGAATAGTGATTCGTATGGTGATTCGTATGGTGATTCGAATAATAGAGGTAAGACAAGTAAGTATGTGTGTCACATACATGGATTCAGAAATAAAAATACGTGTTTATAACAGAGAATCACATACAGCTAACTAGAACTGAAGTACAGTAATTGACAAATAAATGAGAGAACTATCAGAGAATATACTCGCCTGATGTCTGAATGTCCAAAGTAAATATACTGTCCGAGGAGAGGTGTCTGGCTCCTAATTAGACCAGCACAAGTCACAACATGTCCAGAAGGGTAATATAAAGCACTACAATGCATTCTACATGAATCTAGGTCAAACTAGGCCAAAGTCAACCCTTGGTCAACTCTGGTCAACTGCACTAGTCAAACTAGGTCAAACAGGTCATGTCCTAACCCAGTAAGTCTTACTAGGCCTAACCAAGACTATCCTAGCAAGCACACATCAATACAAGGCTATACAAGCCAACATACACCCAACTCTATATAGCATGCAATTATTCAATACTCAAATAGGCAAGAATTCACATTGGATATACACTAGGTAATCTATTACTTTAAGCTATATATGTCTACACATATATAAACATGCATATATTAGTATTCAACATTAGGTCTATAATCATGGTATTTTAAATGGTTATATAAACTTATATATTACAACACAATATGCTAACATATATATAATATACATACATAGCTAAGTTAACTATATTCATAAATACTTATTTAAGAGGCTATGTATGTGTATGTGAACATGGCAAAGGGGCAAGTGAGGGTTAAATGGACATACATAGTGTATACATATCAAAGAGTGTCAAAGTGTAACTGAACAATGTGTCAAGTGTGATAGTGTCAACATAGTGTAAGGGGGTACATGAGGTAATATAGGATTTGTGTTAACATAGAACATTACATCTCATTAACTTGTATATTGCATACATTACATCTATTATTACATTACATTCATGCTTGCATTCATTCATCATTCATTTATTCTCTTGCACTACTATATGCACCATACATTACATACTATAGAGCCTACATATTTATTACAAGCCATACTTATACATGCTTACATTAGATAGGATACTTACACCTCATACATCATTTATTTAAACATTTACTCATGCTTGCATTCTCTATTTAGTTACATAATGTATATACATTAACATGGGTTAAAATTAAATAGAACATTATATTACACACAAGGGTGCACAAAATGCATATGCCGAATAGTAACTCCTACTAATAATGAATACTGTACCATCTCAGTATGAATTAAACTCTATGATTAAAGTATGTTATAGATCTATGTGTTAGCTTTCCGAAACTTTAAACGGATCGCGTTTTCGTTTCCGAAAACTCCCGAAATCGCGAAAACACCGAGAACGCGTTTGTTTTTCGTACAGCTGACACTCAAATAATTCTCCAGAAAGTTATAGAAAGAATTAGGCCTATTAATATATGATTTTTGAAAGCTAACTTCAATACGCTTCTTTTAAAAAAAACGGAAGATTAAACCGAGCTTTGAGCTAGAAGTTATGATATTTCGAAGTTAGGGCTGAAATTAAAAACGTGGATAAAAATCATGACGGATTTAGATAGTTTGAGCCAAAAGAATACACAATATATATCCTAATTATCCACAACAATAATAGCAATAATAATATGAGGAACCACACTCACAAACTTGATTATATAATCATCATGAACCATTTATTACATATATAAATATAGATACACTCTCATTACAATATATATATATATATATATCTATATATGTAACATGAACATATCCACAACACAAATGACACTCCTATGACCTCTAAATGGACACAAAATAGACACAAATGGAGATACAACCATGGGGGTCATTCCTATGGGTTCAAAATAGACCTATATGCATAAGGAAATGAAAAGGAGAAGGGATTTATACATCCCGGTAGATCGAATCGAAGAAAAACCTTCCCGGAGCGACACCAACACGTAGAGATTCCAAAAGGACACGAACGAGCTCCGAATCCTCCCAAACTGTGGTAGCTTCCTCCTTGACTAGAATGGAGAAGAAAAGAAGAAGATTTGGTGGTGAAATGGAAGGATTTGGTGGAGAAATTGCTAGGAATTGCTCTCTAGGAATTTGGGGAAGAACAAGAGAGAGAAAAATAGATGGATAATGACAAATGGGAGGCTCAACCCTATCCTTATTGTGGCTGGCCATAAAGGTGGTTTTGTCCTATTAGGAAAAGTCCAAAAGCCCCTACTAACCTATTCTATGAGTATTAGGAAAGGGCTAATTGGTTGGGGCTAAATTAGTCATTCTAAAGTCTCTAATCACACTAACCTTATCCATAATAATTAGTCTAACCTCTAACTAAAATATTTCTATCATGTGGACTAAAATTAATATCATGTGGGCCATGCCTAACTAGTGTGTGGGTCCCACTAGAGTCAAACTACCCCCGGGTCCCCGTTTCAAGTCGGATTGAGTTGAAATTCGAACCCGACTCAAATAACCCCAAAACAATATCATAAATAATAAAATAATATCAAAATAATTCAAAGAGGTCAAATGCAAAAATATCCTTAGGCCAAAAATGACATTAAAATATCATAATCACAAGGTTAGGCTCTAGGTCAAACAATCTCTAGGATTTCACTAGCAAAACGTCAAAACCACAAGTTATTGATTTAAATAATTTTAAAATAATTTAAAATCACCTAAAATTATATCATGAATTAAATATTATTATTAAAATAATTATAAACACGAAATTTCAAAATTACCCTCAATCAGAAAATTAAAAATAAAATGAAAAAAAATTAACCCAAAATTTAGGGTGCTCACATCACTATATATAGGAGAGACTTTTTCTTATTCTTCAACACAAAAATTCTTCCAACCTAATTCTCTAATCCTAATTAGGTGATTGCTACCCATTATATATACCCTTATGAACATATATCATCTTTTTCTTTATCAAAATTCTCTTTTTTTCGTTCAAAATATCCCAAAATTTGTCATAAATTCAACCTCATTTTTTTGAACCTATATCAATTTCGCGGGACCATTGCGACCAACTCTGGACTCCGTTTCACCTCCAGTTTTTTGTTCAAAATGTATTGAGGTTAGCTTTCCAAATCTATAATTATTTTTTATAATTATGAATATAAATTTTTGGAGAATTATTTGAGTGTCAGTTGTCCAAAAAATTGACATATCGTACTATTTTCGAGATTTCGAGAGATATCGAACTCCGTTTTGTGCATTGTTTGATGTTTTGGAAAGCTGATACATAGATCTATAGCATAATAATTTTTCAAAAATTAATAAAATAGTTTAATATTTTGTTTAATTTATAGAACCCATAGATGACCGATGATTCACCGAATTAGTAGCGGTTAGCCATAATTATAACAACTTTCAACCAAATCGAGATTGTGTCACATACATCAACTGTAACTTAAGCAAGGCAAGGAAACTATTGCTTTATGTGCTTATTACATTATAGTGGTATCATTTATTGTGTTTCATTGATATCCTATTAAGATATGATTGTGAAACGATATGCTTGATTGTATCATTGCTCGTTTATTGACTGTTTAGTGAGTCAGGAGGGGTAATGCTATGTAGATGTGTGAACAACCCAAATAATGTTTAATGTAGATAGCTAAGTCATACACTTTAAGTATGGGTTAGCTGTACCAAAAATGTGTGATAGCTATTTATGATGTGCGTATTAGCCCAATCATTCACATGTCAAAAGGTATTTTAAAGCACAGTTCGATTAGTTTTACTTCTTCATGTTTAATTTTCAGTTGTCTTGTTCATATATGTTCCTGCTAGTAGTTTCTTGTACATGTTATCATTTTTAGTTCATATACATGTTCCTTTACTGTTACATTACATCTGTATTGTCGAGCTTTATTTTGTATTAAGTTACATAAATACAATAGGGTTGTACTTTGCTCTTTTTTTGACTGGATCATTACAGGTGACTTGGCATGCTTCATACTTTTGCACTATGGACTATACGTAGGAGATAGAGATCTTGGAGGTTGACTTAGATTCTAGATAGATTATATTTTTTATTATATTTAGCGGGTTTGTTTTCGAATATTATTTTTGATGTATGATTGGATTTGTAAACAAAATAGTTATTGTGAATGAGCAGATAGATATGATTTTGTTGTATTGAGATTGACAATGAGGTCTAGAGAACATACTACCGTCGATCCTGTGGTGTATACTGGACTTCACTACGTACTCGTATTCTGAAAATTGGAAGCAGTTCGTGACAGTCTCAGGATATGATATTTTTTATTTAAATCTTTTATTGTTGTTGTTGATGCGGGGAAAAAAAACTTCGGTGTGTCATGCCTCGATCCTGTAGGATCGTTCCTCCTCGCTTTGATCATTGTGGAGCTGTTCGTTCTCGCTTGGGCATGATGCCGTGCAAGCCTAAGTTGCGCTTGTATAAGGCTAAGACCTATACAATAACAAGATAGACAATAACAAAGCGGAACATAAATGCAGAAAATAAAGCAACAACGTACAATATAGCAAAAAACCAAGTAAACACAATGATACAGAAATCGGTCTTTTTATTAATATTCTTGAATCAATTACATAGCTCTCATTATCTCTCTGATACACGTCGTACTTGGCTTACATTCTTTCAGAACTATACAGATTATAATGATCTCGTTCCATACATTATATCCCTTTATATACAAAACCAAGTTTTTAAATGGATAACCATATCTTTGCATCTCTTCTGATTTTTTGGCTCCTGAGGATGAGGCTCGGGCTATCACTTCGGATGATTCGTTTCGTCCATCTTGCACTTGCAAGTAAGCTGGTGGTGGGTCAGTACATTAACGTACTGGTGATGTGAACAAAGGCTAATCGTCTTAAACGATTACTAAACATTCATGTGAGAAAATGTTGCATTATTAGTGATCTTGCTATCTTTTTACCTACGTTCATTTCATACATATCAGATTCAGATTACATCTTTTAAAAACACTTTCAAAAAACCAGCATTTCATTTCTTTCGTTCAAGCCAACTATTGGGTCAATTCCATGTATGAAAATAATCTCAACTATTCAGATGTGCGCAGCGTATTTCGTAAGCCATATCATTTCATTAGGGACATTAGTATCATTCTAGGCATCACACATCTTTATCAACTCTTGGAACAATAACATTTTATTTGCATCATATTATTCATAAAAGTATTTCATGATAGAAATATAAGCATTAATGAACATCACTTATTCAGTGATGCATATCCATAGCCAATGATCAATCCCTGCACAAGATAAGGATTAATTATACCATAATGTTTCCAATACTATTCCCTATTCCTCTCTGTATTGTTAGACTTTCAATAAACTCTATCGATGTATGCCATCAATTAGCAACTGTGACTCAAGGCTCAGTTCTGTACTAACGCATGCATATACCAGCAGCTGTGATTCATGGTTTAGCTTTGCATTGATGCACACATATGCTAGCAGCTGCGGCTCAGGGTTCAGCCCTTCACTAATCAACATCTTATCTATATGATGGTCTATGGGTCTATCAGTACCAAAAAATAGCTAAATAGCGACAAAAATTTTTGTCGCTAAAATAGCCATTTTCGTCGCTAAAACGAAATAGCGACTACATTTTTTTGTCACTGAATACGTCTTCACTATTACTTTTTGTCACTAATTCGTCGACCGACCGACCGACTAACTTGCTGTAATGTCCTGCTTCGTGCGAGACATTTGGGTTGGCTTGTTGGATGCAATCAGAATGTTGGACCATGACTTGTGTTAGGAATCAAGAGAATTGAGACTAATGTAGTCTCTCTTAGCTGGCTAGACGGACTAGGTATTGGAACGTGGCTCGCTGGTGGAGCTATGTCTAGTAAAAATACGTATGTGATCAGAATAAGAAGACCCTTTATACAAGTGAGTGGAACTGTCCTTCCTCCCTACTCCTTCATGCTTAATAAAATAGAGTATTGAATTACTAAAAAATGTCCCTAATGTCCCATACTTTGAATGCTGAATAATGGTGATGCTTTAGTTGCTAAATCGATAGAGATGCTTATGTTGGCTAATGTTGAAATGAATAACACGAACATCAAACTACTGAATGAATTATACGTTAACTGCTAATGTGAATTAATACCTGAGATTGAATTGATATCATCGCCCATGTCTAAACATTGCTGAATAAATGGAACATTTGAACCATATACGCTCTTGTAACTGTTGCCAAGATATGAAATATTTCATGTTTTCTTATAAGCAATGAAATGATAATATTGTCCCTATGAAATGAATGAGATGCTACATGCCCCTTGAGAACTGAATGATATGATAATGCATCAATGTATTTAAGTTAATGCAATACGAAAGGAAGGAATTGATACAATGAAAAATGATGAGGCTTGGGATCGCTGAGATTACCAAGTGAAGATGGTAATGTTGTGAACTAATAAGTCATTGAACATGACTTGAATGAGATGAATGATGATGCACTGTTGTCTTTACTTATTTTAATATTTTATCATGTAATTTTGCGTACGATCGAGTCGGACACGCATTCGCATGGTCATAGGACAACTTGTATACAAGGTTTGGTGATATGTTTTCTCAGACGGTACCCCGGGACGTTAGGGGGACCGATCCGACCTAGGAGGAAAATTGGCGTGCTAGTAGGAGCATGGGCCTTAAGAGGCATCCTTAGAGGCTAGCTACCTACTTTGGAGTCATCGCATTACCTTGAAGCCCCACTACAACAAAAAGACCTATTAATGACGCTTGATAAGTGGATTTCATGACGACTGATAAAAAAGCGTTATGAAAGTTCGAAATACCTTTTTTCTATGACAGTTTGGGCTAATTTTGGACTTTTTATAACGTTTATAAAACAAAACGTTATTAATATTTTAGAGCGGTAGCAAACTTGTAATATTTTTAAGTTTAATTTTTTGGGCAAAATGCTGAGAATAGCCCGCGCTTCAACAAAATTTTTCCTCTCTCCTATTCTGGTCTTCTCTTTCTCCTCCTCTTCTTCTCCTTCCTTTCCCCCAACTCCAAAACCCTAACCCGAACCACAAATATCTCAGCTCAGACCGCTTCGTACGTAAACCCCTAGTCCACTCCCTCTCTCTACCGGCTCCATCGGCGGCTAAATGGCACAGAAGAAAGACGGCGACGGCCGTGCCAACTCCGATGACCACGACGAACTCGCCCGAACCACTCTCCAGGCCGTCCTCCTCGCGGACAGCTTCGCCCAGAAGTTCCGTCCCATCACTCTCGAGCGCCCAAAAGTACGTCTCACCAAACCCTAACCCTAGAAAACCCCTAAAATCTCTGAACCCTAATTTTGAAGTTTTGTCTGGGACATCCCAATTTAATCTCATGCCAAATGAGATGTGAAGAGTGATGCTTTAGATACTTTGTTAACTATCATTGGGATATTACCTTTATCTGATTTTTCTTCCACTGTTTATCTCAAAAAAATATTGATGTATGTATGCTTCCTTTTTTGTCTTTTCCCTTTCCCTATTTTATGGTTGATGTGTATACTTGAGAAATGTATGGACGAGAATATGGCACTAAGTTCACAGTATTTGTCAAATGAGATGTAGTTGTTAATGTATATATGCTTTATGTTTTGTGTGAATTTGTGTTCCCTATTTTGTGGCTGATGTATATATACTTGAGAATATGCATCGATGAGGTCAAGATATTATGTTCGTAATTATCAATTTCTTCAACAAAGTTTACTTTCTCATTAGCTAAAATGTTTGGATTCTGTACTGCTTCTCAAATTCACTCTCTGTGATTGTAGTACATATACTGCTATCAAATTATAATGATAAAAAACATATTTGCTATATAGACGTATTTACTTGCAGTGCTTATTACAATGGTTTGTTATCTTTTTCCAGCTTCTGGTACCACTTCTCAGTGTGTTCCGCTATGAGGGAGAAGTGGTAAACGCGACATTGGCAAAATCAGAGGCCAAGATATTGCACAAGAAGATCACTGAAAAGGCGTACAACGATGAAGAACTCATCAGGATTATTACTACAAGGAGCAAAGCCCAATTGAATGCAACATTCAATCATTATCATAATGATTTTGGTCATCCAATCAGCAAGGTATTAGCTACATCTTTAGATATTCTTGCTTTTTTGTTTCACATGTACCCTGTTTGAGTTGGTTTATTTTTGTTTCTTGCCTACTTTTCTTGAGTTGGCTCAAGTCACAAGGTGCCAATAGTCGGCTGAGTGTTTCTACAAGTTTGCATTTGGCGCACATTCAGTCGTATTGCAGTTGCACTGTCGGTGTTCCATAAAAATATCCACAACCATTATTTCATGTTTTGCTAGCTGATTTTTTACTTCTAGCTTCTGGACTTTCTGGTATTATGTTGTGTTACTTTTGATCTCCAAAAACTATTGAGTGCTATTTCAATACGTGTAAATCAGGCCAACATAATACATCTTTTTTCAAAAATCATGCACTTGAAAGTTCTGGGTCCAATCTTTGATCAACTTCTATAAATTCACTGTCTAGAAAAAAAAAAGGTTTTATAAGGTTGCCGAGTAATATTTCCTACTAAAATAGACAAACTTAACCTATTAGGAGGCAACTAGATCCAGTACCTATTAGAGTTGTGCATGCATTTTGGTTCCTGGTGGATTTGGTGACCGTGGCGTGCCAGGAATGATATTGGCAGCGAAGTTTGCTAGAGGGAATAGTGTACCCTATCTTGGGATTTGCTTGGGGTTGCAGATATCTGTTATAGAATATTCCAGATATGTATGTGTATCTTCTGTTTTTTGCAGAACCTGCTGTTATGATGTAAAATTGCAGTCTTTTCCCTGAATGACATTTTATCTCCATTTATTGTGTAATGATTAGGTTTTGGGATTGGAAAGGGCAAATAGTGAAGAATTCGACTCTCAAACACCACATCCTGTTGTTATTTTCATGCCTGAGGTATTTTGTTTATCAACACTGTTTACTTTGTGCTTCAACCACTAAAGATGGTAGTTCTTGACCACATCAATTTGTGAATGCAGGGATCAGGAACACACATGGGAAGTACAATGACATTGGGGTCCCGGATAACATTTTTCAAAAATCCTGATTGTGTCACTTCAAAGCTGTAAGCTTTTTCTTCTACCTACTAATCTATTCTCATACAATTTAGTTTGAAAAATATAAAATTGCTGGAGATATCCTTTCAGTTTGTAAATGCCATTCCTTTTTGTTCTGTCTTAATGTGTCGAGGAGATGAGTGTGATTCTATACACTTCATCTAAGGCCCTTTTTTAGACTACGGGAACTTTGAGAATGCTCCTAAATTGCACCAATTAAATTGCACCAAATTACATTCAGGCCCTTTTATTACTACAGGTAGGTATTTTAATGCTTTTTACCCCTTGTTTCTTTCATGTCGATTTAATTTTAGATTCAATGTATATGAAAGTATTTTATTATATGATCCTCAATTGCTAGTTTCTTGTTGGAAACTTGGTACCAACTCTTAAGACATGAGGTGGTCTTTTGGTAATATTTTTTAATATCTTTTTTAGGGTTTTGCTACGTGATGTCGACAGTTTTGATGTGCTCAAAGTTGAAGCCAATGTACTAATAGTTTTGAGGGTCTACTTACTAGTAGTAGTTGTAAATATATGTATTTGGATGTCCTATTTTGAAAAAATGTAATGAAGATGGTGATATATATTATGTATATATTTGTAAATGGATTAAATGGTACTCTATGACATTTAGATGTTTTCTTGTGAATATGGTTCAAAATGAATGTTTTGAAATTGAATTGAGCAACATTGAGCATTGATCTATAATTTTTTGGAAAGTAATATATAAATGTGCAGAATTGAGCATTATAAATGTGCTGAATTGAGTCTATAGAGATTACCTATTCATAACGCTTTCAAACTACGCTGAAAATAAGTGTAGCAGAAACTTATCATATTTATGACGTTTATTTTATGACGCTTTTAAAAAACATTTATAACACCCATTTTTATCACGCTTTCTTTGGAAAAAAAGCGTCATGGTTGGTCATTAATGACGGTTTTTAGCCGTCATTAAAAGGTATTTCTGTTGTAGTGCCCTATATGGAAAATGTCCGTATGGTTTAACAACACCAGTGGCCATCTAGTTAGGATGCACGCTAATCCATGTTTTGTGCAAGCAGAGTAAGTATATCTGCTAACATCTATTTGATGCGGGTACGAGGAGTCGACTATCTGTAAGAAATCACTTAAATGTGATATATTCAATACATATGTTGGTTTATCTTGCCTGCTTAACATTCTAAATAAAATGATGCTGTGATGTTGCCTTTCAAATGAGAACCTGCTTAACATGTAGATACAGTATACTAAAATGTTGCCTTTCCATACGAATTGCCATAATATGTTTAAGATGTTAATGCTAATGTTGCCTCAATGATGCTGAACTTGATAACACCAAGTATGCTAGAATGATGCCTTACTATGAACATTGCTCAATCATGACTTACATATAAAACTGTTGCTATAGAAGAGAAATATGAGAACATATGATGTCCCTCAATTACTGTTGCTTCCATAAGAACAATTGTCACCCCCAGTTTTTATGAACAGGGGTATTTTGGTTATTTTCCACTTTAGAATTATTTTGGAATTATTTATTTATTTATGATATTATTTTGGGGTTATTTGAGTCGGGTTCGAATTTCAACTCAATCCGACTCGTATCGGGGACCCGAGGTAGCTTTGACTCTAGTGGGACCCACTCATTAGTTAGGCATAGCCCACATGACATTATTTTTAGTTAGGGGGTTAGACTAATTATTCATGGATATGGTTGGTTTGATTAGAGACTTAAAACATGACTAATTTAGCCTCAACCTAAAACTCTTTTTCTAATATTAATTAATAAGTCAAGTGGGAGCATTTTGGACTTTTGCTAGGGGGACACCTATGCATATTTGGCCAGCCATAGCTAGGGGGGATAGGGATGAACCTCTTTGTTATTATCCACTCTATTTTCTCTCTCTTGTTCTTCCCCAAAAATTAAAAAGAAGTCTCCATTCATTCCTCTATCAAATCAATCCATTCATCTATCAATCCCATTCTTTTCTTCTCTATCTTCATCAAAAGGAGGAGCTAGCTAGATTTAGGCAGTTTCAGAACTCGTTCGTGTCCATTTGGAGGTCTCTTCGTGTCGGTGTCATATCGGAAGGAGTTTTCCTAGATTTGATCAACCGGGAGGTATAATCTCTTCTCTATTTCATTCCTACATGCATTTAGGATTAATTTGAGACCATAGGAATGACCCCCATGGTTGTATCTCCATTTGTGTCCATTTTGTGTCCATTTGGAGGTCATAGGAGTGTCCTTTGTGTTTTGTTTGTGTCCTAGTGGGAAACCTCCAAGTTTGGACACACTTGTATTTTGATATGTTGAGTGAATGACTTATTTGAGTTTTAATCTCAGATTTTATAATTGTTAGGATGTGCTCTTCATGGTATCATATTGTATCATATCTATTTATATATGTATATATATATTATTTATACTCCGCTCGCTAGGGCTTCCCGATTTTAGCGGAGCAGGCGATTTCTGATGGTGAACTCGGCGGGGGGCTCCGCCCCCCCCGGATGGCTTGACGGCGGGGGAACATGGCCAACCCCATCTCCTGGCGGGTGGCGCCGACCAGGGGGTGGCCTGACGGGCACCTCTGGGACGCTGATCTCGGCGGGGGGCTCCGCCCCCCCGGATGGCTTGACGGCGGGAGTACCCGGGCCACCCCCGTCTCCTGGCGGGTGGCACCGCCCCTGGGGATGGCCGGAAGGTGAGCACGACTGTAGGCGCTGGGCTTGCTTTGATGGGTGGCTCGGCCACACCAGACGCGGTATCGTCCATGGGGGCCTCCGGCCACCCGGGCCGGCCGGGAAACGGATCCTCCGTTGTGCTGGGCTCGACGGTGGGGGGCTCCGCTCCGTGTTCCGATGTCCATGGGAGCGGTCCGCCTGCTGGAGGTGGTCCTTGCGGCGTTGAACGGGTGGAGGTTACGACGGGGGGCTACGGCCCTTCGTGCAATGACAACGTTCGGGGTACGGGGGGGGGGGGGAGGGAGGGCTGTCCCTGTCCAGAGGGGGCCTCCGCCCCGTGACAAGATGGTGTTGAGGGTAGAACCTCCAGCTACGGAGGTGGCCACATCGAAGGTGGCAAGTGGAGGGATGGGCCGCATGGCGCGGACCTTCGCTGCGGTCGTGGACGGGTCCGCGTCGGCGTCGACGGGTGGAGTGCCGAGGGTGGACTTCCGACCTGCCATTGACTCCGATGGACGGAAGGTGGTTGTGTTTTCTCAGTCAGACATGGAGGCCCTCATGGCGCCGTGTGGGTTAGATCTTATTGGCAAGTTTGCTCGGCGGAGACTCCCGGTTGAGGCTATTCGTAAGGCTTTCGACTCGCGGGGTTTCAGGGGGTTGATCGACGTGAAGGCTATTGATGATCGGTACGTCCTTATACGGCCTCATGTTGAGAGTGACTTTTACCGGCTGCGGTCTAAGGACTGTTGGTTCGTTGGTCGTGTTCCGATGGTGATATTCCGATCGTCGGTGGACTTTTCGCCGTTGAGAGAGGACCCTCGGGTTCCGATCTGGGTAGCATTCCCCAGGCTTCCACATTGTATGTTTGATACCAATGCGGTGCTCTCCATCGCATCTGGTCTCGGCACTCTGCTCAGTACTGATCGGGCTACGGCGTCCTTTTCTAGGCCGGGGGTGGCCAGAGTGCTAGTTGAAGTGGATGTCAGCAAACCACTTCAACATGAGGTGTTCTTCCAACTACCTGATGGTGTTCGCTCACAGCCAGTTGTATATGAACGGAGGCCTCTATACTGTGTCTCTTGTGGCCACCATGGTCGCGTTCAGAGTGCTTGTGGATGGCACCAGGTGGTGCCTCCTTCCGTGGGAGTAGCTGATAGACCGCCCATTCCCGACGGCCTTGCTCCAGGAGCTGTACATGAGGAGGACGATCCGGCGGGTGGCCGTGGGATTAGCAGGGGTCGTCGGAGGTGACGATCAAGGCACGAGAAAAGGAAGAGGACACGACAGATATGGAGGCACGTTGAGGGGCGTGATGATAGCACGGGGATAACGCAGCACGGATTGCGCGGGTGTATTGATACTCGCGCGATGTCCGCACCGCCTTCTTGGCACGTGGGGAAGTCTTCCTCGGGATAGCTAGCTCTTGGGTCGGATGACGGGCGGCCCATGATGGAGGGACGCAGCGCTCCAGGCTCTAGCTTGGATGGGCAGTTGGGCCCTGAGCGAGGCATTGGGCCTATTGATTTATCGGTTCTTCCTATTATTATCCATAGCCAGCTGGGACAGGGAGTTATAGCGGCTGATTCTGACACCGAGGATCGTAGCTTGGTGGTGTGGGAGGAGGTCGGTCACGATTCTTTATCCGTCTGGGGTTATGACTCAGCTCCGGGTGATGATACGGTTTCCCTGCCCGAGGTTAGACCTTCCACCTCTATCTCCGAGGGCCGTGAAGAAGACTGGTAGATGGTTCCTTATAAGAAGGCGGCTGGTAGGCGGAGGAAGTCGATGGCTCCGCAGTCGGATCGACTTCTTCGATCACATGCTTCCCGAGTTAGGCAGGACCCCAAGAGGGTCCATGGTTAAACTCCTTATCTGGAATGTTCGGGGGACGACGAACAGAGCTACTTTATCCCGTTACAGGTCCTTGTGTCGGACCAACTCTATTCAGGTTCTTTCCATTATTGAGCCCAAGGTGATATCCTCTAAGCTTCTTTCTTATCAATTGAGGTTGGATTTTGATGGTAGGTTTTGCAATGATAAGGGCAATATTTGGATTTTTTGTAAGTCGGGTCTTGGGATCAATTGTATTGACTCCTGTGATCAGGCTATCACGGTGCAGCTTTCTTTGAGTTGTTTTTCGCTTCCGGTGCGGTTGTCGATAGTCCATGGTGCAGGGACACGGCAGGGGAGGAGGACTATGTGGAGGCATCTTCTGGACGTCCAAGCTAGGGACATTGCCATGCCCTGGGCGGTGGGCGGGGACTTCAATATTATTGCATCTCCGGACGAGAAATTTGGAGGCCGACCTCCTGATACGAGGGCCATTACGGACTTCCTAGACTTCCAGTTGGCTGCCGGATTATCCGATGTTGGTTTCAGAGGTAGCATCTATACTTGGGTGAACGGGCAGACGGGGCTTGATCGACAGGGTTCCCGTCTTGATAGGCTACTCATGACGGGTAGTTGGATGGATGGTGTCCAGGTTTCTTGCGAGCATCTTAATCGGGCAGAATCTGATCATTCACCTCTTCTGATATCCTGCCAGCCAGCTTCTTCCCCCCTGCGCAGAGGTTTCCATTTTCTTGACTTCTGGACTTCACACCCGGATTTTCTTCCGATTGTGGCTCGGGCGTGGACTTCATGCTGGCATTATGATGCGCTTGAGTGGTTGGGCATGCGCTTGAGGACGACGGGGCATGTTCTGGCTGGATGGAGCAGAGCTACTTTCGGAGACGTTTTTCAGGAGGTCCGTCGGGCCGAGGATGCTGCCTTGGTGGCGGAGCAGGATTATGAGCTTCATCCTTCGGAGAGGGGGAGGGCTTCCTGGATGGAGGCCGTTGCCAGATTGAAGCAAAAGGTCCAGGTTGAGGAGTCTTTCTGGAAACAAAAAGCCAGATTGAGATGGGATCTGGAAGGAGATAAGAATACTCGGTTTTTCCATGAGTGCACCAGGAGCAGACAAAGAAAGGCGGGTATTCAGAAAATTATTCGAGCTGATGGATCACAAACTAGGTCTACCGCGGAGGTTGCGACGGAGGCGTCTTTATTCTTCTCGAAGCTGTTTAGAGCTGAGCCTATTTTTGATGAGGACGCCTTCCTCGATTTCATCCCTAGCATTATTTCTTTGGAGGATAACTCTGATCTTGTTCGTTGCCCTGATAGAGCGGAGCTGTTGGAGATTGTTCGGGGGATGGACCCGGCTAGTGGCGCAGGACCGGATGGCTTTTCTGGGAGATTCTTCTCAGTTTGTTGGGACATTATTGCTGCCGACGTGGTGGAAGCCGTTGGTTCGTTTTTCTTGGGTGCACGCCTTCCGGTTTCCGTTTCGGATACCTTCTTATTTCTTATCCCTAAAGTCGAGCACCCGAGGAACCTTTCTGATTTCCGCCCTATTAGTCTCTGTAATTTTTGTAACAAAATTATCTCCAAGATTATTGCTTGCAGGTTGAGGGAGCACCTTCCCAAAATTATTTCTCCGGAGCAAAGTACTTTTGTTCAGGGGAGAGAGATTGTGGACAACATCATTATTGCTCAGGATATGGTGGCTTCGATGAGGGAACCCAACCATGGTAGAAATGTTGCTATTAAGCTGGACATGCAGAAGGCATATGACAGAGTCAACTGGCATTTCCTTCCGAGGGTTCTTCGGAGATTTGATTTTAATGAGGTCTTCTGTGATCTTATTTATCGTCTCCTGGCGGACACCCGGTATGCGGTCCTACTCAATGGCGCTCCTACAGATTTTTTCTCGGCGTCTAGAGGGATCCGGCAGGGGGATCCTCTTTTTCCGGCTCTCTTTATTATTGCTGCGGAGGTACTCTCTCAGAACCTCAAGCTTCTTCAGGAATCCAACAGGAAATCTTCTTTTCACACTCCGATTGGAGGACTGCGTATCTCGCATTTGGCTTATGCGGATGATGTTCTTATTTTCACTTCGGGGGATATTACTGGATTACGCGCTCTCCAGCAAGTACTGCAAAGGTATGAGGCTGTTTCTGGACAGAAGATTAATTATTCTAAATCTGCCTTTTATACTGCGATTCCATTGGATGTGGATCGGGCTCAGACTATTTCTTCTCTCTTCGGATTTAGTACCGGTACCTTGCTATTCTCTTATTTGGGGTGTCCGCTATCTTGCGGGAGAAGGAATGCGGGGATGTTTAGCTATTTGCTGGATAAAATCCGTTCGAAGCTGATGGGTTGGCAGAACAAGATTCTTTCTCCTGGGGGTAAGTTGGTACTTATTAAGAATGTTCTTTCATCTATCCCTATGTACACATTGGCTGTATGTTGTCCTCCCCGGGCCGTTTTCAGGACGATTGAGAGGATGTTTGCGGCTTTCTTCTGGGATAGCAAGGATGGGGTGGCTAAGAGGAGTTGGCTGGCATGGCGGTTCGTTACTCAGACTAAGTCCGAAGGAGGCCTCGGGATCAAGTGCCTGAATGATATTATGGATGCCTTTTCTACGAAGCTGTGGTGGAAGTTGAGGCATGGGAAGGGTCTTTGGGTGGAGCTTCTTAAATCAAAATATTTTCGTAAGCGTCATCCTTGTGATACGCTTATGACTTCCAAGTGCTCCCATGTTTGGCGACGAATTTTGCGGGGGAGGAAATTGGCTGAACCATTTATCTCGTTTAGACTTAGGCGTGGTGAGGGTTCAGCGAGGTATGAGGATTGGATTCCGGAGGGTCCTCGGTTGGATAGGGTTGCTAGTCCACAGGCTGAAGGAGTGACTTCTAGGACCAGGCGCAGAACGGGGAGACGGACTCAGGGGCGGAGTCGAACACAGGCGAGGGAGTCTGCTGATTCGATGGCTACACAGTGCTTGGGCACTGGGAAGCTTCGGAGATCGGCTAGATTGGCCGGGAGAAGGGTGGTTCTTCCCCAACGAACGGTGATTGTTCGGGCTCTTTCGGATAGGGGAAAAAAGTTCAGAGATTCGAGGGCGAGAAATTCTGATAATGGTGGTCCGGCTATTCGATCTTATTGGACAGACACTGGTTGGGATATGTCTATATTTTTGGACCAGTTTGGAGTAGAGGCAGCAGGGCGGCTCAGAGAGGCGAATCTGACATGTACTTCGGCTCCTGATTCTCTGGTTTGGGGTGAGCGGAAAGGTTTATTCACGTTGGCTGCAGCTTAGAGATGTTGTCGGACTTCTCACCCTACATCATCACTATTTTCTAATATTTGGGGCAAATATATTCCGGCGAAGTGGAGCATTCTGATGTGGCGGGTCTGTCACAACCGGCTTCCTACTGATGACACTCTTCAGAAGATTGGCTTCCATCTGGCTTCCAGGTGTCATTGCTGACAGGCTGGGCATGGGGAGAACCTTCAGCATATATTTTTCCACGGGGATCTTGCTTCGATGGTTTGGTCTGCTTTCCGGGGTTTTTTCAAGGCACGGATGCATAGTGACTTTCTCGTCTTTCTTCAAAGGTGGTGGCGGGGTCCGGGCAGTCATCATCGGAGATCATTGGCGGGTGCGATCATTTGGGTGCTTTGGAAGAATAGGAATAAGCATCGGTTTGAAGGACGTGGTGCTGGATACGACTTCTTGGTTCGGGAGGTGAAGCGACAGTTTCGGAAGTCGCTTTCGAGCTGTCGTCATCTTCCGGCTATTCCTCATTGGGCATTAGAGTAGTGCTTTTATTCATTTTCTTTCTTTGTACTTGTTACCATGAGGTCGGATGTACTCATTACCCTCTTTATCAATAAAGGTAACAGTTTTTAAAAAAAATGTATATATATATCATTTGTTATATGTATATATGTCTCTCTCTCTCTCTCTCTATATATATATATATATATATATATATATATATATATATATAAAATATATATATATATATATATATATATATATATATATATATATATATATATATATATTGTGTGTCAATATTTATATATTGGTGTATTGTGTCTTGTAGGTATTTATTTGTGTGTGGGGATATCGAGAGTGAGAGAGGGATTAGGAGAATGAGATATTGAGAGAGTGGTGGAGGGAAGTATGGAGTGATTGAGAGAGGAAGTGGAGAGTGAGAAGGGGGTTAGAGAACTAGAGAGTGGTAGAGGGAGTGAGGAAGTGAAGGAATGGAAGGGAGGGAGAGTTAAGGACTGCAACAGCAGTGGGAGCATTGCTCGGCAGTAGGCTTTTGCCAAGAGCAGCAGCAATATGGCAGCAGTCCCCACAGGGGACTGCCTAGTTAGCCACAGTAGCAGTAGCAGCAATATGCTGCTGATTCAGCAGCAGTAGCAGTGAGAACTGCTACTTGATAGCAGTGTATGGGGGGGGGGTATCAGCCCCCATTTAGCCCAAAATGTTGACCCCTATGTGAACCTAAGTGTGGCACTATGTGAGCTTGTGTGTGAGTGTTTTAAGGAATATTTTGAGAGTGTTTGTGAGAGAAATATTGTGAGTGAGTGAGTGAGTATTGTGTGTGTGAGTGAGTCGTGATTTGAGATAGGTTAGCGTAGTAGTAGTATCCTAATAGGTTAGAAGTTAGGGAGTGATAATTAGACTTGGTATTATAATACCAAGTTGGAGATGGAGGATGGAAGTGGGTTTTGTGGAATGGTATCCTAAGATACTATAGAGTATCATATGATACTTAAGGTATGTGGAGATAACCAACATGTGCCATAAGATGGGTTAGATGACCTAGGTACTAGGATTTTATGGTTGGTAATGGTTAGGTAGGTTAGTGTCTAGCTATCCTAGGAAGCCTAGGTTAGTATTCCAAGGTTAGAGTGGTTTACCTTAGTATGTGCAAGGTATTGGTATTTACCTTGTGAAGGGTAAATATAGGTAATGGGGTATAGTTAAGGTATTGAGTATGACTTCTAAGATGGGCTTAGAAGTAGGTTGTCTAGGTAGGTAATGACTAGATGAGGGTAGTTTAGGCTAGTCTTCACTCCCGTTGACCAAGAGTTGACTTTTTGATCGAAAGTCAACTTCAAGTCAATGCTTGACCTAGAATCGACCCGAAACCAAACCAGAGTTGACCAGTTGATTGAAAGTCAACAGTTGGTCAACATTAGCCTAGTTTGACCTAGGGTTGACCTAGTGTTGACCAGAGTTGACCAGGGTTGACCAGTTGACCAAAAGTCAATTGTAAGTCAACCTTTGACCCCGTTTGACCTAGTTTGACTTGGATTGACTCCCAGTGACCTAGTATGATCTAGTATGACCTAGTATGACCCAGTTTGACCCAATTTGACCTAGTTTGACTTAGACTTGCATATCATGACTTAAATTAGTTTCCCTTTCATTATAAAATCCTGTTTGACTTATAGTATCTCATCTTTAGGTCTGTGACTACTCTGAGCGTCTGTTCACCTTATCAGCTCAGGACCACAGGCGAGTACATTTACTGATAGTTTTCAATGTCTTGATATCTGCTATATTCGATTCAGTTGTAGTATCTTACTCGATTTCCAGTCACGATAGTTCACGGACTAGTATATGTTGGATCATGACATGAGATGTTGTTCCTAGATTTTCTTGGTATATTAGTACATTTTCTGTCTTGTTCCCTGTACTTGTATAGACACCAATTTCTAAGGGGACTTGCTACCCTCTTATGGAATCCCGTGTCATGACGTGTTATGTCCAGATCCATTATACTATTCGGGGATGGGAGAATTATTAGGGGCTATGTTATCAAAGCCTCATGTCACTATATTCTTGCGCCACTCTCCCTCACGTAGGGTGTAGCAAGATTCTTCCGTGTGCTTGTTATCCAGGTTGGCCGGCGTGACCCTTTCCAGAGATTTTTTTGTGATTGTCGGGCCAAGTGGATAACATGTCCTGTAACTTACCCAAAGCCGATCACATAACGCTCTAATAATTCAAGGCACATTTTATATTTATTTTATCTTATCTTATATCCTACTCTGTTCTACATTCAGTACTTTTCTCACCATACTATGATATTCATTTACTCACATGTTCTACATGCCTTTATGCTGTACCTTGATTGGAGACTAAGTTCTGCTGGGGAGAAGGGTTACAACCCCGATCCTTGTTTGGTTTAAGGGTTGTAACTCAGCTTTCAAATAGTTCCCAAGTCATCCTATATCTTTGTGTTGTATTTTATTATACTGTCACTTATAGATTTTGTCAATTCATATGGAACTGTTGTTAGTGTTTGTACTTGCTCATTTTCCTGACAGGATACCGTTGATATATTACAGATGATTCTGAGTAGTCCAGGACCGTGGCCTGATAGTAGAGCCACTAGACTTTGCACACCCAGAGTAGTGTAGCTTAGTTAGGTTTGCTTGGACTGCGATGTAACGCCACAGAACCGAAATACTGGAGAGCGGGGGCATACATAGCCAGCTACGTATAATGAAATGGAATCCACCCCACTATACGGTCACGGCTGTCTAGATACATGAGGGTTTAACTACAATCCATCAGTCTCCTATGGTCAATAACAAGCCTAATTGTCTCAATCTCAAGCAAGCGAGTAAAGTTACAAGATGTAAGATCACCAAATATACAATAGTAAGGCGTCCCAAATGTTACATATCCAGCTGATCATGAAGCTAGTCGTTACAAAATGTGAGGACTATTAAGAGTTTAGTCATACATGATCAACCCTAGGATCTGTCAATCATGTTACAGCCCGTAGACAGACAATAATAAGGTATACAATACGAGCTAACAGGTGCTCGTCGGCTAAACGCCTCAAAATAAAATTTTTACAATAGAGTGGGAGAGCAAAAATAAACCCACTCGTTGCCCTGGTCACGCCTGATGGTCACCATCGGGCTGGAAGGTAGGTAGATCCTCTGAAGCTGCTCCAAAATTTGGCCACACAAAACCAGCTGGGTCAGATCCCAGAAAGAGCAAGTGCCACAAAGGAGGCTTCACTTAAGAACTAAAACCAGCACATCAGAAAATGATATTAAAGCAGTTAAAAGAACTTGAAGTAAAAGAATAACAACCATCAAAATGGAGCACGAGAGAACCATTCAAGTAGCCGGGTCACAACCCTTAAACCAAACAAGGACCGGGGTTGTAACCCTTCACTTGAATAGAACTCCGTCTCCAAATCTTGTTGATAAGGTAAAACTTTACAAGCATGACGTGGGGTGCAATAATACAATAAACGAAGAGAGGACTTAGAACTACTCCGGGAGCCAGTTTACAACCCTTAAACCAAACAAGGACCGGGGTTGTAATCCTTCGTCTGAACAGAAGTTCGCCTCTGATCTTTATTGTTAAGAGTGACAATCATGCCATCAAGTTTGCAATAATTGAGCACTGAAACCACACCATACAATCGTTTCCGACCAATCAATGACTACGGCTTTCTACATTACCTAACTAGGATTATCACAACATGCAATGAGATGTTCCTCTAGCCACAAGCCCTACAGCTAATCCAGGTTATCCAGGCGACTTGGGTTTATTTAAGCAGTGCATCATTCTTTCCATATATCTTGTGCCCTACTCGTCGGCAGGCTGCAAGTCCCACAATGGTGGCCGGGATAACGGGATCGCCTGTAGCTGGGGAGATCTCTCATGACTACTGAATTATTCTAGTTGTTAGCCTTAGCCATTTACAGAGGTACCCCTGACCGTGGTACTCAGGGATCCCCGTCCTAGACATGATGCGAACACTACCGGTTCAGTCGTACAAACACAATCATCCACGGTGTCCAGGCCATCAAATCTTGTCATGTCATGTTCACTGTCAGGAGTGTGCCGCGTCAGGCCACTATCATGTCATGTCAAAAGTGTACCACAACGGGTCACCATCGTGTCAGGGAACAATTAATTTAGCACAAGTACACATTTAGTAATTAAATATTTAAAAGGGGCAAGGACTGTGGGGGACTCATGCGGCTCGAAAATTTCCATGCGGCCATCAGTCACTAGCTCATGCGGCTAAGCCATTAAATACGTTCATGCGGCTAGCAAAATATATAAATATGCAAATTAATATGGCTCGCTATTGGTATGCGGCTGACGGATTCCTTAGGCCATATGCGGCTAGCTGCTGAGAAGTGCATTAAGGAAATGTACTAAGGGTTGTATTAGAGAATTCCTAAGCCAAATGCATTAAAGCAAATGGAATGCACCAAAGCAAATGCTATGCGGCTGTGCTAGGGAAAAATGCAGTAAAGCAAATGCATTAAAGCAAATGCCTTAAAGCATATGTGGCTGGCCTTCCAAGAAGGTGTATTAAAGCATGAATACAACTATTAAGGCCTTAAGTGCATAAAGCATACAATATATAAAATATTAGGATCTTAAATGCATAAAGCATTAAAGTAATGCAATAATTTAAGCTTTAAAAAGCTATGCGGCTAGCCATCTCCATGATGCTTTAACCAAAGCATATAAGGACAAAAATGCTTTAACCAAAGCATTAAAGCAAATAAGGACAAAAGCATTAAGAATGGGATAATATTACATTAAGTAATGCCCTTAGGAATATAAACCTCCAGAACCTATGCGGCTAGCTTATAATGCATGGACTGCAATAATTGCATGGATTCAAATGCATTATAATGCATGGATTCAAGCCTATGCGACTTGCTTGTAATGTATTGACTGTAATAATTGCATGCGGTCGGCCATAAGATTTAATGCATTGCTATAATATATTTCAATGCTTTAGTGTAGGTATTTGGAATATGCATTAAAATATTGTATGCATTAAATGCACGCTAGAATATTACATGCAAAATATTGCATGCATCTGCGACTTACTTTGAATACCACATGCGGCTCTCTTGGGTGCTGATGCATACAAGGCTATGGATGCAAGCATTAAATGCTAAGCCATGATAATGGGGCCAAGCATTAATGCTAAGCTTAGCTCCCACGTGCATGCATTTAATGCCAAGGTGGCCAAGTATGTTCCCATACGGCTACATTAACACTTGCAAGCAACTGCAAGTGTATAGGAGATTAATTAATACAATTCTATATAAGCCATGCGGCTCCTAAGTAAATGGCCATGCGGCTCAGCAAATTTTCTATAGGTCAAATTTGGACCAAACAAAATTCTCTGCAACATGGGATCATCAACTTAGCAAACTATGCCAGTTTGATAGATCCAAAATTCTGGAAACCAAAAATACCACAAGGCTAGATCTACAAAAATTTAACCATGGAAATGAAAAATGCCAAGTACTAAAGTGGGTTAGAAACACATGAGGAAGACAATGGAACAATAAAAATGGACTTCCTTCATGAAACAAGATGCACTTGCCTAAGCTCTCCCTCTCTTTTTCTTTCCTGGTGGTTGAAGAAGTAATAGTAGAGAAGAAGTAATAAAGAGAGAGAAATGTTAGTGGGATATATAATGAAAGTGGTAGTAGGTGGGAGTGGTTTGGTCCACACTAGCAAAAACCGAACCATGCAAAACCAAGCCGAACCAAGTCAAGTTGGGCCGAACCAACCAAGGAAACATGCAATACGGGTCTAAATACGTACACGTATTTCGAGATACGAAATACGAACAATGGTCATTACAACTCTACCTACCTTAGAAGAATTCTGTCCTCGGAATTTTAATCAAGTGGCTAGAGATGCAAGGACAAGCTATACTACCCACAGGCAAGCTATACTAGTCATGCAATTATTTGTACAAGCAAGGAATCGAAGACATGAGACATAGGAAAGATATTATACCTCATGAGTCAAACAGGTCGGGATATCACGATCGGATATCATCCTCACGCTTCCACGTTGACTCTCCCAAAGAGTGATGACCCCAAGCAACACGGACTAACTTGATAGTCTTGTTCTTGAGTATCTTCTCTCTTTGGTCCAATATAGATACGGGCCTCTCCTCATACGAAAGGTTGGTACCAACAACCAATTCCGAATGATCCAGGATATGACTCGGGTCCGGGATATACCGTCTTAGTTGGGATACGTGGAACACGTCATGTACCTCACTCAGAGATGGTAGAAGAGCGAGACGATAGGACACATCTCCTACTCGCTCCATATCGAACGGCCCTATATACCTAGGACAAAGCTTTTTCCGTACGCCGAAACGAATGACGCTACGGTTAGGCGAGATCCTCAGGAATACATGGTCGCCGATAGAAAACTCAAGGAGACGCCGATGAGAATCAGCCCAATGGCGCTGACGATCTTGTGCAATGCGAAGATGATCTCTAACTCTCCTGACCACTTCAACTGTCTGAATGATCATCTCTGAACCAAGCATCTGTCTCTCTTCCACATCGTTCCAGGCTAGTGGGAATCTATACTTCCTACCATACAGGGCCTCGAACGGTGCCATCTGGATACTAGCTTAGAAACTGTTGTTTTACGAAAACTCTACCAGGTGCAGGTGATCTTCCCACGAACCACCGAAGTCGAGTGTACAAGATCTCAACATATCCTCCAGAGTCTGGATCGTGCGCTCCGACTGACCATCTGTCTGCGGGTGATAAGCTGAGCTGAACTGGAGGTGAGTTCCCAAACTCTCTTGCAAGCTACGCCAAAAGTGCGACGTAAATCTTGAATCCTGGTCCGAGGTGATACTGACTGGTACACCGTGGAACCTGACAATCTGCCGGAGATACATCTCTGCTAGCTGGGCCGTTGACTGACCCACTCTGAATGGGAGAAAGTGAGCCACCTTCGTGAGCCTGTCAACTATAACCCAAATAGCATCTCTACCGGCGAGGGATCTAGGTAATCCAGTCACAAAATCTATGGTTATATGTTCCCACTTCTATTCTGTAATCGGCAAGGGCTGAAGAAGTCCAGCTGGCCTCTGATGTTCAGCCTTGACTTGTTGACAAACCAAACATCGAGAGACAAACCGAGCTATCTCCCTCTCTATGCCATTCTACCAAAAGTGCTGACGGATATCACGGTACATCTTCGTGCCACCGGGATGAATCGAATACTGAGAACTGTGAGCTTCCGCCATCACCTTCTGTCTGATATCTCCACTGGGTACACAAAGATGCTTACCATGTCGAAGTGTACCGTCTTCGTGAATGCATAATTCTGGTCGTCGTCCTGCTTCACATTCTGCTCTAAGCCGCTGAAGCTTAGAATCGGAGGACTGAGCTATCTTGATCCTCTCAACTATACTGGACTGTACTTGCATGCTGGCCATCAATGCCATATTGGTAGGAAGGACAACTTCTATACCCATCTTCTGAAGATCTGCTAACAACTCTGGTTGCGCTGTCAGAAGATAAACTCCGGCTCTCCTGCTCAACGTATCTGCAATAACGTTGGCCTTCCCAGGATGATACTGTAGGTTGACATCATAATCTACAAGTAGCTCTAGCCACCTTCTCTGACGCATATTAAGGTCCTTCTGAGTGAACACATACTTCAGGCTCTTATGGTCGGTGAAAATCTCCACCCTGTCTCCATACAGGTAGTGTCTCGACAACTTAAGTGCAAACACTACAGCTGCCAATTCCAAGTCATGGGTTGGGTAATTCCTCTCATGATCACGAAGTTGACGTGACGCATAAGCTATGGCCTTCCTATGCTGCATCAGAACACATCCTAAACCCTTGTCTGAAGCGTCACAATATACTGAAAATCCTCCGGTCCCATCTGGAAGTGTGAGACGGGTGCCGTCATCAAACCTCACTTCAGCTTCTCAAAAGATTCCTGACACTCTGCTGTCCAAGCGAACTGCACATCCTTGCGGGTTAGCTGCGTCAATGGCGCTGAAATTCGAGCAAAGCCCGAAATAAATATCCGGTAATAGTCGGCTAACCCAAGAAAACTGTGAACTTCTGTAACTGTGCGGGGCACCGGCCAGGTTTCGATAGCCACTATCTTCTGGGGATCCACTTCCACTCCACCCTTGGTGATGATATGACCCAAGTATGACATGCGATCGAGCCAGAACTCGTATTTACTGAACTTGGCATACAACTGGTGCTCTCGGAGAATCTGGAGGACAACTCTGAGATGCTACTCATGCTCCGCTTCACTCTTGCGGTAGACCAGGATATCGTCTATAAACACGATCACGAACTGATCCAAATAAGGCATAAAGATACGATTCATGAGGTCCATGAATACAGCCGGCACATTGGTCGCTCCAAAGGGCATAACAAGGAACTTCCAATGCCCATATCTGGATCTGAAGGCTGTCTTCGGGATGTCCTGCTCTCTGACTCTGATCTGATGGTACCCTGACCGTAAATCAATCTTCGAGAATACTGCCACTCCTCTGAGTTGATCAAATAAGTCATCTATCCTTGGGAGAGGATATCTGTTCTTGATTGTCACTGAGTTCAAGGTACGATAGTCAATACATAATCTGGACGTACCATCCTTCTTTTTCACAAGAAGCATCGGGGCTCCCCAAGGCGATCCACTTGCACGAATGAATCCCTTGGTCCGGAGTTCTTCAATCATCTTGTACAATATCTCCAATTCTGACGGTGCCATCCTGTAGACTCTCTCTGACACTGGTGCTATCCCAGGAATCAAGTCGATAGTAAACTCGATCTCCCATTTTGGCGGCATCCCTGGAAGCTCTTTCGGGAAAATATCTGGAAATTCCTCGACTATCTGGGTTAACTGCACTGCTGCTACGGCCATCCGCAATACTGGGGAAGAAGGTTCCACTTCGCCTCGAGAAAAGGAAAATTCTGGCTCGCTTGGAATGCTAAAAACAACTCTGCCAATATGGCAGTCTATCCTAGCATACTGGTCCCTCAACCAATCCATTTCTAAGACCACATCATAATCGGCCATCGGGAATTCTATCAGCCTAGCGAAAAACTCTCTACCGCTAACCACGATCCGACATGAGGAAAATACTCTATCTACTCCCACAAGACTATTACCAGTAAGTATATTGAGCCTTACTGATAATGACTTGGGCTCCAGCCCTATCCGTGTCGCAAATCGTACAAACATGAATGAATGCGATGCACCAGAATCAAATAACACTGAAGCGAGAAATGTGTTGACGAGAATAGTACCTGCCACTACCTCACCTGGTGCCACTCCTTCTTCTCCCATGGTCAAGGCCAATACTTGACCATGTCCTCTGGGTGCCGGCCCTCTCTGCTGGAATCCTCGCTGCCTATTCTGGGCTTGCGCCTGGGCAAACTGCTGAGGCCTTTGTTGATGAAAAGCCTGGGTCGACGTTGGCAACGGCCTCGGAGATGGAAACTGCTGCTGGACTGGTACCGGGGCTGGTCTCCTCACTGATGAACTGGTCCTGGCTGGTGATGAGTCAGTCCTGAACGGGCAGGACCCTACCTTGTGGTCTGGCGCTCCACAAAGCAAACACAATCCTCGAGCCTTGCGACACTCTGAAACAATATGCCCAGGCTTCCCACAATAAGAGCAGCCCATGGGGGAAGACTGCTTCTACTTCTGCTGCTGAGGGTACGTCGGGGTTGAATGTTGAACCGACGTAACTGATGCTGCCCTCCTCGGAGCTCCAATGGCCAAAGCCCTAGCTGCCGGGGCTGGCACTGATGACTGATTCATCTGGCCGTGAGATCGCTTTCGACCTCCGGTCCTGTCCACAATCCTCTGGGAGGTATACTCATGCCTCCTAGCTGTCCTCAATACCGCATCAAAAGTCTGATGCTCAAACTGCTCTACCGCTAGCAAAATCTCTAAGTGGAGTCCCTACTGAAATCGTTGGGCTCTATCGAACTCGGTCGCCACCAAGGTGGGAGCAAACCGACTAAGCCTGGAAAACTTGGTCGTATACCCATCGACCATCATGCCCATCTGCTTCAAATTGGTAAACTTGGTCTGAAGATCGTACCGAGCCACCGCATCGAAGTACTTGGTCCGGAACCTCTCACGGAATACTGCCCAGGCAATAGGCGCCACTAGTCCAACGGCCTGAGCCGCCCACCAGCTGCGGGCTAGATCCAATAACTGCAGGCGCACTACAGCCACCTTCTCATCTTCCGGGGTCTTCGCCGCCTCCAATATCACCTCTGTATCCTGAAGCCACGCATCAGCAGCGATAGCGTCTTCGCTGCCATCGAAGAATAGAGGGTTCAGGCGCTTGAAACTGTTCGCTGTACTGTTCCCATGATGTCCACCTCTGCCCAGACCATCTGCCACGGCCTGATGCAAGGCATTTCCTCGACGGTCCTGAGATGCAAACAACTCCCTGATAAGTCCAACTAAGGCTCCATCATCCTGCCTCGCGGGCTGGGCTGACTGTACCGGAGGTTCTGGATCTCCGGAAGGCATGGCCCGGGAGGCTGCTCCTGAGTGCTGGGCCTGGTCTTCTTGTTGCTGTTGGTCCACGGGAGGTGTGTCGCCTTGTTGATCGGCAGGTCCAGAAACAATGTCGCTGAAGAAGATGACATAGGAAACAATAAGGAAGGACCCAGACAGATCAACGATACAAGCATGTGATCAGGTCGAGAATCCTAGGGATTAGAAAAATCGGGCAGAGATCAAGGACGAGTGCTGATTGAGACATCTATTCGGTAAACCCTCACTTATCTTGATTTACAAGACCTGCATGGGCCACCACTTAAACCATGTAATGCCCCAGAACCGGAATACTAGAGAGCGGGGGCATACATAGCCAGCTACGTATAATGAAATGGAATCTACCCCACTATATGATCACGGCTGTCTAGATACATGAGGGTTTAACTACAATCCATCAGTCTCCTATGGTCAATAACAAGCCTAATTGTCTCAATCTCAAGCAAGCGAGTAAAGTTATAAGATGTAAGATCACCAAATATACAATAGTAAGGCGTCCTAAACATTACATATCCAGCTGATCAAGAAGCTAGTCGTTACAAAATATGAGGATTAGCAAGAGTTTAGTCATACATGATCAACCCTAGGATCTGTCAATCATGTTACAGTCCGTAGGCAGACAATAATAAGGTATGCAATACGAGCTAACAGGTGCTCGTCGGCTAAATACCTCAAAATAAAATTTTTACAATAGAGTGGGAGAGCAAAAATAAACCCACTCGTTGCCCTGGTCACGCCTGATGGTCATCATCGGGCTGGAAGGTAGGTAGATCCTCTGAAGCTGCTCCGAAATCTGGCCACACAAAACCAGCTTGGTCAGATCCCAGAAAGAGCAAGTGCCACAAAGGAGGCTTCACTTAAGAACTAAAACCAGCACATCAGAAAATGATATTAAAGCAGTTAAAAGAACTTGAAGTAAAAGAATAACAACCATCAAAATGGAGCACGAGGGAACCATTCAAGTAGCCGGGTCACAACCCTTAAACCAAACAAGGACCGGGGTTGTAACCCTTCACTTGAATAGAACTCCGTCTCCAAATCTTGTTGATAAGGTAAAACTTTACAAGCATGACATAGGGTGCAATAATACAATAAACGAAGAGAGGACTTAGAACTGCTCCGGGAGCCAGGTTACAACACTTAAACCGAACAAGGATCGGGGTTGTAACCCTTCGCCTGAACAGAACTTCGCCTCTGATCTTTATTGTTAAGAGTGACAATCATGCGATCAAGCTTGCAATAATCGAGCACTGAAACCACACCATACAATCGTTTTCGGCCAATCAATGACTACGGCTTTCTATATTAGCTAACTAGGATTATCATAACATACAATGAGATGTTCCTCCAGCCACAAGCCCTGCAGCTAATCCAGGTTATCCAGGCGACTTGGGTTTATTTAAGCAGTGCATCATTCTTTCCATATATCAGGGAATTTAGACTTGTGCCCCACTCGTCGGCAGGCTACAAGTCCCACAATGGTGGCCGGGATAACGGGATCGCCTGTAGCTGGAGAGATCTCTCATGACTACTGAATTATTCTAGTTGTTAGCCTTAGCCATTTACAGTAGGTACCCCTGACCGTGGTACTCAGGGATCCCCGTCCTAGACATGATACGAACACTACCGGTTCAGTCGTGCAAACACAATCATCCACGGTGTCCAGGCCATCAAATCTTGTCATGTCATATTCACTGTCAGGAGTGCGCCGCGTCGGGCCACTATCATGTCATGTCAAAAGTGCACCACAACGGGTCACCATCGTGTCAGGAAACAATTAATTTAGCACAAGTACACATTTAGTAATTAAATATCTAAAAGTGGCAAGGACTGTGGGAGACTCATGCGGCTCAAAAATTTCCATGCGGCCATCAGTCACTAGCTGATGCGGCTAAGCCATTAAATACGTTCATGCGGCTAGCAAAATATATAAATATGCAAATTAATACGGCTCGCTATTGGTATACGGCTGACGAATTCCTTAGGCCATATGCAGCTAGCTGCTGAGAAGTGCTTTAAGGAAATGTACTAAGGGTTGTATTAGAGAATTCCTAAGCCAAATGCATTAAAGCAAATGGAATGCACCAAAGCAAATGCTATACGGCTGTGCTAGGAAAAAATGCAGTAAAGCAAATGCATTAAAGCAAATGCCTTAAAGCATATGCGGCTGGCCTTCCAAGAAGGTGTATTAAAGCATGAATACAACTATTAAGGCCTTAAGTGCATAAAGCATACAATATATGAAATATTAGGGTCTTAAATGCATAAAGCATTAAAGTAATGCATTAATTTAAGCTTTAAGAAGCTATGCGGCTAGCCATCTCCAGGATGCTTTAACCAAAGCATATAAGGACAAAAATGCTTTAACTAAAGCATTAAAGCAAATAAGGACAAAAGTATTAAGAATGGGATAATATTACATTAAGTAATGCCCTTAGGAATATAAACCTCCAGAACCTATGCGGCTAGCTTATAATGCATGGACTGCAATAATTGCATGGATTCAAATGCATTATAATGCATGGATTCATGCCTATGCGGCTTGCTTGTAATGTATTGACTGTAATAATTGCATGCGGTCGGTCATAAGATTTAATGCATTACTATAATATATTTCAATACTTTAGTATAGGTATTTGGAATATGCATTAAAATATTGTATGCATTAAATGCACGCTAGAATATTGCATGCAAAATATTGCATGCATCTGCGGCTTACTTTGAATACCACATGCGGCTCTCTTGGGTGCTGATACATGCAAGGCTATGGGTGCAAGCATTAAATGCTAAGCCATGATAATGGGGCCAAGCATTAATGCTAAGCTTAGCTCCCACGTGCATGCATTTAATGCCAAGGTGGCCAAGTATGTTCCCATGCCGCTACAATTAACACTTGGAAGCAACTGCAAGTGTATAGGAGATTAATTAATACAATTCTATATAAGCCATGCGGCTCCTAAGTAAATGGACATGCGGCTCAGCAAAATTCCCATAGGTCAAATTTGGACCAAACGAAATTCTCTGCAACATGGGATCATCAACTTAGCAAACTACGCCAGTTTGATAGATCCAAAATTCTGGAAACCTAAAATACCACAAGGCTAGATCTACAAAAATTTAACCATGGAAATAAAAATGTCAAGTACTAAAGTGGGTTAGAAACACATAAGGAAGACAATAGAACAATAAAAATAGACTTCCTCCAAGAAGCAAGATGCACTTGCCTAAGCTCTCCCTCTCTCTTTCTTTCCTGGTGGTTGAAGAAGTAATGGTGGAGAAGAAGAAGTAATGAAGAGAGAGAAATGTTAGTGGGATATTTAATGAAAGTGGTAGTAGGTGGGAGTGGTTTGGTCCACACAAAATCTAGCAAAAACTGAACCATGCAAAACCAAGCCGAACCAAGTCAAGTTGGGCCGAACCAACCAAGGAAACATGCAATACGGGTCTAAATACGTACACGTATTCTGAGATACAAAATATGAACAATGGTCATTACAGCGATCCAGCTAGTTCTTTCAGACTGTAGTCGTCTGTATTATATTTTGTGACCCTGTGATGTTGTGTATATCTCTGGACTTGTGTTGGATCTTGAACTTATTTCCTATTTTTATTTATCATATTTCCTTTTCGTGCTTTCTACCTTAGTTTTATCTTGTGACTGAGACTGAATTTGCTATGTCACCTCCATTCGGAGTGTATATACTGTACAGGTACCTTTATACTATTTAGTCGTAGTATTTACAGACGTTATATACAACGTTCTATCGCCAATTCTGCGGCGTAGGCTGGACGTACCCACGTGCTTGTGCCCCTGATAAGGGTGTGGATTGTGACACGTTTTTGTGGTGGCCCATGCAGGTCTGTGTCGTAGTTAGTACGATCTCGTAATGGTGCTCGACTTAGAGTACTAATTACGAGCCTGCAATTAGGACGTAGGATCTAGGATATGATAGGAGTTACCCAATTATATTTTAGGAAATTTCTGATCTTTTGATTACCATGACAACTCTTTTGCATTGAATTTAATTGTCCTTTTTTGATATTTCCTACCATGTGCCATATTGATTCCTTGTTTCAATCTATCCTCAGGATGACGATTTTTCACGACCCGCACCCACTATGAGGGTACGAGAGCGTAACAACGCCCAGCCTATGCCGCAGTGTCGGCGGTAGAACGCTGTTCTAGGTCATGAACTATAACTAACATAATAGAATACTCTCCATAAGGAGGCCAACACAGAGGTATAACTCAATCACAATCTATAGATAGAATATGGCACGATGAAATAGATAAAGAAATCCTCAACTGAGGTACAACAGAAAAGAAATACAAGTCTTATCATCTCTAAAAATATACAACTCTGAATCAAGAACAACAACTAAACATAAAATGGAAAACAGTCTAAGCTATTTATACTAAGCAAGGTATCGTCCTCAGCAGCTGCCTGAACCTCCCCAGGGGTCTAGGTCGCGAGTGTCATCTTGGCAAGCTCCAAAGTAAGGGGTGCAGGGTTCCTCATCATCCTCTATAAAATTTTTAACAGGTCCAGTCAGGACGGGTGCGAGCACAATACATCTCAACAGTTCATAGCAGGTTAGAAAATATAATCATACAGTAAAATAAGATATAGATACGGAAGAAAATGCAATATGTAAACAGAGAGAGAACTGTAATAGAAATATCTACTATAAGTAGAGAGCTACCAGTGACTAGTGATTTAGAGTACAAAGTCGACATGTGAACGGCTTGATTTGTACATGGCTATACTAAAGAGGCGTACATGGCTATTCTACTTTGGAATTGTTCACATGGCTATTTATACTCTCCCGTACCCCCCAATTAATACACAAGGATCCAACCAGGTTATGTTATGATTCTATGTAACAGCCCCCGAAGGGTGGTAAGCCCCCAAAGAGTGATAAGCCCCCAAAGGGTGATAAGCCCCCAAAGGGAGGTACATAATAGTCCCATAAATGGGATAAGGATTCAAAGAAGACTCTGTGATCATATGGGTATATGTCACAAGTGATCAAAGAACCAAAGAAGCATAGTGATACACCATATAAGTGAAACGCACAGAACATAGAGTACCCCGATGCTCTCTGAAGGGATAACATCTCAGGGAGGGATCCATATTGTACTAATCCGTGTAACCAACGTGACAGTATCAAGTAAAGTAATTTAATGCAGGAAATAATTTTAACCAGGATATGAAATGATCAAAGAATGTACTCACCTCGTATCTGAATGTCTGAAATAAATGTACTGTCCGAGATGGGGTACCTGACTCCTAGTTAGAGCAACATAAGTCACAATAAGTCTAAAATGATATAATGAAGTCCTACTATGCATTCTACATGATTCTATGTCAATCTAGACCAAGGTCAACTCTTGGTCAACCCTGGTCAACTACACTAGTCAAACTAGGTCAACTAGGTCAAGGCTGACCCAAACAAGTCTAATAAGTCTCACTAGGCCTAACCTTGTCTACCCTAGCATCCACACATACCAATCCAAGGCTATACAAGCCAACACAAGTCACATATCAAGATACATCACTTTCATGCATATTCAATATTATATATATATATATATATATATATATATATATATATATATATTTATATAATAGAAAGGAACTAACATGTAAAGCTATGTGTGTGTGTGAATATGGAGGTGTACATGAAAAGAGAAATCAATACTAGTTATGTGTTTACACTACACATGGTACAAAGCTAACCCATCTTCATATTAGGCTATACACACCTTATCTATATAGGCAATGCCATATTTATTGTATTTCACATTGGGCTCTATGCATTATACACACATATGTGTGTCACATTTGTCACGCCCCGACCCGGAATCACCCGAATCATCGTCCTCGCTAGGGCGTGATGCCGTACGAGCCTGGAGTTGCGCTCGTGCAAGGCAAGATGACAAGTTCTCAAATGGTTATCTTTTGAGTTGATATTCACAACGAAAGGAAAACAGAGTATACGAAACAAATCTCTTTATTGATCTTCAAAATCAGATTACAAAGGTTTTCGATAGCCTAACGGAATTCGCCAGATTGGCTACAACACTCAGGTTCTCTCTTGCCCGCAAAAGATTTCGCCGTTCCATACATCATGCCTTCTATATCTCGGCCGTATCAATTCTGTCGCGAGTCCGAGCGTCAATGCGATCGCACGCTTCAATACGCTTCGGCATTCCAAGCCTCAACGCATTCAAGCAATGCTTCGCCACGAGCAATCCATTTCCTGCACCCTGCATGAAGCTGGTGGGGGATCAGTACGTTCGTCCTCGCATGTACTGAAGCAAAGATCTTCTTTCCAAACCGACATTTTAATATTTATGTTGAATCATGCAACTTAGCTTATGATCTTGCTATGTTCTCCTTAGGGTCAATTTTATGGCATATTCGAAAGCGTAAAGCATGTTATCATAGCAAGCATGTTATCGAATTGAATAGGCAAGCAAGCATTCTCGTGTTTGATTCGTGGCGCAACTTAGCAATATCGACGCACTCGCCCTTGCACCGACGCAAGGTGAATACGCCTATCTGTTTTCCCAGTCAAGTTATAAGTGCTCTCTATTCAGAATCTGTCCATGCAGGATATACGCATACCTTGCACTGCCAAACCCATCGCCCTTATCTATATGAAGGTCACTAGCTTTTCGGACTAGAATGGACTTATATTTATCGAATCGAATATGTAAGACGACAATCACTCAGTTGTGGTTGCTAACCACAATCAGAGGACCCCCGAAGTACTCGTGTAAGTGGCTTATCACATTCACTAGACAGTCGCTACCCGTCTAGTCGATGTGCACCAACAATACCGATTATCGCAGTCCCTCCTAGGCCGAACGGTCCCAGCGCCCTGGTGATCACGTTCGAAGGAAGAAACACCCGTGCACGGGCAATAGTCTTTAAGTCCATTTGACCATACAACGAATCTTATATTTCATACAACCAAGCAAGTTCGCTTATCTCTATTTCAATTGGCACAATGTCCCAATGTTCTCAATGAACGCCCGAAGGCCGCAAACATTTCGAAGGGCACCATGCCGCATTGTCATTTCATATTTCTTTCGTTAACTTTCTATGTTCTTACGTTTTATACTTCGTTTCAATGTTTCAATGGCATCATGTCTCAACTCAATGCTCGTCATCCGAATGACCCGAAGGTCCCGAACACCTTTCGAGGCATTATGTCATATCCGCCAGTTCCGCCACATTCATGCCACAACTGTATTCTCTCGCAACGAAGCCATCTTTTATTATTCCGTGCACGTAGGCACATTTCAACCGTATTCCGATGTTCTATGACTTAGCATTCAATGTCCGTGGCATGCGCGCTAGGGCGCTCGCCTATTGTCTTTCAATGTTCTAGCCGTTCTAACTCGTACACGAAGGCACGGTATGGTTCGTGCACTAAGGCACTCGCCGAGTACAGTTATCCTATGTTATTGTGGCTTACGCACCGAGGCGCTCGCCTTTGCGATATCCAATATTCCGTAGCGACTCGTGCATATGATGCACGTTTCATTTCAATTGTACTAACTTAGTGTTTGACACACACTATGATTTATCTCCGATCGGACCACGCCCGTGGCGCCGATAGGTTAACTTAGCATACAATGATATATTTGACTAATCGAATGAAGGAGTAAAAAGAAGTCAATCCTCCCACCTTGAGTCGATACGCCTTTCTCGTTTTGCCGAGCCGATGCGGCTCGATTTCATAACTTTGTTGCACGGCCACTCTCCTGACTTAGCTATTCGAGCACTTCGTGCTTATTGAGTTTGTACATCCGATTTGCCTTAGCGTGCCAACGCTTCCGTCCGTCGCAAGGCGACGATTTGCTTTCGCGGACCCCTTACTGAATAAGGCAAAAGATCGACCTCTAATATTTCAGCATAAACGTATAGCCTGCACATAAAATCAACTAAAATTATTACTCGCATCGATTTGGACTTGCGCCTTGGTCGATTCGATTTCTTAGAATCTTCGAGCCGTCTCAACTCACTTATCCTTCGAGGCAACGCGGCGCTTCGCATCGATTCACTCGATGCATTCTTTGGGACAAGGCAACTCTTCGCATCGACTTAGTTCGATGCATTCCTCGGGACAATTCAACACTTTGTATCGATTCGTATCGATACGTAATCGGGCCAACGCAACTCTTCGAGTCAACGACTCAGCATAATGTACCGTGCGGAGCGGAGCATTACAGAATATACCACTCAAAACAAGGTTCGTCCCAAACCGAAACCAATACTAAATTTCCAAGGGTTTCATTAGATTGTTCTACGATCTCGTCTCACTATCGTTTGAATCGTACAACTTAGTTTGGAATCATACACATATTTTAGGCGTCCCACCAATATATGTATTTCAGCCGAGCTCAGTTGTAAGATATCGGAACAATGCAAACACGTAACTCTTATTCTCAATTACTTGCCATCTCGTATTCTCGATCGGACTTGGCTCTGTTACTTGTTCTCGCAATTCTAGCACACATGCATATTGATACATACGCGATTCGCCAACAAAAGTTAAGGCACATAAGATATGATTCAAAAATCACACTTCTTACTTTGTGTGTTTTATTGGGACTATCAATTCTACGCGTCGCGTCAAGCCGTCGCGCATCCGATCGCAACGAGTCTCAGCAACGCCTTGCGTTCGGCGTCACTATCCAATGATTTTCGATGTTTTACTTCGTATCCTATCTCGACATGATTCTCTCTTGTTGACTTATAAAAGCATCAACATTCAGGACTACGTCCGCTAGGTTACTTACCTAGGCACCGTGCTCAAATCCTTCCGACGCAAGTTTAAATTGACATTGCACAAAGGCCACAATCTATTCGACTCAATAGTTTACATCAAGACGACGGTGCTCAAGGCAACGATCGCCTTGACACGAGGGTCTTTATGATACGCCTTACATTCGATTCCTAACGAGTAGGAATTTACTAGCCAAATTCCCAACTTACCCGTCTCACAATATCGAATATAGGTTCGATTCACGCAAGCTCAATTGCGAGGTGAATCCGAATCTAACGGTACAACTCGTAAGTCATTTCTTTATCGTTCCCTCTCGTGCATAGCACGATTCTCGCAAACGCCTATTCGAATCACCAAGTTCGTTGGTGAATTTTCTAGTTTGTTCGTCGACCAACATAACCATTCAAATATTCATCCGACGAATACTCAAATCTAACTATACCATTCTCAATCGAAAGTTGTTCCAACAATTCTCGATCGCCTAGACTTATCGTCAACATGCACCACATTGTATTTGTTATCGATGCAATCTCATATGCGATATCGCATGGGTCATCTTACTGTCTGCAGCATTCAATTTGATTTGGTAGTCAAGTCTTCTAGGGTCAGCTGCCCCGAAGCTACGCTCGATAATTGTAGATCATCACCGAAGGACAGTTTACTACGAACCATGTTATATCTCATTTTGGAGCCAAATCACGTTCCAACGATTTTTACGCGACTATCCAAATCCGTACATAACCATTTCTATCGGCACAACTGATGCGCAACTATCCTCCGAGTAAAGTCATGCATTACCGTCGATGATTCCGCAATTTATGAAACATCAACTCGTATCGAGTTCGAGTCTATCTTATTTCGCGGTCAACACACGAGATGCTATACGCATCGAGCAATCGTCGATGACTTATAGTCTCGTCTTTGATCAATCACAAAATTTACGATCAACCAAGTTCGTTCATTCTCGTATCGTTACTTACAAAATTTCATAGCACGAGGCACACTCCATTTTGTATTCTCACATCGCTTACGTTTCCTTACGTATCGATCTCGATACGCCGTATCCATTTCGATAACGTAAGGGTCAACTTTGAATCCGTTTCAATGTCAACTTAACTCGCATCGCATACATCCAAGTTCGCAACAAACTTTTCCATACGCATCGACTCGTTCTCCAAATTGCGGTATCCCGCTATACTTCGATCGCGTAACTGAGTTACCGATTATCCAACATCGAACCCTCAAGTCATACGATCTCGCCCTCTAAGTTTCGCATGTTTTCAGTCGTACTCAAATGAGTTTTGCCGTAAGATAACCAACTATTTCTTAGGCACGATTACTCACGTCAACCAACTTTCTTGCCGAAGTCGCACATCGTGCGATTCGATTACAATTCGCATCTCCCAACATTTCTATCGAAATCGTAAGTCGTGCGATTCGATTCGCCTAGCCGAACATTTCTATCGAGAATGCATATCGTGCAATTCGATTATAATTTGTATCGCCTAACATTTTCATCGAGCTCGCAAGTCGTGCGGTTCGATTTCAACGTTTCGAGTTTCCTATCCCGTCGATCCGATTGTTGCCTTAAGGCATAATCGTTTCGCTAGTTCCCATCATTCGACCGACACATAAATTTTTCAATCGACGCATCATTCAATTTTACAAGTCCCGCCTTACCGTTCTAACCGATCATCGAAGAACACTTGTATCAACATGCCGTTATACAAATTCTCAATCGAGTCTCGGTGCTATCCCGTCCGTTGCGGACAAACCTTCCGCAATTCTCACAAAACGTCGATGCAATTTATCGCACAAGTGGTATTGTATATACCACTCGGAATCGAGCCATTCATTGCATCGATTGTATGCCATATACCACCCGGAAATCAAGTTACTTCCGTCGCAACTTACTCTTTACGAACCGACGATCTCTTCTGACTCACGATTTCTGCAGTGATCGTGCTTGATCACAACCGTAACTCTGATTAATCAAAATTCGACGCAACTCGGCCAATGCATTCATTTGCCAACACAGCTCGACGTGCAACCGAACCGATTTCGTTTCTCGATTTATAACTTTTATTTTCTTCTGTTGCATCTTGTGTAAAATTCACGTTCGATATCCGTTGCACTTCATGCATCGATTATTTTGATACGCGTTACACCACGTGCAATAATTTTTACTTTTGACATGCGTTGCACTACGTGCAACATTTTACTTTTAATACGCATTGCACATTATGCAACGATTTATTTTTGATATTTACCGCACCTCGTGCATCGATTTCCTTTCAATACGTATTGCACATCGTGCAAAGATTTATTCCCGACATTCAAAGTCAATGCTCAAATTCGTTCACCACATTCGATATTGACTTATCGCTTTTCATCGCAACGCACATTCGAAATCGATATGTGAATCCGTTCGACACATTCTATATCAACTTTCATTTTCTTTTCAACGCATCATTACAATCAACGCGTGGCAATTGCTGCAGCAACATTCTACGACTATTATTGTATCGATGCAACCAACATTTCTCGTATCGTTCGTTGTAAACAACAAATATCTCAAACCACAATTCATGACGTGTTGCATCTACGGCAAAAAATTCTCGAATTCATATCTCGCAACTTGTTGTACTTGCAGCAACAAACCTTTTTCGACTTTTCCAACTAACACCATGTAATTTCCAAACAACACGTTGCAAAATTACAAGATTTGTATTAGACTTATTGTATGGAACATCCAGTGCGGCATCGAGTAGAGTCAAGAGTGATTTCGATTGGTGGTGGGCAACTTTTAGAACTGAAATGAAGCAAGCGTCCAAGGAAATTGAGCCTAGAGCTCTGATACCAATTTGTCACGTCCCAACCCGGAATCACCCGAATCATCATCCTCGCTGTGGCGTGATGCCGTACGAGCCTGGAGTTGCGCTCGTGCAAGGCAAGATGACAAGTTCTCAAATGGTTATCTTTTGAGTTGATATTCACAACGAAAGGAAAACAGAGTATACAAAACAAATCTCTTTATTGATCTTCGAAATCAGATTACAAAGGTTTTCGATAGCCTAACGGAATTCGCCAGATTGGCTACAACACTCAGGTTCTCTCTTGCCCATAAAGGATTTCGCCGTTCCATACATCATGCCTTCTATATCTCGGTCGCATCAATTCTGTCGCGAGTCCGAGCGTCAATGCGATCGTACGCTTCAATACGCTTTGACATTCCAAGCCTCAATGCGTTCAAGCAACGCTTCGTAGCGAGCAATCCATTCCCTGCACCCTGTATGAAGCTGGTGGGGGATCAGTACGTTCGTCCTCGCATGTACTGAAGCAAAGATCTTCTTTCCAAACCGACATTTTAATATTTATGTTGAATCATGCAACTTAGCTTATGATCTTGCTATGTTCTCCTTAGGGTCAATTTCATGGCATATTCGAAAGCGTAAAGCATGTTATCATAGCAAGCATGTTATCGAATTGAATAGGCAAGCAAGCATTCTCGTGTTTGATTCGTGGCACAACTTAGCAATATCGACGCACTCGCCCTTGCACCGATGCAAGGTGAATACGCCTATCTGTTTTTCCTGTCAAGTTATAAGTGCTCTCTATTCAGAATCCGTCCATGCAGGATATACGCATACCTTGCACTTCCAAACCCATCGCCCTTATCTATATGAAGGTCACTAGCTTTTCGGGCTAGAATGGACTTATATTTATCGAATCGAATATGTAAGACGACAATCACTCAGTTGTGGTTGCTAACCACAATCAGAGGACCCCCGAAGTACTCGTGTAAGTGGCTTATCACATTCACTAGACAGTCGCTACCCGTCTAGTCGAAGTGCACCAACAATATCGATTATCGCAGTCCCTCCTAGGCCGAACGGTCCCAGCGTCCTGGTGATCACGTTCGAGGGAAGAAACACCCGTGCACGGGCAACAGTCTTTAAGTCCATTTGACCATGCAACGAATCTTATATTTCAAACAACCAAGCAAGTTTGCTTATCTCTATTTCAATTGGCACAACGCCCTAATGTTCTCAATGAACGCCCGAAGGCCGCGAACATTTCGAAGGGCACCATGCCGCATTGTCATCTCATATTTCTTTCGTTAACTTTCTATCTTCTTACGTTTCATACTTCGTTTCAATATTTCAATGGCATCATGTCTCAACTCAATGCTCGTCAACCGAATGACCCGAAGGTCCCGAACACCTTTCGAGGCATTATGTCATATCCGCCAGTTCCGCCACATTTATGCCACAACTGTATTCTCTCGCAATGAAGCCATCTTTTATTATCCCGTGCACGTAGGCACATTTCGACCGTATTCCGATGTTCTATGACTTAGCATTCAATATCCGTGGCTTGCGCGCTAGGACGCTCGCCTATTGTCTTTCAATGTTCTAGCCGTTCTAACTCGTACACGAAGGCACGGTATGGTTCGTGCACTAAGGCACTCGCCGAGTACAGTTATCCCATGTTATTGCGGCTTGCGCACCGAGGCGCTCGCCTTTGCGATATCCAATGTTCCGTAGCGACTCGTGCATATGATACACGTTTTATTTCAATTGTACTAACTTAGTGTTCGACACAAACTATAATTTATCTCCGATCGGACCACGCCCGTGGCTTCGATAGGTTAACTTAGCATACAATGATATATTTGACTTATCGAATGAAGGAGTAAAAAGAAGTCAATCCTTCCACCTTGAGTCGATACGCCTTTCTCGTTTCGCCGAGCCGATGCGGCTCTATTTCATAACTTTGTTGCACGGCCACTCTCCTGACTTAGCCATTCGAGCACTTCGTGCTTATTGAGTTTGTACGTCCGATTTGCCTTAGCGTGCCAACGCTTCCGTCCGTCGCAAGGCGACGATTTGCTTTCGCGGACCCCTTACTGAATAAGGCAAAAGATCGACCTCTAACATTTCAGCGTAAACGTATAGCCTGCACATGAAATCAACTAAAATCATTACTCATATCGATTTGGACTTGCGCCTTGGTCGATTCAATTTCTTAGAATCTTCGAGCCGTCTCAACGCACTTATCTTTCGAGGCAACGCGGCGCTTCGCATCGATTCACTCGATGCATTCTTTGGGACAAGGCAACTCTTCGTATTGACTTAGTTCGATGCATTCCTCGGGACAACTCAACACTTTGTATCGATTCGCATCGATACGTAATCGGGTCAACGCAACTCTTCGAGTCAACGACTCAGCATAATGCACCGTGCGGAGCGGGGCATTACAACATTCACATAGGCAAATTCATGGTTCATTTCATATTACACTATCTCATTTACACATTCACATAGATTAGATATAATATATATATATATATATATATATATATATATATATATATATATATATATATATATATACATAGAAGGGAAAAGTAATCAAGCAATGTGTGTGTGTGTTGAGAGTGCAAGAGTGTATGTAGACATGTGAGTGTGTGTGTCATGGCATGAAGGTGTCACATGAATGTGTGTGAACAAAGTGTAGGGTTCATGGAACCATGGCAGTGGTGGTATGTGTGTGTGACTGATAGATGGGAGTGTGTGGTGTACAAGAAAGTGTGTGATAGGCTTAGACATGTGAGTGTGGATGGTTGAACCTGTGTACTTGAGTGTGTGTGTGTGTGTGATGAGTATGCTAATGAGGGTGAGAGGGTGACAGTTAAGTGAGTAAAAAAAATAGTGAACAAACTGTGAGAAAACAGTGAGCAAACTCAGATATCAGTTTAAACAGTTTTCCCCCTAATCAAACTCAGATTTTTGAATCCCCACACATCCCAAAACAGTTCAAAACCAAATACCAATCTCAGTTTATAAGGAACTAAAGCTATGGCAAAAAGGAAAGGAACCCAGTTCAGGGAATGGGAAATTAACTCAGGCATTTAACTTCTATTTTTAGTTTAACAGTAAAACGAAAAGGGAAAACTCAGGTTTTTGCATTAATCATTGAATCACATCAGTTAACAGTTCATAAATAGGAAAAAAAACTGGAATCTAATCACAATGTCCAACCCCATATTCAAAACAGTTAATAATGCTAAGTTAACCAATGGAAAAAACTGGAAATCTTAGGTTTATGGTATTCGAAAATGAAGGGGAATGCAACTCAGGTTCTGTCAGTTAAAAGAATCACCTGACAGTCTAAATATGAATTAACATTCAATTTCAGTTATCAGGAAATAATCCCAGTTTTTTAAGAAAACAAATATTGCAATAAAATAAAAAGAAATTCAGTGAAAAGTTAGAGATTTCCTTCACAGCTGCTATCAGCCCTATACCATTCGACCAACACATTGTGTTAACCCTCATTCTCAGGTTTAACAGCCAATTCAAAAAGGAAAGGAAATCAATTCAAGATGATTTTAAAGGACCAATCTCAGGTTTCTATAGAACACATTCAGTTAACATTTCGAAACCACAAACTATGACAAAATCCTATTTTCAATTCCAAAAGCCTAATAAAACTGAAATACTTCACTTTCCTATACTAACAAACATGTAGGAACAAATTGAAGTTGAAAACATCATCCAAACAGGGAATTAAAAAGGTTTTAAAAATCTGGAAACAATGTATCAGAGCGTATCAGTGAGTAGCAGTAAATTCCCAATTCGAAACCATTATTCACCATTAAAACCTAATTTAATGTGTAAATTAATTCTAACAGGGATTATACACATATATGTGATCTAATTAACAATTTAAAGTTGCTAATTAACATTCAAAACGAACCAAAACAGAGAACAACACACAGTGTACTGATATGTGCACAGTGCACGAACAAGGCATACACGAATCCGTGTTCGACACGACACAAGAGTTCCTGAAACTCTAGGGATCTTGTGTCAGACAGTGCCCCTCACATGTGTCCAATTTCACGTGTCGAGGTGGCGTGTCCCGCGCGCAATAGCACCCGAGCAGCAGGACATGCCACCTGCCCGCGCGCGCGTGTGCACGACCGCGTGTACGTGTCCTGAATCCGACATGACACAACACGAAAACATGTTCAGAACACAAGAATCACAAAGCGAGATCAAATCCTAATTTTCTATTCAAACACAATCCTAAAATTAGGTCGAAATGCCCTTTGAGGCATTTCACCAAACACCTACACATATGGGTTGATACGTGTCCGATACGGACACGAAATGGACTCGAATTCTAGGGGTAGCTATTCCTACAGCTAGGTTAGGGCTAGGGCATCCTAGAAATGCAATTAAACAAAAATTACCTGGAGTAGATTGAAATATACCTGTTGATGTCAAATCCTCACAAAAGCCCCAATTAGAATGGTTCCTCAATCCACCAAAACTTTTCCAAATTGATCCTACTCTGAAATATTCTTACACAAATAAAAAGAACAGAAGAATTAGGTCCTAATGCAATTGATTTGAAGGAAAATGGAGTTGAAATAGATTTTCTATGATTTTAGAAAGATGGAGACTCACCTCTTCTAAAATAGCAAATAATTCCTAAGGAGGCTAGCCCTAATTTCTAGGAGGGAATTAAATAGGGAAAAGGATCAATGTGGCTGCCATGGGCTGATTAGGGTTAGGGTTGGTTCATGGTGTGGGCCTATGGGCTATTAAGCCTAAGTCACAAGTCATGACTTATGAAGTCATAAGCCATTCTAGCCTAATCAATTCCTAATCTCTCCAAACAAGTTCCAATGAGTTACACCTCACTAACTTAGGTCAAGCTAAGGTTACTTAACCTAACCAAGTGGCCATAACCTAGGTTAGTCTCTAGGTTAGTCTCAAAAGTCAACATAAGTCAAAGTCAACTAAAACACCAAAATCAATTATACTAAAAATCTCTAAAAATCATATTAATTCTAATAAATCTAAATAATACATAATAATTCCAAATAATTCTCCAAATTACAAAAATAACTAAAATATCCCTCAATCTAGAAATGATAAATGAAATACCCTAATCACATGGCTAGGCTCTAGGGTTACACTAGCAAGACACCAAATCATAAGTCATGATTTAAAATAGTTTTAAATGATTAAAAATCACCAAAACTCATGTCATAATTTAAATATCATTAATAAATAATTAAAATCATAAAATTTCAAAATTACCCTCATTTGGAAAACTGGGTGTTACACGATTACTCGCTCTCAGGCAGCAGGATCTAGGATTGTTCCGAAGAGGCCCTATCCGGTAGGACCTCCACCTCCGGCTGTGGGAGCTGTAGTTGAGGGAGTTGCCATCTCAGTTCCTGCCCTTCAGGAGTGGTCATGTGATTTACCCATCATGCTCACTCTGTTACTTTTCATGTTTTATCATGTACAACACAGCCTTATTGGCTGATGTCCTACATGTTCACTCATGTACATCATGTTCAACCTAAGCCAATTACATGCCATTTCATACTCTAAATCACTAGTCACTTACAGTTCTTACTTATCATGTATATATATTTCTAGTTATCAAATATCTCTCCTATTTTCATGTACATCTTCTTACAGCGTTTCATGTATCTTATTCTATTGCCTGCTTTATATTTCTTGACATGATATGAACTGCATGAGATGTATTGTGCTCGCTCCTGTCCTGACTGGACCTGTTAATAAATTTTATAGATGGCCTGGGATTGCCTGCGAGCCTAGGGAGACACAGTAGAGGTTGTTTAGATAGTTATTTCATTTTGTCGGGAGTTGTATTTACTTGTGGATTACTGTATTTGAGTTTTGAGATGTACTTCTGGATTTATGTATCTTAGACACTTAGACTTCTATTTCCTGTATCTCTTTTGGATTTTATGTTTTATCTATCTTCTACTATGCTCTACCTTAGATGTGATTGAGTTTACATTCTGCTATGTCACCCCCATTCGGGGAGTATAAACTGCTTAGCCTTATACTGTTAGATGCATGAGACCTAGGACAGCGTTCTACCGCCGACACTGCGGCGTAGGCTGGGCGTTGTTACGTTCTCGTACCCTAACTCTAGGGTGCGGGTCGTGACACGTTTTTAGTGGTGGCCCATGCAGGTCGAGTTAATGTAGTGGTATTCAAACTTGAGTACCACTACAGCCTGCAGTAAGAATAGGATATATCTTGAAGGTACTCAATCACAGTTAGGAACCCTTGAGAGATTCCCGGAACGACCCTTGAGAATCTTATTTTAACTTCGATTTGAGAACTCTTTTTTCCCTTGATTTGATTTATTTTTACTTACTGTTGTTAAATTTTATTTTGATGGATTATGGTTGAATTTGAGTTGTATTCATTGATTTTGATGAATGATTGTCGAATTTTGAATCATGATGATAGCTGTTGCATCCGAGTTGTATTTTGATAGATTTTTGTTCATTTTGAATTTTGAAGTTCGTTGATAAGTTTGATTTGATTTATGGGTATTCATTGTTGATTTAATTTAATTTTTTTGACAAGATGAAATTATATGGGCTAGGTCATCTATGTTATGGATTCAATTGTAGGAACGAAATAGTAAAGCGTAATACTCTAGAGGGGGGTGAATAGAGTTGGCAGCGGAATAATGCTAAATAAAAATGTTAGCAACACAATCACAGAATATTAATCACAACTGAAATAATGTAAATGCAGAGTTAAGAGAGCAAACGCAAAGACAGCGATGTATACTGGTATCCCTCTGTTGAGGACTAATCCAGTCGGTAGAACTCTTGCTACCAGTTGAATCCACTATTGGAAAAATTGCAAGTTTTCTTACGAAGTCCTTGCAACTTCTACAACGCGAGCTTTGATACGAAGAACTCGTCCAACTTTAAATGTGAAGAGGTATTCTTCAATCAAGCCTTCTGATTATAATCTCTCAGAAACTTCTAGACCGTAGCGCACTGGCAAATTGACTAGAGGATTGTAACTGGCTTGGGATCTGAAATTGTAAGCTCTAGAAAAACTCTTTGGAAGATCGAAAGCTTTAGATAGAGAGAAGATTGAAAGTGAATGAGTGAGTTGAAATGATCGAAATCTTTCTCTATTTATAGGAGTTCCAAAGGCAGACTTCTGTCAGAATTCGGGCAGAATTCGGGCAGAACTCTTTGAGCAAATCTCGGTCAAATCCGCAATTGCAGGAGGACCAAGTTCCAGAGTTTCAAAATCACAACGGCCACTAACCGTACTCTGGCCGAACTCTGGCCGAACTCTGGCCGAGTTCTGTCAGGGCTAGGTTAGGGTTTTAAAAATGGGTTTTGGTGATTTTTGAAAACCTTTTTGAAAACCTTTTTGTAAACATTTTGATAGGTCATTTTAAAAACATTTTGAACTATTTTGGGGATAGCCTATTTGCCAGTACGACTCGGTGTACAACAAATTTTTAGACTCAAATAAAATGAAAAATTACATTGCATAGGAAGTACAGACTCGAGTAGGCAAACAGATCTTCAGTCTTGAACGGAGTGGATAGCCAATCTTGCTTATGTCCAAGTAACCGAGATGTCCCAACTAGCTTTGTATATCCAGACAGAGTTTGATCAGTTATTAAAATCAGGTTGACCATATGACCAATGGGCCAACAATCTCCCCCATTTTGATAATTGACAAACTATGAATGATATAACATTAAGCTTGTTCAAAAAGAATCAAAACGTGAAATTGTTCAAGTCCTGTATTGAAACTCAAAAAAAAATGTTAGATCTTTAATTTTCTCCTCCTTTGTCACTTAGCAAAATAATTGCACAAGAGAAGGCTCCCCCGCATTTAATGCAGAAGGCTCTCCCGCAATTAATGCATAAGGAACAAAAAGTGAGAAAACATAAACAAATAAAACATAAAGAGTAGATATACATCATCATAGGCATGTAAAGTATCTACAAATTATTATCACATGCATGCTATTGTCTCTAAAGAATATTATCACAGGCATGCTATTGTTTCAAAAACATAAAAGAAATCTCAGGCAGTTTGTAATGAAGAAGCAGTATAAAGAGATAGTGCTAAAACAAAGTGCTGAAATAAACTGGAATGTTATAAATGAAACACCATAAGCATGTCCATGAAAAAGTACTGAAACAAAGTGCTGATAAAAATCAAAAGTACTGATAAAAAGAAAAACTGATAAAAACTTGGAATGTTGGAGCATTTCCAAGTATACAATAGAATGTCACTAAAAAAATCAAATCACATCTCCTCATCACTATCCTCGTCAATATCATCATCAGCAGCTCGGCCAGCATGACCAGAAGTACCAGCACCAGAAGTACCAGCGCCAGAAGGATGAGTAGGGACGCCAGCATCGAACTCACCAACGTAGTCACGAGGTGCACGATACCAATCATAGGTGTTACCTGGCTGTAAGTAGGCATGGACAGTCTCATCCTCACAGCGGTAACCCGAAAAAGCTGGATTTCGAGGGATAGAGCCGGCAGAATGACCAGTCTGGGCAAAATACAGATCAGCCAATGAGTTTGCCATCGCCTGGTAACGGGTGACGTCGCGGAACTCACGCTCGCGTGCCATGTCCGTCAACGAGACGTACAAAGCAGATAAGTGCTGATGTATGCCCTCAAATGTCATGGCATAATGATGAGGTGGTGGAGGAGGTACAGTAGGAGGAGCAGTAGGTGGAGCTGAAGCAGTCCGGCTGCGACGAGATAGCTGAAGAAACTTGGGCTCAGAGTCCTGAGTACAAGTCGATAGATCGATCTCAAATCGCTGAAAGATACGAGGGAGAATCATCGCGTAAGAGAGATTTTGATCTCTAGCACGACATCGTCCCATCATCTGAATAATAGTCTTAGGGGTGGAAAAAGGAACCCCCTTAAGAATATGGTACATGGCGGACAGCTCAAGTGAGGTCGCATCATCTTTGGAAGTGGATTTGGAAAGGATAGTAGAGTAGATGATGCGGTGCAATTCGTAGTTGAACAAGTTCAGGTTGTTAGCTTTGAACTTTCCAGAGCGTACTCTGTCAGGAGCACAGAGTTCCGCTTTGAAACTAGTGAGTGTCGTGCCTTCGGGAAACTCGAATTCCGTGATGTCTACTAGCGGTTCACCTTCATTGGGAATACCAAGAATCTCCGCTAGGAGGGCATCATCGAACTCGATGTCGATGCCTCCAACACGTGTGCTCACAACAAAAGTGTTAACTACGAGATTGCAATAGAATAAATGAATGGCATTAGTAGCTATCGGGAAGCACAGTTTAACAAATAGGTGTAACCCTAATGCCTCAAAGAAGTGACGATGATCAGGAAATACCGTCCATTTGATCGGAGCGCCGCCGCATATGGATCGGGTGGAAAAGTCACCGTACCATAATAGGGCTTGATCGAGGGTTTGAAAGAAGAACCCATCGAAAGCACCGTCGCTCGTTTGGATCGGCAAAAACAGTGAATTCGTGTGAGGATTCGAAGACGATCCTTCCTCACTAGGAGTGGTCTTCTTCCTCTTAGATGGATTAAATCTAGGTGCCATTGAAATAAAAAGCACAAATTGAAAGGTGGAGAGAGAGGGAGTTATACCTCACGAAAATAGGATATGTTGTAGAGAATGTCGATCTCCGCACGATTCCAAATTTTGGAGAGATTTTACCAAGTAGATTGGAAGGAAAGGATTGGTGAAAAGCTAGGGTTTGAAGACTCAGGACGGCTGCTGCTGCTGTTTGAATTGGTTTGGAAGCAATGAAAGAGAAGAAGCTCTCGGGTTCTGGATATATACACAGATACCCTCAACCGAACTCGGGCCGAATTCGGTCAGAGCTCTGGCCGAATTCGCCTAGGGTTCTTCAAAGTTGATTTAAGCCACTTCTTTTTCATTGTCTCATTTCAAATATTTAATTCAAAGATTAGTTATTTTAGCCTTCAAATAACATAATTAATAATATTTTATGAATTAAATATCTTTACATAGCGACTGTCTCAGATTAGCTATAGGAGTACTGTCCCAGCTGGCGGAGGTTCACCGGGGAACTCTTAAATACCGCTTCGCTTCAACCGTAGTTGTGGTGACAGACAGACTCTTTATTGGCTTGTCTCTAACACAGTTTTTGTGTATTTAAGATATAATCATAAAACAAAATCAATTAATATTATTGACGTCCAAAATTCCTAATTCTCGACGTAAATAATTGAAACGATCTTTCGCTAGAGGTTTAGTGAAGATGTCAGCTAATTAATTTTCAGTATCTATGTACACAAGGTTTATATCTCCATTTTGATGACGATCTCTAAGAAAATGATGTCTAATCTCGATTTGTTTAGTACGAGAGTGACATACTGGATTCTTAGTCAAATTAATAGTGCTCGTGTTATCACAGAAAATGGGAATATGTGTGTAAAATAAATCATAGTCTTCTAGGGTTTGTTTCATCCACAAAATCTGAGCACAACAACGTCCTGCGACGATGTACTCAGCCTCTGTTGTTGATAGGGCTACAGAATTTTGCTTTTTACTAAACCAAGAGACTAAAGCTTTGCCTAAGAAATGACATGTGCCACTTGTACTTTTTCTATCAACTTTGCATCCAGCAAAATCTGCATCCGAATAACCAATAAGGTCAAAGGACTTAGTTTTGGGATACCACAAGCCAACAGAAGAAGTGCCTTTAAGGTATCGGAAGATACGCTTAACTTCGGACAGATGTGATTCCTTTGGGTTAGCTTGAAAACGTGCACACAGGCAAACACTAAATATTATATCTGGACGACTAGCAGTTAAATAAAGTAAACTACCAATCATACCTCGATACTTACGTGTGTCGACTGGCTTGCCTTGTTCATCTGAATCAAGCTTTGTTGAAGTTGCCATCGGAGTGCCAATAGGTTTGACATTGTCCAGATCGAACTTCTTTAGCAAGTCTTTTGTGTACTTGGCTTGATTTATGAATATCCCATTATCGGTTTGTTTGATTTGCAATCCGAGAAAGAATTTCAGCTCTCCCATCATGCTCATTTCAAACTCATTCTGCATACACTTAGAAAATTCTTGACAAAGAGATTCATCAGTGGATCCAAATATGATATCATCAACATAGATTTGAATTAAAAGCAGCTTGCCATTAAAAGATTTAATAAAAAGTGTAGTGTCAACCTTTCCTTTTGAAAAACCGTTGTCAAGTAGAAAAGAGCTTAGACGATCATACCAAGCACGAGGGGCTTGTTTCAAACCGTATAGAGCTTTCTTCAACTTGAAAACATGGTCAAGATTTTTAAAATCCGTGAAACCCGGAGGTTGTGCTACAAAAACTTCTTCTTTTATAAAACCATTTAGAAAAGCACTCTTGACATCCATTTGAAAAAGTTTGAAATCATGAAAACATGCAAATGCACATAACATGCGAATGGATTCTAATCTCGCAACTGGGGCATAAGTCTCATCGTAGTCGATACCCTCTTCTTGATTGTATCCTTGAGCTACGAGTCGAGCCTTATTACGAGTCACTAAACCATTCTCATTCAGTTTGTTTCGGAATACCCAACGGGTGCCAATGACCGGATGATCAACAGGCCTGGGAACAAGTTCCCAAACTTGATTCCGTTCAAATTGGTTTAATTCCTCTTGCATAGCATCTATCCAAAAACTATCACTACATGCTTCATCAATAGTTTTGGGTTCTAGCTGTGAAATAAATGCAACACTAGAAACAATATCTCTACAGGATGTACGAGTACTTACTCCCTTGGTAATATCACCAATTACCAAATCCTTTGGATGATTTGCTATAAATTTCAACCTTTTTGCTTCATTCTGAAGGTAGCTGGTTCCTGGATCTTCTCTAGGAGGTTCAGCTAGTACAGAGCTTGGTTGAGAATCAGCTGGAGTTGAGCTTGGTACAGATGTATCTTCGTCATTGTCATCAATCGTCATTTGATTTAATTCATCAAAGGTGACATTGATTGACTCTTCGATAATCATGGTACGTTTGTTGAAGACTCTGTATCCTTTGCTCTTGGCCGCATAACCTAAAAATATACCTTTATCGGCCTTTTCATCAAATTTTCCCAAATTGTCTTTTGTGTTAAGAATAAAACATTTACAACCAAAAATTCTAAAGTATGAAACTGAAGGAATTCTATCAAACCATAACTCAAATGGAGTCTTCTTCGATTTGGGTCGAATTAGAACTCTATTGAGAACAAAGCAAGCTGTGTTGACAGCTTCAGCCCAGAAATATTTGGGTAGACTAAACTGGTTTAACATCACTCTGGTCATTTCGGTTAGAGTTCTGTTCTTACGTTCCACAACTCTATTTTGTTGTGGAGTCCTAGGGCAGGAGAACTCATGAATAAAACCGTGTGTGTCACAAAAATGCTCAAAATCAGCATTCTCGAATTCGCCACCATGATCACTTCTAATACGAGTGATCATGTAACCTTTTTCATTCTGAACTTTCTTGCAAAAGACGACAAATTCAGATAATGCATCATTCTTGCGTGTCAAGAAATATACCCACGTGTATCTAGAGAAATCATCTACAATTACGAAAGCATAAAGTTTACCTCCGAGGCTAGCAACTCTGCTAGGACCAAATAAGTCCATATGAAGCAATTGTAGAGATCTAGTAGTACATACTGCGTTTACTGACTTGAAAGTGGATCTGGTAGCTTTGTTCCTTTCACATTGACTGCATACCGAATCCTTCTTGAATGTAATGTCCGGTAAACCGTGTACTAGCTTCTTTGTGGATAATCTTGATATTGTATCCATATTAGCGTGACCGAGTCTCATATGCCACAGATGACTCTCATCACTCTTAGCCATTAAGCATCTACCTGAAATGTTAGTTTCTTCTAACAAATAGAAAATATATATATTCTCTTCTCTGATACCTTCAAAGATAGTACTACCAGTTGAGCTATCAACTATAGTACATTTGTCTTTGCCAAAGTTGATGCCATAACCATGATCAGCTAGATGACTTATGCTGAGTAGGTTATGTTTCAACTCGGTAACCAGACAGACATCCTTAATTACAGGATAGGGAGACTTACCAACATCACCGATACCAATAATATACCCTTTCAAATTATTACCGAAGGAGACATAGCCTTCCTTCTTTTTCTTCGACAGTATTGCAAATAGGGTAGCATCACCGGTCATATGCCGTGAGCAACCGCTGTCGAGGATCCATTTGCTTCTAGCATGTGAAGGGTGTTCCACCTACAAAACAGTTTGCAGATGAAACCTTTGGTACCCATTTCTTGTAGGGTCCTGAATTGTTAGCCTTAGGTATCCAAGTATAAACATTTAGATCTACAAGCTTTTTCATTCTACATGCAGATGATATATGACCAATGAGGCCACAATAATGACATTGTGCATGTCGAGTGTTGAAAGCTGAGTGGTGTGCATGGTTGGTAGGTTTGGGTTTTCTAGTATAGAAGAAAGCATACCTATAATCTTGTTTGGGCTTGACCTTTTGGGGTAAAGGTTTGATAGGGTTAGGTCTGACAGTGTTTGGCTTGGGAATGTTCTGATTTCTCGGTAAGTGACACGTGTTAGGGTAGGAAGCAGCAAGCTCAGGCTGTTTTCCTAGCCTAATTTCCAATCTTTTGGAAGTGTCATACAACTTAGTATAATCAGAAGTAAGTGATTCCATTCTGATTTGTGCACATTGAAGCCTTTTCTTCTCTATAGAAAGTTCTTCCTTGAGTTGGTCAATAATTTTGTCTTTCTCTTCAGATGACTTGCTAGTCTCGTGTAATAAGAGCTTTATTGAAAAAAGCTTACCAGACTCACTAACATTATTTCTAACCTCAGCTAGTAGGTCGGTAAGTCTACCTATTTCACCTTTGTACTCTTTGAGTACCTTCTTAGAGGTCTGATACTTACTACGCAGTTTCCTGTAATCAGTCATCAGGTCACTGAAGGCATCTCCTAATTGCTCAAAGGTGAAGTCATCATAAGTTTCTACAGGTTCAGTAGGTACCTGATCGGTTGCCATGAAGCATACATTTGCAGCGTCCTCTGAGTGTTCGTCTTCTGAGTCGCTGGCTTCACTTTCATGCCATATGCTGGTGTTGGCATATTTCCGAGAAGTTGATCTTTTCAGGTTCCCTTTATCATACCTGTTGTTCTTCTTGCTCGATGATGAGTTTGTGGGACAATCCTTCTTTATGTGTCCCTTCTTCTTGCAGCCATAACAGACAGCATCTTCTTGGTACCAGTTGTTGCTGTTGTTCTCTTTGACTCTCTTCTCATGTCTCATGAATCTTTTGAACTTCCTTGCTAGGAGAGCTTGATCTTCAGCGTCAGATCCACTGCTGTCTGAGTCATCTTCAGCAGCTTTTCTGTGCTGAGCCTTGAGGGCGATAGTCTTCTCCTTTGGTGCAGGCTCTTCAAAATCTTGTAGCCCTAGTTCATGAGTGAGTAGTTTACCCATGAGTACTTTGAGGGACATAGTTGTGAGGTCGTTCCCTTCAATGATTGCAGTAGCCTTTGGAATCCAGTTCTTGGTGAGAGCTCGCAGGAGTTTGCGAATCTTTTTATGGTTACTGTAATCTTTGCCTAAGGAGGACAAAGGATTTACAATATCCAAGAATCTCTCGAACATTTGTGTGACTGTTTCGTTGGGCTTCATTTTGAACGCCTCGTACTCTTGAGTAAGTCTGCTGACTTTAGATTCCTTGACTTGAGTCGTGCCTTCATGTGTGACTTCGAGTAGCTTCCATACTTCATTGGCCGTTGTGCAGATAGACACCCTGTTAAATTTAGTTCTGTCTAAAGCACAAAAGAGAGCATTAATGGCACGTGCGTCAAGATTGGCCCTTTTCTTTTCTTCCTCTGTATATCTGCTATGGGGTTTTTCAACTAAAACTCCATCAATATTTATACGAGGTGGCTTTTGATAGCCATCAAGAACAATGGACCATAAATCAAAATCAAGAGATTTCAAGAAGAAACTCATCTGTGTTTTCCAATATGTATAATTTGTACCATCAAACAGTGGGGGTCTAGTTGTGGCCTGGCCTTCACTTGTGAATTTCACAGTTGCCATGTGTTGTGCTGTGATCTATATAACAGTTAATTAAAAAGAATAAATAATTGCACTGTTACCTTTGCTTTACCTATAACACCCGCTTTGATACCAATTGTAGGAACGAAATAGTAAAGCGTAATACTCTAGAGGGGGGTGAATAGAGTTGGCAGCGGAATAATGCTAAATAAAAATGTTAGCAACACAATCACAGAATATTAATCACAACTGAAATAATGTAAAGGCAGAGTTAAGAGAGCAAACGCAAAGACAGCGATGTATACTGGTATCCCTCTGTTGAGGACTAATCCAGTCGGTAGAACTCTTGCTACCAGTTGAATCCACTATTGGAAAAATCGTAAGTTTTCTTACGAAGTCCTTGCAACTTCTACAACGCGAGCTTTGATACAAAGAACTCGTCCAACTTCAAATGTGAAGAGGTATTCTTCAATCAAGCCTTCTGATTACAATCTCTCAGAAACTTCTAGACCGTAGCGCACTGGCAAATTGACTAGAGGATTGTAACTGGCTTGGGATCTGAAATTGTAAGCTCTAGAAAAACTCTTTGGAAGACTGAAAGCTTTAGATAGAGAGAAGATTGAAAGTGAATGAGTGAGTTGAAATGATCGAAATCCTTCTCTATTTATAGGAGTTCTAAAGGCAGACTTCTGTCAGAATTTGGGCAGAATTCGGGCAGAACTCTTTGAGCAAATCTCGGTCAAATCCGCAACTGCAGGAGGACCAAGTTCCAGAGTTTCAAAATCACAACGGCCACTAACCGAACTCTGGCAGAACTCTGGCCGAACTCTGGCCGAGTTCTGTCAGGGCTAGGTTAGGGTTTTAAAAATAGGTTTTGGTGATTTTTGAAAACCTTTTTGAAAACCTTTTTATAAACATTTTGATAGGTCATTTTAAAAATATTTTGAACTATTTTGGGAATAGCCTATTTGCCAGTACGACTCGGTGTACAACAAATTCCTAGACTCAAATAAAATGAAAAATTACATTGCATAGGAAATACAGACTCGAATAGGCAAACAGATCTTCAGTCTTGAACGGAGTGGATAGCCAATCTTGCTTATGTCCAAGTAACCGAGATGTCCCAACTAGCTTTGTATATCCAGACAGAGTTTGATCAGTTATTAAAATCAGGTTGACCATATGACCAATGGGCCAACAATCTAGTCTTCTATAGTCACATTAGCCAGCATGGTGAGGACATATAGTCTTACTCTGGATATATTTCTCGGGTGTGGGAATTTAAGATTTTCGCAGCCAAGCTAGCGGCACCGCGAAAATGTTAAATACCATGATTCTAGAGGTATGTGCATAAGTCAAGGACTGTGATTATTGTAGCCTTGCTTACTAGTATGATGGGGATTTAGAGTACCATGATTTTGGATAGACGCATATGATTATCAGATTGTACCATAAATATTTTCAAGCATGTTTTCTCTACTTTGATGCAGTCCTTCAAAAAGAATTATTATTTGTTTTGCTTTGTTTTGCTTCTAATTATTTAACTTAGGAGTAGCTTGTGTAACTTCTTGCTATGAGTTTCTTCTTAATACAATGAATCGATGATTTTGCTAGACTTTATCTTAGATTTGATATTTAGCTCTGGTTTCAAAATGGTTCCTTCTTTTAGGCAAATAAGCAAACAGCTTTTATCGTTATTTCCTTCTTGCTATTATTCTAGTATTGAATAATAATAATACAACTGCCTTGATTTCGTCAATCACCTATTTTACGATCTTGGTAGGAATCTAAATGTTGGTCTTAACGTAGAATTTTTTTTTGGGACATGAGAATATATGAGTATATTTACATAGTGGACACTTGCCTGATCGTATGCATGCTACACTTGATTTTCCACCTATCTAAATACATATTAATATGTTGTTAATGTTAAAATTTTTAAAATCCCAATATTTCTGGTTTTCTGCTTTTCCAGTTTAAATTCGTAATTTAAATATAAATTTTATGTTATTAGTTTTGTCTACATAACTGCACATGTATGATATCTGCAGAGTTTCAATTTTTAGAGAAATTGGTTAAGTTATGTTAAATTTGTAAAATCTGAGACTGCATTATGTTAATATTATACTGGTTTAAATGTTAGCTTATTTTCAGATTTTGTATGTAAATGCTGAACTAAAACTGGGTTTAACCTTTCAATACTAAGCTATAACCCTGTACAAGGACACACACACACACCCTAACTTAGTATACGCTGTCATGTAACCTAACATTTCCTCTCTATGTTATGATCACATACTTGTATAGATATATATAGAGCTTAGGCATACATGTTATAATATATGTATATATATAACTAAATCTCTACCTCTTATAGATGTTTATGGTTAGCCATGCATGTTATGATTAAATAGGTTGTGTATTGTAGGTTGTTAACCTATATGCCATGAGTAGTATAACATGATAGCTCATATACAATTTCATGTATATTTCACATACACCCATACACACACAAACCACATAACATTACATAATGCTAATTTTTCCTCTCTAACGCTCTCTCTGTATATATATATTGTGATTTGGATTTCAATGCAAGTGATTTTCAATTCCTTAATTTTTGAATTTGATTTTCTGTACCCTTTTTCAGATAATTGGTAGTTGCCTTTATTTGTTTTGATAAGTACCAGTTTCATATAGGATGGTAGACCGCCTTACAGTTTTGATAGTTTGTTATTTCTGTAACTTCTCTAGTTTAGCACCCTAGATTGCTTGTATGTTTTGATACCCTATGACCGTTTCGGTTAGCATGACTAGTATACCTAGATGTGACTTTCACTACCACCGTATGCCATGACCCTGTATGTCGTCCTTTTGATCACATGATTTGTTTTAATCTGGGACTTTGATTGTGGGGGTTTGACCTAGAGGGAGTATGGACATTTTAATTTCGAGGACAAAATTTTTCTAAGGTGGGTAGAGTTGTAGCACCCAGTTTCCCAAATGAGGGTAATTTTGAAATTTCGTGTTTATAATTATTTTAATAATGATATTTAATTCATGATATGATTTTTGGTGATTTTAAATCATTTTAAAATTATTTAAATCAATGACTTGTGATTTTGACGTTTTGCTAGTGAAACCCTAGAGACTGTTTGACCTAGAGCCTAACCATGTGATTATGATATTTTAATGTCATTTTTGGCCTAAAGATATTTTTGCATTTGACCTCTTTGAATTATTTTGATATTATTTTATTATTTATGATATTGTTTTGGGGTTATTTGAGTCGGGTTCGAATTTCAACTCAATCCGACTTGAAACGGGGACCCGGGGGTAGTTTGACTCTAGTAGGACCCACACACTAGTTAGGCATGGCCCACATGATATTAATTTTAGTCCACATGATAGAAATATTTTAGTTAGAGGTTAGACTAATTATTATGGATAAGGTTAGTGTGATTAGAGACTTTAGAATGACTAATTTAGCCCCAACCAATTAGCCCTTTCCTAATACTCATAGAATAGGTTAGTAGGGGCATTTTGGACCTTACCATAATAGGACAAATAGCCCCATATGGCCAGCCACTTTGGGAGAGGATAGGCTCAAGTTCATTTCATTATTCTCATCCACACTCTCTCTCTTGTTCTTCCCCAAATTCCTAGAGAGCAATCCCTAGCAATTTCTCCACCAAATTATTCCATTTCACCACCAAATCTTCTTCTTTCCTTCTCCATTCTAGCCAAGGAGGAAGCTACCCAAGTTTGGGAGGATTCGGAGCTCGTTCGTGTCCTTTTGGAATCTCTACGTGTCGGTGTCGCTCCAGGAAGGCTTTTCTTCGATTCGATCTACCGGAAGGTATAAATCACTTCTCCTTTTCATTTCCTCATGCATATAGGTCTATTTTGAACCCATAGGAATGACCCCATAGTTGTATCTCCATTTGTGTCCATTTCGTGTCCATTTGGAGGTCATAGGAGTGTCCTTTGTGTTGTGGTTGTGTCCATGTGGGAAAATCCTAAATTTGGACACACTATGTGTTGTTGTTATGTATGAATGAATTATTACATGTTTAATCTCATATTTTTGTATTAAAGATGTGTTCTATAGTGTCTCATAAATATATATTAGTGTAGAGAGTGAGTTCTTAATATATTATGTTATATACTTGTGTTCTTTTGTCTCAAACTACCTAAATCCGTCATGATTTTTATCCACGTTTTTAATTTCAGCCCTAACTTAGAAATGTCATAACTTCTAGCTCAAAGTTCGGTTTAATCTTTCGTTTTTTTTAAAAGAAGCGTATTGAAGTTAGATTTCCAAAAATATGTATTAATAGGCCTAATTCTTTCTGTAACTTTCTGGAGAATTATTTGAGTGTCAGATGTACGAAAGACAAACGCGTTCTCGGTGTTTTCGCGATTCCGGGAGTTTCCGGAAACGAAAACGCGATCCGTTTAAAGTTTCGGAAAGCTAACACATAGATCTATAACATACTTTAATCCTAAATTTTAATTCATGCTGAGATGGTACAGTATTGATTATTAGTAGGAGTTACTATTCGGCATATATATTTTGTACACCCTTGTGTGTAATATAATATTCTATTTGATTTTAACCCATGTTAATGTATATACATTATGTAATTAAATAGAGAATACAAGCATGAGTAAATGGTTAAATAAATGATGTATGAGGTGTAAGTATCCTATCTAATGTAAGCATGTATAAGTATGGCTTGTAATGAATATGTAGGTTCCATAGTATGTAATGTATGGTACATATAGTGGTGCAAGAGAATAATGAATGATGAATGAATGCAAGCATGAATGTAATGTAATAATAGATGTAATGTATGCAATATACAAGTTAATGAGATATAATGTTCTATGTTAACACAAATCCTATATTACCTCATGTACCCCCTTACACTATGTTGACACTATCACACTTGACACATTGTTCACTTACACTTTGACACTCTTTGATATGTATACACTATGTATGTCCATTTAACCCTCACTTGCCCCTTTGCCATATTCACATACACACACATAGCCTCTTAAATAAGTATTTATGAATATAGTTAACTTAGCTATGTATGTATATTATATATATGTTAGCATATTGTGTTGTAATATATAAGTTTATATACCATTTGAAATGCCATGATTATAGACCTAATGTTGAATACCAATATATGCATGTGTATATATGTGTAGACATATATAGCTTAAAGAAATAGATTACCTAGTGTATATCTAATGTAAATTCTTGCCTATTTGAGTATTGAATAATTGCATGCTATATAGAGTTGGGTGTATGTTGGCTTGTATAGCCTTGTATTGATGTGTGCTTGCTAGGATAGTCTTGGTTAGGCCTAGTAAGACTTACTGGGTTAGGACATGACCTAGTTTGACCTAGTTTGACTAGTGCAGTTGACCAGAGTTGACCAAGGGTTGACTTTGGCCTAGTTTGACCTAGATTCATGTAGAATGCATTGTAGTGCTTTATATTACCCTTCTGGACATGTTGTGACTTATGCTGTTCTAATTAGGAGCCAGACACCTCTCCTCGGACAGTATCTTTACCTTGGACATTCAGATATCAGGCGAGTACATTCTCTGATCGTTTCATACTTATCACGACTTATATTCTCGCTCTAGATTACTTTTACTTGATGCTGTCACATTATCATCACGGATTGGTACTATATGGATCTCTTCTTGGGATGTTATCCCCCTTAGCGGGCGCATCGGATACTTTATGACATGTGTTTCATGTACATCATGTATTCCTTGCTTCTGCGTTATTCATGTACACTCATGTTCTCTCATGTTTTTACATGTACGTTCATGTACTCTCATGTTCTTTCATGTACGCTTATGTTTCCTCATGTATTTCTTGTATAACCAAAACATCATGTCCGTAACGTAACTTGAATAGATCCTTGTGTATTGATTGTGGGTAGGGGTGAGTATAAATGGTCATGTGATTTACCCATCATGTTCACTCTATTACTTTTCATGTTTTATCATGTACAACACAGCCTTATTGGCTGATGTCCTACATGTTCACTCATGTACATCATGTTCAACCTAAGCCAATTATATGCTATCTCGTACTCTAAATCACTAGTCACTTACAGTTCTTACTTATCATGTATATATATTTCCAGTTATCAAATATCTCTCCTATTTTCATGTATATCTTCTTACAGCGTTTCATGTATCTTATTCTATTGCCTGCTTTATATTTCCTGACATGATATGAACTGCATGAGATGTATTGCGCTCGCTCCTGTCCTGACTGGACCTGTTGATAAATTTTACAGATGGCCTGGGATTGCCTGCTAGCCTAGGGAGACACAGTAGAGGTTGTTTAGATAGTTATTTTATTTTGTCGGGAGTTGTATTTACTTATGGATTATTGTATTTGAGTTTTGAGATGTACTTTTGGGTTTATGTATCTTAGACACTTAGACTTCTATTTCCTGTATCTCTTTTAGATTTTATGTTTTATCTATCTTCCATTATGCTCTACCTTAGATGTGATTGAGTTTACATTCTGCTATGTCACCCCCATTCGGAGAGTATAAACTGCTTAGCCTTATACTGTTAGATGCATGAGACCTAGGATAGCGTTCTACCGCCGACACTGCGGCGTAGGCTGGGCGTTGTTACGTTCTCGTGCCCTAACTCTAGGGTACGGGTCGTGGCACTAGTTCTTTGAGAATGACCCTAGATATATAGACTTGATCCTAGCGACCGTGGGCTACATAACCAATTGTCGGCATAGTCGACAATGGCGATTCGTTATTCAGATTGAGTGGATACCTATAGGTTTGGGTAGAGTTGCTGGAAACTGTCGGTTGCTTGTTGGCCTAAGAATAAGAAACTAGTATGATCCCTAGTAGCCGTCCACTCTAGGGGAGTCACATGAATGATTAGGTTTAGCTGTCGGTATAACTAACCTTTGAGACTTGACCAAATGATAGGATGACCGCTGGCGAACCATAGGATGACTCTTTGGTATTGAACGTGAGATGATAATGAGTATAACCTAAGGAAGTATATGCTTCAACATGAGCCTTAGAGATGTTTGACTCTTGTGAAGTTATATGTCTACCTTAAGTGGGAATTGCAATCATGGGGTAAGACTTGAGTGGTGCGTGACGGGCAGTAAAATGTTCCATGGGAATGAATTGACTGCTCATGACAAGAACGTTGGTCGATGTCTAAAATCGGGTAGCTAGATTAGCATAGAATGTTGCATAGAATTGTATCCTTGGCTCGGTATTGACAGTAAGTGACCCTTAGAATGTATCTTTTAGTGATGATTTTCCTTGGTGGAAAATGTTATTGGATTTGGGAAGGAATAAAAACTGCACATGAAGTCTTAGTATGGTTGGCTCTAAGTTAGACCCTTGGCCCGAATATTAGAAATATCGTGCTTGGATGAAGAACTTATCCGAGTTGTCCCTGATATTGAGTGTTGTGGCTTAAAAGATAGCGGTTATGACGAGAGAACGTAACAATAAGTCAATTGAAAGGATGCTAAGTCAGATTAGGGGAAGAGAGTTGCACTGTGGCTTATCGAATCGCACTTACACAGAAGTTGGCTGAAATACATATATTTTGGGGATGCCTAAAGTATGTGTATGTATCTAATCGATGTGATAAGCTATGACCGAGATAATACTGTAGAGGGAGCTTATTGAATCGTACTAGCACGGACTTTGGCTGAATGCGTATGTCTTGGGAACGCCTAAGATATGTGTATGAATCCAAATAAAGTGGTAGGCTGCGACGAAGATAGAGCTAGATGGAAGAATGTCGGCGAATCAATGAGAAGTGCAAATATTGTGGCAAACAGGAAGATGGATTGAATTATTGATGGATTAAGTGGTACAGTTGGATAACAATCTCGAGACTTTCTAGAGTGCCAAATCAGAATATCGAATAGAAGCTGAATGAGTAACTTGTTGTGACTAAGCGAATTAGTAGAGTGACTTATTCCCTCAAGTTTCGAGGATGAAACTTTTTTCTGAGTGGTACATTATGTAATGCCCCGCTCCGCGCAAGGCATTTGGGTTGGCTTGTTAGATGCAATCAGAATGTTGGACCGTGACTTATGTTGGGAATCAAGAGAATTGAGACTAATGCAGTCTCTTTTAGCTGGCTAGACGAAATGGTATTGGAATGTGGCTCGCTAGTGGAGCTATGTCTAGTGGGAATACGTGTGTGATCGGAATAAGAAGATCCTTTATACAAGTGAATGGAACTGTCCTTTCTCCCTACTCTTTCATGCTTAATAAAATGGAGTATTGAATTACTAAAATATGTCCCTAATGTCCCATACTTTGAATGCTGAATAATGGTGATGCTTTAATTGCTAAATCGATAGAGAATCTTATGTTGAAATGAATAAAACATGAACATCAAACTACTGAATGAATCACACTTGAACAACCAATGTGAATTAATGCCTGAGAATGAATTGATATCATCGTGTATGTCAAAACATTATTGAATGAATGGAACACTTGAACCATATACGCTCTTGTAACTGTTGCCAAGATATGAAATGCTGCCTATTTTTTTATAAGCAATAAAATGATAATATTGTCCCTATGAAATGAATGAGATGCTACATGCCCCTTGAGAACTGAATGATATGATAATGTTTCAATGTATTTAAGTTGATGCAATGCGAAAGGAAGGAATTGATGCAACGAGAAATGATGAGGCTTGGGATCGCTGAGATTACCAAGTTAAATTGTAACTCCTCTTCCCAAATTTTTATAAACTTTTTTATTTAATTACTCTATATATTTTCGAGATCGTATTTTTGGAAACAAGTTCTCCTTATTTTTTGTATTTCTAAAAAAATGGTTCAAGGAAAATAAATATGGTTTTGATAAAATATTTCCTTGAATATCAAAATTTACCAATATTACGACATCTTTGAATGCTAGATAATTTATCTACTTATTTATAAAATAGATTAGCTAACCCTTATATACAAATACCTTTAATAATGTAAGTATGTTCTTGCAAATCTTGAAATTTCATAAATTTTACTCTTCTTTTTCCTATATTGCTTAGTCCAACAAATAAACCACCATGCTATCATGAGCCTAATATTCTTTCCATGCTAACGTGAGCCAAGGTAATGTTAGCTTTGCTAACATGAGCCAGTTTGTGTGGGTTAAAAGTTTGGGAACAAATTTTAGGTACAACCATACAAACATGCAACGTGAGTTGGAAGGAATACAATGTTGTTCAAATATTTTACATACTACTAGTTGTTAAGCAAGCCTTGCTACAGAACACAACCGGTCTTAACTTTGGTAGCAGCGGCCCATGAGTTTCCACCCGTTCATTTTTCCCCTCTCTCTCAATATATATAGAGAATATATATATGCAACCTATTTCATCTCTTTCTCAAAAACCCTAACTACAACAGAAGCCGTATAGAAGACCTTCTATTCTTCTCTCCACTTCTGGTATCACAAAATAGCCACCACCTTCATCTCCACTGGCTTCAACGAACCTCGCCTCTATGACGGGTTTGCTCAGTGGCTCCTCGATATTTGCCAACAACCCCAACGACAACTAACCTCACCATCGGTGTCTAACTTCTCGCCGAGAGTAGACCGCTCCTCCACGTCGGGTCCTCCGCATTCGTGTCCACTGGCGCGCGCGTCAGCCCTCCGCACGTAGATGTCGCGGCACAACGAGCAGCATCCAGCCTCCAGCGCCGGCCAGATGACTCTCCGCACGCCCCCTTCGGTTCCGCCGAAGAGAACCCCATGCCGCCTTTTGTTCCTCTGCGCCCGATGCATGTGCATCTCCGTAGAGTCGTGAAGACCCCATCGTGAGCCCCACCATGACCAGCAGTGGGTAACGGACGTCCCCCAAGCTCGACTCCCGGCTGAGTATCGATGGTCGACCATGCACAACATTTTCAGTCATGCACCTTAGCAACTCTCCTCTTAGTAAGGTCCTTTCTTCCACCATATACCTTTTGTGTTAGCCATGAAGGTTTAGGTAGTGAAAACAAATGTTTTTATAAGAATGTAGACAACAGCAAACAAGACATAATAATAAAAATATAAAATAGTAAGTTGGCACAATGAGTGAGCTGTGTGTTCAATGGTTGTTCTCTTGATTGGCGTTGCATTGAAAGAAAGCTAAAGTTAATAGCTTACTAAGGGTCTTCTTGGTAACGGTGTTTTCATCGGTTTTGAGGTATTTTTGAACCAACTGTTTATGAAAATCCCTACTTGTTAATTATTTTGAGGCACCGGTTTTGGTCGGCTCAAAAATCCCCCAAAACTAGTGTAATATATTTTTGGGTGGCTTTATAAACACCCCAAATCGGTGGGTTTTGAGCGGCTCTATTTTTTTATTCCATTTATATCCTCACAAAAAAATATATAATTAAAACTACTGGTACCCTTCCATATTTAATTTATTCGTGTAAAAAAATTTCAGAACCGCTCATTAGTGAATTACCAAGCATGGATTGGACTAGTTTAAAAGCTGCTACTTAAAAACCATCCAAAATCGGACCCCTCATAACTGCTCATAACCGGTACTCTAAAAACACCTCATAACCGCTACCCCTACAATTGCCAAGCAGACCCTAACCAACATATGCAAACTGTAGAAGTAGTAGAGAATAACTAAAAGCACAATCTATGGATCTGGATTAATAATTGGACTTTTCCTTTTGGGCCCATGCACGTAGCAAAGAAAAAAATCATAACAGAATATTTTGTTTAGGCCCCTTAATACTTCGTAAATTATGTACTTCTATTTTGGATCAAATATAATTTTTAGTTGGTAGATAATTTATATATGTATCTATAAGAATTATTTTCTTGTATGTATATTTTGGACTCTTATATAAGTTATTACAATTTTGATAGGTATTATATAAAAGGATATATTTTGGACCTATTGGGCTTAATAAACTTTATATAAATATTATCTAAAAAGAGTTTATAAATAAAAATTATTATATGTGGTTTTGGGCTTATTTCTATATATATATCCTTTGGGCTTTATTTGGTTAATACTCTCTAAAATTATTAAGGATTTCTATTCAATATGTTTATTATATAACTATACTTTTCTTAAATGAGTTTTGTATCCAATATGTTTCCATCTGTAATTTCTAAATAATAAATTGTTATATAGTTCGAACTAAATAATCTTTTAGGATTTTCTATAATTTCTAATAAAATCAAAGTAATTTATGACTACTCTACAAATATTATTTTGACTTATAATTATTTTGGGCTAATATTTAGTGGGCTTATATGTTGGGTTATATATATATATATATATATATATATATATATATATATATATATATATATATATATATATATATATATAGTAAATGTTTTGGCCTTGGGCTTAATAATACAAATAGATTTTTTTAGATAAGTTTTTAAGTAGTGTTGGACTTTTATTCTGAATGTTTAGATATTAACTTTTGTATAGCATGAATGAGGTTTAAAATACTTTCTAAAGACTACATGTTATTTTGACTAAATACTATTAGTAGGTTTTATTCTACGCCTACAAATATTTTCTAAAAGGTATATATCGACTATAAGATTATTTTCCTTCGTCAAATTCTCTTTAGGTTAGATTAATTCTTGATTGTAGCTAATCAGATTCCTATTTCTTTTGCCTCATTTATATCAACCTTAGTCAACTGGACTAATATGGACCTAACAGAATTATTGGTTTCACCAGCAAAGGACCCCAGGCAAGTTCACTTTCTAATTGCTTTCAATTCTGATAGTTTTTCCAGTACATATCATACATACGATCTCTTGCTTGTTGACATGCTGGACACACGAGTTAGTATCATGGACCTATACTCATTATATCCTCGTTTTATCATGCTTACCGTGTTCGTGACTTGTTCGGGTCCATGAGTACAGGTTGGGAGGGAAAATATCTTAGTAGACGTGTGAACTATCCTTTCTATCCCCCGTGTCTTTCATGGAGAATAGCAGTCGCACATTTCACGTGCGGGGTGCCTGATATACCCCCTAGTCGTTCACACGTCGAAACTGATATTTCAACACACGTAGATAGTTATCTAATTTATTATTTCTTTATTTTCTCACTGCTTGCCATGTCCCCATGTTTACATATTCTGTTCTAGTGGATATATACCATGTTCCTACTTTTATACTCGTTGTGCCATGACATCAGTTTACTTTCTAGTTTTCTTCCACATATGCTATTTTCATATATTGCAAATTCTATTATATTGCAAATAGCTTGTCGGTTTGTGTGCTTGTTCCATTTCTGACTGGAAGCCAACATTTTTCAGGTTAACTGTGGCTTCTCTTAGCATTGGGAGATACGGGTATACTTGCAGGCCAAAACCTAGAGATTAGATTGATGTTGTAGTCATTTTCTATATTTGTAAGAATCGCTTACATTCCTTTAATTATAAAACTTGTAAATGTTATAACTAATTTAGAAATGTGAATGAGCAGTAAAAGTTTATTTTGAGCATTTGTTTATTGTGGCTAGACAGCGTTCTACCGTCGACTCTGCGGCATAGGCTGGCTTGTACACGCACTCGTATCCTAAAAAGTGGGTGCGGGTCGTGACAAGTTTCTGTGGTAGCCTATGCAGGTCAGTTTTTGCAATAACTATACGAACTCATGGTAGTACCATATTAGTCGTACTACTGCGAGCCTGCGACTAGGACTAGGATGCTCATTCACGATTAGGATTAATTTAATTATTAGGAGAATAACTAGGACTAGGAGTCTCTTATTCAATTTGATTGTCGGGTAGTTAAGGTTGCTATATATGTACATACGATTTAGGGAGAGATTTATTGAATTGTAATTAGGTAACACCAAAGAATTTTCATAGAGGGATATACCTTTGTGTTGACATACAGTATGATCTAAGGTGGTAGACTGCTCATTCAGTAATTTAGGCCTTCCTAGAATGTAACTCCCAACCTTAATAATTTTTTAAAATTATATTTTATGTCCTCTCTAAAATTATCACCATTACCGTATCGATTAGTTATTTTCCACTGGCCATAAGTAATAACCGTTTTCTTTAAGAGTCTAAATTTTATTTTCATCCATAGAGTTTGAGCCTAAACATGATCCATTACCCGTATACCTACTCCGAGTTAGTTTTGTTGAAATTCAAGATATATATATATGTTCCCCTCGATCTTGAATATTAGAGAAATCAAAATTAAAGTTTATCTTTCTTTTGTCTTCAATCATTTTCTTTCTGATCTATCGTTGGATTTTCAAAATTGATACTTTTTCTTCAAAAACATATACTTATATTTTTCTATCATGATCAATTTGTTGAAATTCTAGAATCTTCTTTGAAATTTTACGAACATTGTTAGAATATTTTTCGATAGCTCATAATGGCAAGACAACAGCGCACTGTCGTCATTTTTTGAATTATAGTGACTGCGGTTTTACTGCAGCCAGCAGCGCACTAGCGAGGCATGACCCATAAGTTGAAGTAATTCCAGATAAGCGTGGGTGATCGAACATTATTAAAACTATGTCTTAGTTGTCCTATTTTATCCTTGAGTTGTTATGACAAGATTAGATAGAGTTAATAGGGTATTCATTACCGTATCATTGGTTGAGTTATGGAACCAAGAGTTTATTGCAGCTAGCTGTATACTGGCGAGGCATAAATTCTCGGTAAAGTGACTTCATGTATACAGATGGTTTTTGAATACCATAGATGCTACATCTCCTATTGGCATGCGACTATTAAATTTTCCAAAGTGATTGGTGTCGTATTTCTTATTATCGTCATCTTCTCAATAAATTGGTAGTTCTTTCTTCCTTCTTATTTTCCTACCCAAAATTCATCATTAGTTCCTTCTAGTGATCATTTAGTATATTTTGGTTTCATTCTACTAGAGTCATAGTCGTACCTGGATCTTGGTTCTATAATCATACCTAAATAATTTTGCTTCGTGCCAAAATAATCCTTGATCGTGACGCAATCATAAAATATTTTGATCATGCCAAACCACAGTTTCTTTTGATTTTATCCGCGATTACGCGTGACTAATTTGACCATGAATTATATCATTCTTTCGATTATATTAATTGCCAACCACAGTTTCTTTTGATTTTATCCGCGATTATGCGTGACTAATTTGACCATGAACTATATCATTCTTCCGATTATATCAATTGCCGTTCTCATTCATTATCGATTGAAAATTTCGTTTCTTGATTACATTTCGTAGTCTTGCCTAATCGTGGCCTTAGAAATTTTTAGGATGAATTTATTTCTAAGGTGGGTTGATCTGTAAGCCCACTTTCCGAGTCTTCAAAATTTTTATTTATTTATTTCAGTTGTAGTTTTAAATATTTTTTAAATTAGATTAAAAAACTTTATTTTCCTTAAATTATATTATATATATTTTGAAAGAAAAAGATTTACCAAATATTTTGTTTAGTAAAAATATTGTTCGTATATTTAAAAGATATAAAATACTAATTTATATTATTATTATAAGGCTAGATTTGAATTTATGAATGTATTTTAATAACTACGTTGACCAAGAATAGATTTGATCGATCATAAATTGATTGATTTGTTTATATTTATGTAAATAATTATTTTGGATTTTCAATCCTTACCAATCTAGAAAACCCCTCCGTTTTATTTTATCCACAAATCCCTAATTTCAAAAATCCCTAAACCAATTTCCTAATCGAAAATCCTAATCCTAACCCTAAATTATTTTTTTCCTATTTCTATTCACCTATTTGATTAATTTTGTCTTGTCATAATTTTTTTTATCTTTTCACCGATCTGCCAAGTCCTTCTATTTTAGTAGTCCTTAAATTCGAGGACGAATTTATTTCTAAGGTGGGTAGATTTGTAACTCCTCTTCCCAAATTTTTATAAACTTTTTTTATTTAATTACTCTATATACAGATCGTATTTTTGGAAACAAGTTCTCCTTATTTTTTGTATTTCTAAAAAAATGGTTCAAGGAAAATAAATATGGTTTTGATAAAATATTTCCTTGAATGTCTAATTTTACCAATATTATGACATCTTTGAATGCTAGATAATTTATCTATTTATTTATAAAATAGATTAGCTAGATTTGAAGCATTCTAAGTAAACATTTTCAAAGAACCCTTATATACAAATACCTTTTATAATGTAAGTATTCTTGCAAATCTTGAAATTTCATAAATTTTACTCTTCTTTTCAAACATTGCGTAGTCCAACAAATAAACCACCATGCTATCATGAGCCTAATATTCTTTCCTTGCTAACGTGAGCCAAGGTAATGTTAGCTTTTCTAACATGAGCTAGTTTGTGTGGGTTAAAAATTTGGGAACAAATTTTAGGTACAACCATGCAAACATGCAACGTGAGTTGGAAGGAATACAATGTTGTTCAAATATTTTACATACTACTAGTTGTTAAGCAAGCCTTACTACAAAACACAACCGGTCTTAACTTTGGTAGCAGCGGCCCATGAGTTTCCACCCGTTCATTTTTCCCCTCTCCCTCTCTCAATATATATATGCAACCTATTTCACCTCCTCCTCAAAAACCCTAACTACAACATAAGCCGTATAGAAGACCTTCTATTCTTCTCTCCACTTCCGGTATCACAAAATAACCGCCACCTTCATCTCCACCGGCTTCGACGAACCTTGCCTCTATGACGAGTTTGCTCAGCGGCTCCTCGACATTTGCCAACAACCCCAACGACAACTAACCTCACCATCGGCGTCTAACTTCTCGCCGAGAGCAGACCGCTCCTCCACGTCGGGTCCTCCGCATCCGTGTCTACTGGCGCGTGCGTCCGCCCTCCGAACGTAGATGTCGTGGCTCAGCGAGCAGCATCCACCCTCCAACGCCGGCCGGATGACTCTCCACGCACCACCTTCGGTTCCGCCGAAGAGAACCCCACGCCGCCTTTTGTTCCTCTGCGCCCGACGTATGTGCGTCTCCGTAGAGTCGTGAATATCGCGTCGTGAGCCCCGCCATGACCAGCAGTAGGTAAGGACGTTCCCCAAGCTCGACTCCCGGCTGAGTGTTGAAGGTCGACCAAGCACAACATTTTTGAACATACACCGTAACAACTCTCCTCCTGGTAAGGTCCTTTCTTCCACCATGTACCTTTTGTGTTAGCCATGAAGGTTTAGGTAGTGAAAATAAATGTTTTTATAAGAATGTAGACAACAGCAGACAAGACATAATAATAAAAATATAAAATAGTAAGTTGGCACAATGAGTAAGCTGTGTGTTCAATGGTTGTTCTCTTGATTGGCATTGCATTGAAAGAAAGCTAAAGTGAATAGCTTACTTGTTGACCCAAATCACAGTCAACCAAATATTGACAAATTGACAATATAATACTCGTCATAATTCAATATGACACATCAAGGCAGAACTGAGTGCAAGACAGGCGTCGTCTCTCTCCTACAGCGTACTCATTTTCAGAGTGTACTATTTTACATTTATTGAGTCAAGCTAAATGTAAACTGAGTAGCACTGGGTATTCTTGGTTTAAACCTTATCCCCAAACAAACCCAAAAGCTCCACCAAGCCAAAACTAGCCCACATAGGCCCATTGAACTTTCTGTCAGCATGGAGACAGAGTTCGGGCCAAACTCTGCCTCCATACAGAGTTCGGACCGAACTCTATCCCCTAAATTACAAGACCCTAATTTTTAGGGTTTGCTGTATGCTAGTTGTCCAACGGCCAAAAATTTGAATTCTTGACACAGAATTCTGGCCGAATTCTGCTTATCCCAACTAGTATAAATAGGCATTGAATTCTCTCATTTTTAATTATCGAATTATCTCTTCTTCTCTTCTCTATAAGCCTTCATACAAGCCTTAACCTTCCCATCTACTAGCCACAAGCTTCCTAAGCCTAAAAGTGCTCAGTGTTATTCAGTTAGGAGTTTATGCAAGAGTCAAGAAAGTCGCTTGGAAAATTCCAAGCATCGCCACAACGATCTTTGTAAGAATTTGACGTGCTCTTCTGAAGAAAAGGCACGGGGTGTAACTACTATTTCACAAATAATGGATTTAATCATGAGCTAGAGTTCTCAGGCCTGGACTAGTCCTCCACGAGGGAAACCAAGTTAAAAATGACTGTGTTTGCATATGCTCTCTTGATCTTTTTATTTTCGCATTTACTACTCTGATTATTTACTGTTGGTAAAAAGAGTTTAATTTTTATTTGACCATTATTGTTATAAACTCTATTCACCCCCTCTAGAGTTGCCTACCTGTTCTTCAATTGGTATCAGAGCTCTGTTCTCTTAACAAGGACTAACATCCTAGAGCTGATCCATGACAACCACACAACCTAAGTTTTCCAACCATGGTGAGGGATAGTCCACTCATAGGCCACCCCTATTTGATGAACCAACTACACCTATTTGAAAACTAGGATGAGTTTCTATCTCAAGTCTCTAGACTTTGACCTGTGGACCATTATCACCGATGGTTACAAAAAGCCCGCCAGAATAGTTGTCGAGGGAGATCTCATCGAAAAATCCAACGACAAATATTCTGACGAAGAAAAGAAACAGGCGAGTCTAGATGCTAGAGCTATTAATGCTCTTTTCTGTGTAATAAGCTGGAATGAATTTAACAGGGTCTCGACATGCACCAACTCGTACGAAGTATGGAAGCTTCTGGAAGTGACGTATGAAGGAAGCACTCAAGTCAAGGAATCTAAGATCAGTCGTCTAACTCAAGATTACGAGGCGTTAAAGATGAAGCCGAATGAGATGATCACCCAAATGTTCACAAGGTTCCTTGACGTCATCAATCTTCTGTCATCTCTTGGCAAAAAATACTCCAATCATGAGAAGATCCGCAAGTTACTTACGGGCTACCGAAGATCTGGAACCCTAAGGTAACATCAATTATAGAAGGCAATGATCTCACCAAAATGTCTATGGAAACTTTGATAAGAAAGCTGATGACCCACGAGCTCGACCTCAAAGACTTCGACGAACCTGCTCCAAAGGCAAAAGAGATTGCCCTAAAAGCTCATCGTCGAAGGACTGATCCTGAAGAGACTGGCGACGATAATTCTGAAGGTGATGATCAAACTCTTCTAGTCCGTAACTTCAAGAAGTTCCTTCGTTTCAATCGAAAAAAGAAGGAACAACAAGAAGACGACAAGGAAGAACCAATTTGCTATGGCTGCAAAAAGACTGGACACGTTCGAAAGGACTATCCTTTCGCAAAGAAAGGTAATAAATATGAGAAGCCCTACAAGAAGCCTTCTTCAAGAAAGTACGCCAACACCAATATTTGGCACGAAAGCGAAGCCAGTGATTCTGAGGAAGAAGATGACTCTCCTCGAGACACTGCTAATGTCTGCCTAATGGAAACATCCGAGAAGTTAACTAGCGAAACTCTTGATGACTTTACATTTGATAAACTTGGCGATGCCTTTAATGACTTACTGAATGATCATAAGAAAGTCATTAGTAAATATAAGCATGCCAAGGAGAAAATCAAAGGCTATGAAATAGAGATTCATAATCTTTCTTCTTTACTTGGTAATGTTAGAGATACTCCACCCACGGAAGTCACTGATGAGGTGTCCAAGCTTAAATTAAGCTTACATGATGACAAAGCACTTATTGAGAAGCAAACACGCAAGATCTCAGCATTCAACAAAGAGCTTGCTGAAGAAAAGAACAAACACAAGATCTCTATTGCTAAGATTGATGGTCTGAATGCTAAGTACAATGAACTGAATGCTGTCTCTAAGAAATTAGAGATCAGATTGGGGAAACAGGTTGTTCAACCTCAAACCCAATCACACAGTCACAAAACACACACAAAACACCAGACCACTCATAATAGTAAAATATGTCACCCATATGCAGCACGAAACCATGCTTATATATACACATATTCCCATGCAGCACATAAACCATATGCACATAGACATAATTCTCAATCTACTCATAACTATTATCCTGCTGCTACACATAGTCACTATCCTGCTGTTCACCATACTGCACATAGATATAACTATTATCCTGCTGCTACGCATAGTTACTATCCTACTGTTTCACATAACTATCACCATACTGCATATAGACATCACTATCAACCTGCTCCTAACACAAATAGGCATGCTACTTGCACATACTGTGGATTACATGGTCATATCTCACTACAGTGTAGAATTAGAAAATTAGTTGATATTAATCTATATGCATGGGCACCGAAGACTAACATTTCAGGACCCACAAGAACTTGGGTACCAAAGGTCACATCTACTCGTGATGTAGGTGGACCTTCCTTCCTCAACTAAAAGCAAGTAGAATCTCGATAGTGGATGCTCGCGACATATGACGGAAGATGCAAATCTTTTCACATCACTATCAATGAAGAGGAAAGGATATGTATCCTTCGGTAACAATTTAAAGGGCTACATCGTAGGTAATGGTACTATTGGTTATCCTCCTTCTCCTGTAATAAAGAATGTCTGCCTGTGAACGAGTTAAAGCATAACCTTCTCAGCATAAGTCATCTTGCTGATCATAGATATGATATTAACTTTGAAAAGAATAAATGCTACATTTATGATAGGTCAATTGGAGACATTGCTTTTGAAGGGATAACAGAAGATAACATTTATATTTTCTATCTATCTAGAAATGCAAACAGTGCAGGAAGATGCCACTACGCCCACAAGAATGAAAGACTATTATGGCACCAGCATCTTGGTCATGCCAATATGGATACAATATCCAGGCTATCGACAAAGAAGCTAGTAAGAGGTCTGCCCGACATCGTATTCAAGAAGGACACGGTAGATGCCGAATGTGAACTGAATAAGACAACTAAATCTTTATTTAAATCCATAAACACTATAAGTACTACTAGACCCTTGCAATTACTGCACATGGACTTAGTTGGTCCCAGTAGAGTAGTCAGTCTTGGTGGAAAACTCTATGCTTTTGTTATTGTAGATTTTTCAAGATTTACTTGGGTTTTCTTCCTTTCAAACAAAAGTAATCCTATTCAGTTTTCAACATCTTTGCCAAAAAGGTCCAAAATGAAAAAGGCTACATGATTACTCGAATCCAAAGTGATCATGGAGGCGAATTCAAAAATTCTGATTTTGAAAATTTTTGCGAAACAAATGGTTTTGATCATGAGTTTTCTTGTCCTAGAACTCCTCAACAAAATGGTGTTGTGGAGCGAAAGAATAGGACTCTTAGCGATATGGCTAGAGTCATGTGAATAAATTTTTACTTCCGAAATATTTTTGGGCAGAAGCTGTCAGTACAGCCTGCCATATTTTAAATAGGGTACTTATTCGACCTATTTCGAAGAAAATACCCTATGAGCTTTGGTTTGGTAGGACTCCTAATGTCTCATATTTTAGAGTGTTTGGTTGTCGCTATTTTATCCTAAACACCAAAGACAACTTAGGCAAGTTTGATGCCAAAGCTGAGGATGGTATTTTTCTTGACTATGCTGCCAAGAGTAAGGGATATAGAGTGTTCAACAAACGCTCAATGATTTAGAAGAATCTACTAATGTGACTTTTGATGAAGAAAATAATACAGCAGATATCTCCGACGATGATGTTGAACCATCAACTTCCATGTCGATGAATACCACCCCTGAAACCAATTCTCTGGAGGGCTTACCGAAGAAGTTCACGTTCAAGCCGTCACACCCAGAAAACTTGGTAATAGGTGAGGTATCACGCGGAGTAACGATCATCTTTAAGAGATTCTGTTGCTAGTACTGCTTTTATCTCCCAAATTGAGCCTAAAACTGTTTTAGAAGCTTTTAATGATGAATTTTGGATTTCTACTATGCAAGAAGAACTCAACCAATTCGAAAGAAGCCAGGTCTGGGAACTTGTTCCTAAACCAGCTAACCATTCGATTATTGGTACTAAATGGGTTTTTCGAAACAAAGTAAATGAAGATGGTTCAGTCTCCGGTAACAAAGCTCGTCTAGTAGCTCAAGGATACAACCAAGAGGAAGGTATTGACTACGATGAGACGTATGCTCCTGTTGCAAGACTTGAATCCATTTGGATGCTTTGTGCCTTTACAAACTTTCAAAATTTTAAACTTTTTCAAATGGATGTTAAAAGTACTTTTTTGAATGGTTTTATTAAAAAAAATGTTTTTGTAAAACAACCCCCTGGTTTTGAAAATTACAAATTTCCTGACAATGTTTTCAAGCTTAAGAAAGCGCTATATGGCTTCAAACAAGTCCCCAGATCTTGGTATGAACGCCTAAGCAATTTCTTACTAGATAAAGATTTTCCAAAAGGGAAAATTGACACTACACTTTTTATCAAATCTTTTCAAGACACCATTCTTTTAGTTCAAATTTATGTTGATGATATCATATTTGGGTCCACTAATAAAAATCTATGCCAAGATTTCGCTAAGTGTATGCAGAACAAATTTGAGATAAGCATGATGGGGGAGCTCACCTACTTTCTTTGATTGTAAGTCAAACAAACTTCGTAAGGAACATTCATCAGCCAGTCAAAATACACAAATGATATGCTGAAGAAGTTTGATCTTGACAACGTCAAACCAATCAGCACTCTCATGGCTACTACGACCAAGTTGGAACTTGATGAAAGCGGCAAACCTGTTGACCAACGTAAGTATCGAGGTATGATTGGTAGTCTACTTTACCTTACTGCTAGTCGTCCTGATATCATGTTTAGTGTTTGTCTGTGTGCTCGCTATCAAGCTAGTCCTAAGGAATCACACATGTTCGCCGTTAAGCGTATCTTTCGATACCTTAAGGGTACTGTTATAGTGGGCTTGTAGTATCCCAAATCCACATCTTTTGACCTTATTAGTTATTCGGATGCTAATTTTATGGGATGCGAAGTCTACCATAAAAGTACGAGTGGCACGTGTCATTTATTAGGTAAGGATCTAATCTCATGGTTTAGCAAGAAGCTGAATTCTGTCGTACTATCCACAACAGAAGTTGAATAAATCGTAGCTGGTCGTTGTTGTACACAAATTCTATGGATGAAGCAAACCTGTACAGACTACAACCTATCTTTTATGCACATTCCTATATTCTGTGATAACATTAGTGCTATCGACCTTACTAAGAACCCTATATGTCACTCATGCACGAAACACATTAAAATTCGTCACCATTTTCTGCGTGATCATCAACAACAGGGCACTATAAATTTAGAATTTATTGACACCGATCATCAACTGGCAGATTTCTTTACAAAACCACTATCCAAAGAGCGATTCAACTTACTTTCTTTGTCGTGAATTAGAAATTTTGGATAAAACGGTTATTCATTAAATTGGCCTGCGTAAATATCGATTATGTCATGTTTCTTTATGATGACTTTGCTATGGGTACAAGCCGAAATGATCCTTCTAACAACAAGACATAAAAGCCTAAGAGACACGGTGTACTAGTCTTCGGACTACCGCTAGCTGGGATCCGGCCCCTACAGTTACCCCATGGCAGTTTCATCGTAATAATTTGTGTCATAAATCCTTGCTTATTACATGGTTCAATTTTATTTATAACTTGCTTAATTCAAATTTTCTAACTTCATTTACATTTACTCCATTCAATTTACATTTGTAATTTTCTAACTTGGCCATTCACATTTGAAAATTTTCAATCTTTATCACTCCATTCAATTTTCTCCAACTTGGCAATTTTTTAAACTATTTTCAGTTCTGGTCCCAGAACCCAGAACTCGGGCCGAACTCTGCCTCACACAGAGTTCGGGCCGAATTCGGTCTGGTCATTCCAAAACATCCAATTGCTCTCAGCCATCCAACTTTTTTTGATCCAATAGTCCAGGATCAACCCGACCAGCCGAACCCCCTTTCATATTTTTGGGTTCTCCCTCTCTCTCCTCTCCATTACCTCCTCTAAAACCTCTCCAACTTCATCCTCTCTAAACCCTAACCCTAGAATTCTCTATCTAGTGTGGTTTTCTTCTCCAAACTCAAGGAGCATAGCTTGTGCATCATTCTCTTCCATATCCCACTAATCTCTTGAGGTATAACTCTATCTTTTTCTCCATCTCAAATTTCAAATTTCTATCATTCTCAATGGCACCTAGGTTGTTCAATAGAAGAAAGAGGGCCAGAACCGAGGGTGCTTCCTCATCTAACCCTTCTCCTCAAGATGTTCAACCTATCCATCCACTTTTTAATCCACTACCTAATAAACCTAACATGTTCAATGATCGAATTTTTGTTTCATTGGAAGCCTCCAATGAATGGTTCAATGACTTTCGGTCAAGGAGTGTGTACGCGGGTCATCCCATCAATTTCACAATTAGATATGACTCTTTGTTTCATGATCTTTGTCTCGATGAGTTAGTTTCTACAAATTCACTTATATACTTAAATGCTATTCAAATATTTTACTGCAATCTCATATTTGACGACACACGAATATATTCTCGTGTTGTCGGAATTGATATCTCTTTCGATGATTTTGAACTTGCGGAATATCTCGAGATTCCGGAACCCAACTCTTGGAAAAAAATTGTCGACGCACGCAAGTTTCAATTTCTCGATGGGTCATCCCTTGAGAGTTTCAAGGACGAGTTGTGTACTCCAAACACACGTCTACACAAGTTACTTGCTAAATTCCTTAACCCATATTTCTACGAGTTTCATCGTATCGTCTTCTCCACGATCTTTCCCAAAGCGGGATCGACTGATGAAGTTACTTATTTTGAGATTTCTGCTTTGTATCATCTTCACTTCCATGTCCCGTTCAACCTTCTGTGCACTATGATGGACTGGATGATTAGTGCACGGAAGAGGCCTAAGTCATTAGTCTATGCACTCTATTTGCCAATGGTTATTCGTGTATTTCATGTTCCTCTGGATGAGTGCCAGTTCCTTCCAGCCCCTACCTTTCTGTCTAAGGCAAGGCGGATTCTAGCAGCTGTCGAGTCTTCCGCTGAGTCCCAGCATTTCGGGTCTGATGCTCAGGCTGATGCACCTGCTCTTGGGCAACCTGCGCCCGTACCTCCTGCTACTCTCAAGTCTATCCAGACCATGCTTCACGATCGTTTCATGTTGGAGGACGACCGCTGGACCCAGTTCGACAATCGTACCACTTTTTAGATGAGTGCCATCAGCAACTCATTGCATGACATCTGGTACACCATGTCTCGGTATCCCACTATGCCCCTTCCTATGGAGCGGGATCCATCTCGCGCCGGTTACCGTATCGACGACCCTTGGGTCATGCGATATCTGGATCCGGATGCAGCTTTTGTGGATCCTCGTCGTTCGGATACTGATCCATCTGACACCGCTGGACCATCTTGCGCTCTATGATGGATGTGGTTCCGTACCTGCTGCTGCTGCTGATAATCTTAGTTAGTTTTATGCATTATGGACTTATGCTTATGTAGTTTCATTTTCTTGTATGAGTACATTTTTAGTTTATGTGGATCTCTATATTCTATCTGCGTTTATCATATTATTCTCTTTTGACCTATATTGTGTGCTTGCTAGTTAATCTTTTATACAGTCTTCTGCATGTCTGTGTTTGATATTCATATTTGATATTCATAATTGATAAATGCCAAAAGGGGAAGATCTATTTGATATTCATATTTCTATCATATTGTGTGATATCTATGTTTTAGAGGAGATTATGTATATCAGGATAAGGCACATTGGTTTACAGAGAAGCTATGTTTATGGGAGAGCTACTATTACGGGGGAGCTACTACATTCTATGCATGTTTATTCCTTTCAACTTGTGTCCAGGTATGTACATTGAATATACAAATATCATTTTTGTTAATTATCAATATGGGAGAGATTGTTGACCCAAATCACAGTCAACCAAATATTGACAAATTAACAATATGATACTTGTCATAATTCAATATGACACATCAAGACAGAACTCAGTGCAAGATAGGTGTCGTCTTTCTCCTACAGCGTACTCGTTTTCAGAGTCTGTACTATTTTACATTTATTGAGTCTAGCTAAATATAAACTGAGTAGAACTGAGTATTCTTGGCTTAAACCATATCCCCAAACAAACCCAAAAGCTCCACCAAGCCAAAACTAGCCCACATAGGCCCATTGAACTTTCTGTTAGTATGGAGGCAGAGTTCGGGCCGAACTCTGCCAACATATAGAATTTGGGCCGAACTTTGTCCCCTAAATTACAGGACCCTAATTTTTAGGGTTTGCTGTATGCTAGTTGTCCAACGGCCAAAAAATTAAATTCTTGACACAGAATTCTGGTCGAATTCTACCTATCCCAACTAATATAAATAGGCCTTGAATTCTCTCATTTTCAATCATCCAATTATCTCTTCTTCTCTTCTCTATAAGCCTTCATACAAGCCTTAACCTTCCCATCTACTAGCCACAAGCTTCATATGCCTAAAAGTGCTCAGCGCTATTCAGTTAGGAGTTTGTACAAGAGTCAAGAAAGTCGCTTGGAAAATTTTAAGCATCGCCACCGCGATCTTTGTAAGAAGTTGACGTGCTCTTCTGAAGAAAAGGCACGGGATGTAACTACTATTTCACAAATAGTGGATTTAATCCTGAGCTAGAGTTCTCAGGACTGGATTAGTCCTCCACGAGAAAAACCAGGTTAAAAATGACTGTGTTTGCGTATGCTCTCTTGATCTTTTTATTTTCGCATTTACTACTCTGATTATTTACTGTTGGTGAAAAGAGTTTAATTTTTATTTGACTATTATTGTTATAAACTCTATTCACCCCCCTCTAGAGTTGCCTACCTGTTCTTCATTACTAACCAACATATGCAAACAGTAGAAGTAGCAGAGAATAACTAAAAGCACAATCTATGGATCTGGATTAATAATTGGACTTTTCCTTTTGGGCCCATGCACGTAGAAAAGAAAGAAATCATAATAGAATATTTTGTTTAGGCCCCTCAATACTTCGTAAATTATGTACTTCTATTTTGGATCAAATATAATTTTTAGTTGGTAAATAATTTATATATGTATCTATAAGAATTATTTTGTTGTATGTATATTTTGGACTCTTACATAAGTTATTACAATTTTGATAGGTATTATATAAGAGGATATATTTTGGACCTATTGGGCTTAATAAACTTTAAATAAATATTATCTAAAAAGAGTTTATAAATAAAAATTATTATATGTGGTTTTGGGCTTATTTCAATATATATATTCTGTGGGCTTTATTCTAAAATTATTAAGGATTTCTATTCAATATGTCTATTATACAAATATACTTTTCTTAAATGAATTTTGTATCCAATATGTTTCCAAATGTAATTTCTAAATAATAAATTGTTATATAGTTCGAACGTAAATAATCTTTTAGGATTTTCTATAATTTATGATAAAATCAAAGTAATTTATGACTACTCTACAAATATTATTTTGACTTATAAATTATTTTGGGCTAATATTTAGTGGGCTTATATGTTGGGTTATATATATATAATTAGTAAATATTTTGGCCTTGGGCTTAATAATACAAATAGACTTTTCTAGATAGGTTTTTAAGTAGTGTTGGACTTTTATTCTGAATGTTTAGATATTAAATTTTGTATAGCATGAATGAGGTTTAAAATACTTTCTAAAGACTACATGTTATTTTGACTAAATACTATTAGTAGGTTTTATTCTACGTATCTACAAATATTTTGTAAAAGGTATATATCGACTATAAGATTATTTTTCTTTAATCAAATTCTCTTTAGGTTAGATTAATTCTTGATTGTAGCTAATCAAGTTCATATTTCTTTTGCCTCATTTATATCAACCTTAGTCAACTGGACTAACCTGGACCTAATGGGATTATTGGTTTCACTAGCAAAGGACCCCAGGCAAGTGCACTTTCTAATTGCTTTCAATTCTGATAGTTTTTTCAGTACATATCATACATATGATCTCTTGCTTGTTGACACGCTGGACACAAGAGTTAGTATCATGGACCTCTACTCATTATATCTTCGTTTTATCATGCTTACCGTGTTCGTGACTTGTTCGGGTCCATGAGTACAGGTTGGAAGGGGAAATATCTTAGTAGACGTGTGAACTACCCTTTCTATCTCCCGTGTCTTTCGTGAAGAATAGCAGTCGCACATTTCACGTGCGGGGTTCCTGATATACCCCCTACCCGTTCACACGTCGAAACTGATATTTTCAACACACGTAGATAGTTGTCTCATTTATTATTTCTTTATTTTCTCACCACTTGCCATGTCACCATGTTTATATATTTTGTTCTAGTGGATATATACTCTGTTCCTGCTTTCATACTCGTTATGCCATGACATCAGTTTACTTTCTAGTTTTCTCCTATATATGCTATTTTCATGTATTGTAAATTCTATTATGTTACGAATAGCTTGTCGATTTGTGTGCTTGTTCTATTCCTGACTGGAAACCAACATTTTTCAGGTTAACTGTGGCTTCTCTTAGCATTGGGAGATACAAGTATACTTGCAGGCTAAAACCTAGAGATTAGATTAATGTTGTGGTCATTTTCAATATTTGTAAGAATCGTGTACATTCCTTTAATTATAAAACTTGTAAATGTTGTAACTAATTTAGAAATATGAATGAGCAATAAAAGTTTATTTTGGGCATTTGTTTATTGTGGCTAGACAGCGTTCTATCGTCGACTCTGCGACGTAGGCTGATTTGGACACATACTCGTATCCCAAAAAGCGGGTGCGGGTCGTGACAGAAATGATGGTAATGTTGAGAATGAATGTCATTGAACATGACTTGAATGGGATGAATGATGATGCACTATTGTCTTTACTTCTTTTAATATTTTATCATAAGGACACGCATTCGCATGGTCATAGGACAACTTGTATACTAGGTTTGGTGATATGTTTTCTCGGACGGTACCATGGGACGTTAGGGGGACCGATCCGGCCTAGAAGAAAAAATTAGCGCGCTAGTAGGAGCATGGGTCTTGCGAGACATCCTTAGAGGCTAGCTACCTACTTTGGAGTCATCGTATTACCTTGAAGTCCTATATGGTAAATGTCCGTATGGTTTAACAACACCAGTGGCCATGTAGTCAAGATGTACGCTAATGAATATTTTGTGCAGGCAGAGTAAGTATATCTGCTAACATGTATTTGATGCAGGTACGAGGAGTCGGCTATCGTTAAGAAATCACTTAAATGTGATATATTCAATAAATATGTCGGTTTATCTTGCCTGCTTAACATGCTAAAATAAAATGATGCTGTAATGTTGCCTTTCAAATGAAAACCTGCTTAACATGTAGATACAGTATACTAAAATGTTGCCTTTCCATACGAATTGCCATAACATATTTAAGATGTTAATGCTAGTGTTTCCTCAATGATGCTGAACATGATAACACTAAGTATGCTAGAATGATGCCTTACTATGAACGCTGCTCAATCATGACTTACATATAAAACTGTTGCTATAGAAGAGAAATGTGAGAACATATGCTGTCCCCCAATTACTGTTGCTTCCATAAGAACAATACTACTGCAAGTTTACATACTCCAATATTTCTGCTTGTGAACTGTAAACTGATGCTAGGCCCCATCTAGAAAGATCACTCTAATAAATGCCTGCTAAAATTGACCACTTAGTGTCAGTCTAGGCGAGTGGGTAGTTGTTCTCGCCAGTACATAGATGATGTACTGACCCACGTTGTGGGCACTCTTTTTATGTGCTCGTGCTTGGGAAGCTCTGTACACGAAGATTGGCTTGATCGGTCCCATGACATCAAAGATTTTTTGGGCATGCAGAAGCTCTCCTTGCAAAAGATGATGTCTTCTATTTATAAAAGACATAATGTATGGAACATTGTAATCAGTTGTACCAGCGAGTTTTAAGCCAAGTTGGTATATCGAGTTGTAATTCAATGTATTCAAGTTGGCTATTATTGTAAAGTGAGATATGTTGTAAGCATTATATTTTAATACAAATCTTGTACTCTACTTCAATTATCAATAAAGAGAATGCATTTTTATAATCCCTGTGCGACTTCAAACTATCTGCTTATCTCCGCTGTTATAAGTCAGTGATGTATTTCTATTCGTTAAGAAAGAATGTCCTTATTAACTTCAATTTGCCTGCTTCTGCCACTGCGATGTGTTCCTATTTAAAGATTATCAATTATGTATTGTCTTTGCCTTGTACAAGGACAATACCAGACTTGTACGACATCACGCCCAAGCGAGAACGAATGATTCGGCGTGAATCAAAGCGATGACGAACGATTCTCCGAATCGGGACGTGATACTTACGACGAAAATAGCGACTGAATATTAGTGACTAATCGTCGACTAACATAATCGTCGCTCAATTAGCAATAGACTATAACATCGATGAGGTCTGATACTTTGATTATCTGATACTTTATTTAGCAACAAAAATTTGGTTGCTAGTTTTTTGGTAGTCTGTCGTTAGTTAGTCGTTAAGTTTAATTTTTACAGACGTTATTTGTTAGTTAGTCGCTTGTCCATCGCTAAATTATTAATATTTTTTAGATTTTTAGAAAACATGCTATGCACATCCTGTGGTAGATTCATAATAATATAAACCAGTACAAACAACGTTTAGCGCCACAATAATAACTAACAATAATTAAAACAACAATAATAACACACAAAGTACACAAACAAAAAACAAATAATATATATCATAGTCATGTCCATCTATCAACCATACACCATTCATACAAAAATATAAACTAATACAAAAAGTATAAAGTAATATGTCTCTGGTGATAAAAAATCAATACGAAGGTGGCTGCATGCTGCCTATTAATTGCTACATAAATGTAACTATTGCATCTTGCTGACTCTCAATTATAAGAACGAGTCAAAACATATGTAGCCGTAGGAGCAACGTCAGATGGAGAAGTAGCCAGAGGAGAAACGAAAGGGCAATGAACGGTTGAGATGAACCTCATTCCAGAGATGATGATGACCTCAAAAACAAGATAAAATCTGAAATTACTACTATTACGAAAAGAAAACTCACCAAACTTGATAATTAACAATCATAACCTCATGAATTCAAAATAAGTATGCTACAGAAGAAAATTTTACATACGAAACCAGTTCAATTATCGAAAACAACGGAACATGTTTATTACCTACCCAAACAATGAACAAAACATAGTAAACAATGACCCACCAAAGTCATTCCTCCAACTGGATATCAATCTACAAATGGAAAATTGTTATACCAGTAGTAGCTATTTCAACCATCAAGATCAGCTGATTGACACATTTGGAATAACATCTGATATAAGCTACACAAACTCATAAACAAATCTTCAACTTGTGAGTTGCAGACACTAAGCAAATTATCTGCCAAAAATGAAGCATTATGTCTAGCTTCTATGACAATATGTAGGAATAGATGTCCAATACCAAATAATTGCACAAATTGAATAAGGATAGTAGAATATCACAAATTAACATTTAAATGAGGAACATTAACATGAAAAGGTGTCAATGTCACAAATGAAATTAAGGAGCCAGTACAAAACCAATGGCATGTCTAGTGACTCTTAAGCTATCCAGTAACTCTCAAGCTAACAATAGCAAGAATAGACTTCATTTTTTAGTAGCTTGCTCAAAACTACCCAATAAATTTAAGATAGGTATTGGGAGAAAAAACCTGGGAAAAAATTGATTCCAAGTTGCTGGAATTCTAGCTTCTCATGAAGTCCCAAAAACCTGATTCAAAACCGACAACACAGCCAAATGTAGACTTAGATTACTTTCTAATAAAAGCATGCGAAAGATAGCTACCCTTTTTCTCAGCACAATATGATTGCTCCAGTTGTTTCTTGTTAAGAACAAGGCTAAGAAACTCATGCAATAATTGATCCTTGTAGTATAATGGAGAGCCATTAGCCACAGGAAGAAATAACCAAATAATTCAACCATTAGCCTACATGATGCTTAACCGGGCAAATAAAATGAGATAAATGCATTGAACTTTTACAATAGTCCTACAAGTTTCTTTGAATTTGCTAAGTAATATCCATGAGTATTGAAACAGGCATAAAATCTATCAAGGAACACTCAATATTCATAGTGACAGTTTCTCCAAACACGAAATACAAATTCGAGAAGAACACACACACCTTACTATGAAATTTAATAACGAACTTCAACACTTCTATTATTAACTTGGAGAATTTGGAACAACATTCATCTCCGAACACGAGACCTACATATGGGAACAATTATAAGGGTTAACATCTTAAATTTAATAGGTTCGAAGTATAAGAGTTAGCATGTAAAAAAGCATATTAGGAATACTGTAACCTTGTCATAGTCGAATACTTGAAATGATTTCGTTGTTGCATTAAATCATTTTCCAATTTTTTTTCTTACAAAGCATGTCAAAAACAAAATTGTTCTTGGATTATGTGAACAATGAGCCGTAGTTTATTGCAGAGTAATTGTGATCATTTTTATGAATCTGAGGATAGGAATATCTAGAAGTTTATCTTTCTTACAAATTTTTGCAGTTAATAGTATTATTTAAATATGGTTTGTAATAATATACAAATTAAATTATGCAGTTTACATGTGTTAACATCTCATGAAATACTTAAAAACATAAAATCATTAATATCAAGTTATAAACTTGGTTCTAATGTATAGAAAACCAAATATTAAACAATGGGTTAGATGATCAATTCATCAGATATTGGCCAGATTCCTAGCCGTATGTGTGAGGCGTTGTAAAAGTTTGGCGGTGGGTCTGTAAGAAAAAGAAAGAAATCAATTCCATGCCAATAGTGACAATATAAATTTTTTGGCTTTGTAAAATAAGTAGAATATTGTTAAGATTATGTTTACAAAAGCTCCAAAACAAGTGCAAAGCTCCTCCACCACCATTGCAAACACCTGCAACTCCAAATCTGCTATTTTAAAGAACCTGTCCAATAGAACAGATCGTTATAATTGATTTAAGATGATGGATTCATCTTTCCATCTATAAAAAAACTGTACATAGTAACATGAACTATAAACATCAACTTTTGCTCTTAACAGGAAATAACTGAAGCAATCATATTTTACTTCACCAATGCGCAGATAAAATTCTTCTTGCGAGGAGAAGTCCAGAACAATCTTCTCTTTCGTCGCTGGAGGCGGCGGTCCCTGCCTCAGCCGCTTGAGAATGGGACAAGGAAGGGGCTCCGCTTCTTCATCCTCTTGATGTAGATCTAGGGTTTCATCAGAATCAAACCCATCTTCTTTTCAGTTTGGGGATGGATTTAGCAATCGAGGTTGTTGTTCCTCTTTGTCATCGAGAGGAGGGACGTCTGATTTGGGAAGTCAAGAGGAGGGACATATACTTTAAGAGGTTGATAGAAGGGGGCATCGAGAGGAGTAGTTTCGGAGGAGGGGACATAAATGTTTGGAGGGATCTATTTAGGGATGGAAAAAAGGCTATTGCTGTTGAATATGTTTTTCCAGCGATGGAAATTTTCGTCATTGGATAGTCGAGTTGCAAACTTTTAAAACATTGGACCAACTACCGACAAAAAAATTTTGTCGCTAAAGAATTTATTAGAGAACACCAAGACATTAGTGACGAAATAGCGATGTTCCTTGAATTAAATTACAAATTCATAGACATTCAATCACTGTTTAGTCATTAGTCTTGCGACTAAATTTGTTTAGTCGCTAGGTTGGTTACTACTTTGCCATATTTTTATAGTTATTCACATAATTAGCTGCTGGGACTCTTTGGTTCGGCTCGTCATTAATAGACACAACATCCACCCTAATTGCAAGGTCTAACATTTACTCAGGGGTGATATTACAGTCTCTCCTAGGCCAATCGATTATTGGTGCCCCAGGAACCTTCGAAAGACTATTACCTTGTGCACAAGTTGTCCGAGACCAATGCATGCACGCTACTCTATCAGATAAATCTTTAGGATGCACAGATTATCGATCAATAATAATTCCATCTTTTGACTTCTTTTCGTATAACAGAGCCGATAGCTCCTCTCTTCGTTTTATTCATTCAAACAACAGAGTTATATCTCTACTTTTTTCGGTCATTCATTCAATCAGGTGCTGTCATTCATTCATTTGTTTCAGTATACAATCAGGAACATAAAATTCTTTAACTTATATAAGCATAGTAACAATTTTATAACAGTAAGCATAGCAGTCTACTCTTGATAGCTTATAATTAGGGACATGTAAACATTCAATGTTATCATCTTATTAAGCATGACAAGGTTCTATCGATCAAGGCAGCATTCATTTCTTATTAGTAGGCAATATTCTTACTTCTTAGCATACATATTATTTTATCTTGCTTTAGCATAGCAACTGTTCGTTCATCAAAAAATATTCTTTTAAAATACATATTCTTTATTAGGAGTGAAAGAATTAAAAAATGAGTCTTCGTCCACTCACCCAGATCAATCATATTCGATTTCAGAGCCAGTAATCCGATCTCTCTCTCTCTATCTAGTACCTTCACGGAGCGGGGCATTGTAGGATCGATGGCACCTCTAGAGGGGGATGAATAGAGTGTAGTAGAAAAAATATCTCCAATAAAAGTTAATGCAGGTGAAGGCAAATATAGACAAATAATTATATGCAATAAGGTAAAACAGTAATTAAATAGAGAGACAGAAGCAATACGCAGACACCAAGATTTTATACTGGTTTTTATCTGAGAGGACTAGTCCAGTCTCGTGTACTCTTGCTCGATGTTAAATCTACTATTTGAAATAGAGGTTACACCGCATCCTTTACTCTGAAGGACACACCAACTTCTCATATCATCGTTTATCCGATGCCCACGAACAAACTTCAACAGTGACTAAAAAGCTTTTATACGCCAAGCTTGTACAACTATAACACTTCTAATCGGAACACACCGGCACTTAGAAGAATGTGTGAAACCCGTAAATTTTCCAGTTCATTAATTGAATAAATTAGCTAAATATAAATCATTTGTTAATTTAGAAAATGCATTTTTTTCTTTTTTGGAGTTTAGACAAAAACCCGTAACTTTATTTAGATAAATTTTAGTGTTAATAATTATTATTTATAGTTAAATTAAAAATTATTATTTTCAAAATAAATAATCATGGATGTTTGTTGGACCTGACCGTTCTGACCCATCCAGACCCGTCCCGAACCCAACTTGAATCCAAGATCGGTTTTCCAAAACTAATTCAGAAATTTCTTATTTATATATTACATTTTCTTAATAAATAAAAAATAATAAAACAATTCTTTTATTAAAAGTTTCATTAAACTTTCTCTTTAACCTATTAGTTGAGGGAAAACCCTTCCTCTCCCATACATTGCTCGGCCAACTCTCGGCCTCCCCGAGCAAACCGACGGAGACTCCTAAGTTTCCGAAACTCCCGATTTTTCCCTATTTAAACTCCTCTAATTCCCTTCATCATCCCCACACTCCATTTTTTTCCAACCCAAAACTTAATCCATAAAACCCTAGCTGTCCGGGCTGAGCACAGTCCCATCGACGCAGCGTCTCCCGCCGTCGAATCTCTCGGCAAACTCATCTCTGCCCTTCGGCGAGTTCGCGGCCCCTGTCGCTGTGCTTCTCCAGCGCCCTCTGCCCGAGTCCCGGCCGACCCGTGCCCTAGCCGCCACCCGATCCGCGCCCGCAGCCGCCCGAGGCCGGCGCTCCTCCGATCGAGCCTGGCGACCCCCGCCGCCGCTGTCCCCACGGCCTAGGGCGACCGTCGGCCACCGAAGCCTCGCCCCTGCGCGCGCGTCTCCGGCCCCGACCCCCTGTCCGCGTCTGCCCTGACGCCGTAGACCCCCTGCTGTTTCCGATCTGCTGTTTCGATTTCCGTAGATCGCTTCCCGCCTCAGATTTAGCGCTGTTCGTTGTTTTCGTAGCGCTCTCTGTGACGCTGTCCGAAGATTTCAGAGTCTGTGACGGCGTCTTCCGAGTCCGAGGCTACCCTTCGGATTCCGTCACCAAGCTTTTGAGTAATCTCTGTTAATCTCAGTAGTTGTCCCTTGATTTTATATTGTCGATGATGATATGGTTCCCGATCCCGCAACGGGAATCGGCTAATTTTGTGGTTTAGATTTCGGACTTTCCGAAATCTTTTCGGAATTGGTTTTGTGGCTTATTTTTCTTTGAGTGTTTCTGTTGGTTTGGAATTTCCAAGGAGTTCTGGTTTTCCGAAGTTCATTTCGGGTTTTCCGATTTCATTTCGGGTTTTCTGAATTTCCTTCGGAAACGTTCTGTGAATTGGATTTTTATTGTGGATAAAAGTTATTTCTGTGGTTCCCTGGTTTGGGATATTTGTTGGAATTGTTGGTGCATTTTTCCAGTTTTGGGTTGTCCCAAAAACAGAGGAGATGCTGTCCAAATTTTTATAAAATTTATAAATGGATTTCAAATCGGTTTTCGAAAATATTTATAAATTAAATTTTGGGCGACGACCGTATCGGTCAATGGGCCCTTAGCGAAATGCAAACAAAACCGGCATTGTTCCGGACGTTGAGGCATTAGCTATTTTGACGATGGACCAGTATCTGAGACTCGTAAAATTAATTTATTTTAATTTAAATTATTATTTTATTTTATAATTAAATTGTAGGATAATTTTTAGAGACTAACCAAAGTTTTTTTCTTATTTTAATTCATGTAAAATGATCTGTAAGGGCATAAGCCCATTTGTTTCTGTTAATTTTTGTAATAGCTAGTAATGTGTTCATGTTTTTCTGTTTTTGTTCGGAACGTAAAAATTTAGAAATGATAAACAACTATAACGGTTTAGAAATTCATGTTCTTCTCACTTAATAAAAAAAATATAGTTTTATTATATAAATTATAAAATACCAAGATTTGCTAATAAATCGATAAATACAAAGTTTTCCAAAATTAAATATAAAATGATCTTCCCATTATAATTAAATGTAACACATTAGATAATCGAGTTTTGTTAGTATAATAAAGATTAAAAATTGACTAGGACAAATTTAGAGATTGTAACTAGCACATCTAGCATGGCAACTTTGGAAATCTAAGGCAGACTTCTCGATTGTAGGATTTCAAGAACATACTTGACATCTTCTTCGGTTCAGACATCTCAATCCAGTCAATAAAACCAAGGCAAGTACAATTTGTGTTAGTTTACCAATTATTTAGTAATCGTTTTATTGCAAGTTTAAACCACGATACAACACGGAACTCTCTATGAGAGCATTGACTGATTGACTGTTGGGTACTGGGGAAGTAGTGTAATGATATGACCACATCCAAAATAGTATACTGACTGTGTTAGCTTACCCCTCATACACACGGGGATAAGCCATATCGTATTAATAGGATACAACTGCACAATCCAATCCGGTCATATTCATTGCCTATTCACATCACAATATTTTAACTGCTGGAAAACTATTTATTTCCAATTGTTTAAAAGTGCATAACTCTATTATTATTTCAATTGTTGGATTATCATGAATTGTACTTTGCTCCCTCCTGACTGGAGACCAACATTTTTAGGTAATTGAGTCATTGATGATCTGATGCCTGTTCCCGCAGAACCTGGAATCCAAGAACAGTAGAGCTGGATAGTAATTTATTTTAATAACCATTGTATCAAGTGTAGTTGTTGTAATTAATGGTTGTTGTATTTCAGAAATTTTAAATTGAATAAATGATTTTATATTCGTTAGAATTTTATCTGCATATGTTTCACTACTGAATACAGCTTGCTGCCGCCGTCTTAACAACGGTGCAGGCTGGGCATGATCCGATTTGACCCAACAATTTGGGATCGGGTCGTGACATGTTTTTAGTGGTGGCCCATACAGGTCAGATCTGTAAATTGGTCTAGTCAACTTTGTCTAGACCATCGCGCAGTTCTGTAACTTGATCTAAGGATAGTAGAGACTTTAGGAAAACAGACTTTAGAAATAACTAGAATACTTAGATGATATACACCATGTTACATTATAGGGCTGAAAATTATTTACTTAAATATCTATTTTTGCCTGCTTATAGATTCGTAGGATACCTTGTTTGTGTTTGTACCTAAACCTTATCTAGATTAGGCTGATTGTACCTTTTGAGTGTCCCATGACTTTTGAGATTATTCTCCTACCATAATTTCCAGGTTCTAGTATACTTTAGGATTCATATTCTTTTTGGAATAAGATTGAATTTTTCATTATTCTTCTTCTTTATCAAACCTAATTTTAACTTCTTTATTGGTTGATCAGATCTTACTTCTCTACCTTTATTTGGAATTTTGATTCGTTCGTTATGAAGAGTTTCAATATTCTCTTAGCAACCCTGATAAATTCTTATCTACCCAATATATATCTACAATCATTATCCAACCTTTTGCCTTGACTAACTTTCTCGGAATCAATCCTGAATCAAAATTCTTCTGGGATCATTTAAACCATAAAGGTCAATTATTACCAAAAGAATTAGTTCAGTTCATGATTCTCCTAAAGGAGTTATTTCAATTTCAATATTGTTATCTCCTATGTTTTCCAAAGATCGAGAATATTTTCATGTGTTGACCTCCTCCGCTCATTATAAAACCCTACTCTCTCTATGCAATTTCTTGATCAAATCAAGGCCTAGAAAGCTTCTATGATCATGAAGCAGGAACGGTCAGAAAATTGATCACATTTTTGAATCCATTCTATTGTTCAATTTTCTTTAGTCAAGGAGATTTTTAGCAGTCCTAAAGCTATTTAATTTCTTGGCGTTACTAAACAATTTCAATTTGATTTCCTTGAATCAATGAGACTTACCTTCTCTCAAATTTCCAACTTCCCTTAGTTATGAAATTATTCTTCTCAAAATAATTTTTGTATTTCCTGAGTGATTTGTCAGGAATATTTTCATTGGTTTTTCTTACTTAATCTGAATCTGTGATGCTTCTATCTTATCTAGTGTTTGACTCAATTATTCAAATCAAGGTTGATCGTTTCATCTTTGAAATTGGAGAACAGATACTCCTCTTGATTTTTAGCCCCAGTCTCTTGAATCTCAAACACATATATTGATAAATTCCTTTATCTCAGAAGAACAATCATCTACATTTTCTATCATGTTTAGAACTTTAAACTCGTTATGATTATTTAAATTATACCTCGATGTTTATTCATGATTTTGATCACAACAAAATATTCTAAACTCTATCTAAACGATTCTAAACATGTTTACAATTTTATCTTGATATTTAGCAATCATGTCACGAATCTGATTTTGTCTTATGAAGTAAACCTAGAACATTTTATAGCTTGGATTTTTAGAGTGCATGATATATAGGATATATATGAGTTAAAATGTACAATGGTGATTAGTATCGAGGAAAGTTTGTGAATAGTTTGACATTGAAGATTAAAGGATGTCAATGTTAGGCATATAGATGCACTCTAGAAAGGTGCATGGTGAATTAACTATAAAGGATAATAAAAAAAAAGAGAAGATTGCACCCGATAATATGAATTTGAGTTTAGTGAAAATTAATAAAGGAAAAGATCTTATTTGAGTAATAATATCATATGCATCTTAGAATTAAATTTTATATTGACTTTGAAGAGTTGACACTTTTGATTTTAAGGAGAACAATTTTTGTAATGATAAGCCACAAGGAGTTTTGATTAAATATTTTCGAAGATGTAATTGATTGAATATAAAATCTACCAGTTGAGAAAAGAATATCATTGAAAGATTAGAGGATTTAAATAAATTTTTGGTGATGTCGCTTCGAGTTTTAAATTAGTTGTCTCTAGATATGAGATATATATGAAACGTTATGATTTCAGTTTTGAAAGTAAAATTTTGATTTAAGGATCCCATTTAAAGGTTATCAAAGTTTTTGAAGTATGATTTTTTTTTTTTACAAATTTTCCTCATTTATTTTATGTAGGAATTTGATTTGTGAAATGACAGTAAGTTTTTTTTTATATTCGTTTGTCGAATTATTTAAAAACTTATGGTATTTTTAAAACTATTTTATAGATCCTCGCGGCAGGATAATTATATTGAGATGATCATCTTGCGCTTTATTAAGGGAGAGAGAGTAGCCATGATTAAATTTAAATCTTTGAGAAGTTTGTGTTTGAATCTTTTGATATTTGAATTTGGATTTTGAAATAGAGATGGATGAACTTTAGGTTAAAAAGGAAATCAAATCTGTGGAAGTTCTATAAATTCTTGGAGACGAGCAAAACTATGCTGAGTCTCCGGATCATCAATACGATTACAAATCACCGAGGGATCACGAACCATGGGAATGGGACTACCAGGGTTGTGAGCAAAACTATAGCTAAAATCTCTCATAGTGTTGGTCATGACCTGGAACTGCAGTATGGTACAAAAATCCATAGAACAAAATTGATCCGTAACCAATGCTTGGAAGGACTCAAGGGTGACGCCTGCGGGAGGATGTGGAGGATGGGAACTAGCTGATGGGTCAACAGCAGGTAGAAGAGGTGGAAAAGCTTATACTGCTGGAGTAGGAGTGACTCGACGATGCATATGAAGATAAGCAGGTGGAGCATATTGAGGGCAGTCATCTAAGACGATATAAAAATACTCAAAGATATATGGACGATACAAAGCGCATAGAAGGTTACGCAGTTTCTTGCGACACCGTTCCATAGCAGAAATGATAGTCTTAGGTAGACTAAATAGAACCTCAAAGTGGAGATGATAAATAGCAGAAAGCTCAAGATAAGTGATTTCATCGATGGATGTTTGTTTAGGAATGATAACAAAAAATACCATCTGTAAGCCCCCTGATTTTTGGATATTATTTTAAATATTATTTTACTTATTTCATATTAATATTTATATTTTAAACTAGATTTTTATATCGATATGACTATAGTTGTACTTTTTTGTAGCTTTTATTTTTTGGAGCACAAGTGTAAACCCCTATATTTTATACAGAAATTTTTATCAATTCTATTATTTTTATACATTTTATTCATTTAATTGTAGTTGAGGTATATACATATATATAGGCTAGGGCTGCACGTATATTGCGGAGTTCTCTTCAGCGGCAACTTGGCTCTGGATGGTAGTTCCGGCGGGGGGCTCCGCCCCCCGTGGCTCGGCGGCGGGAGCCTCCGGCCACCCTGGTGACGTCACCCTAGGGGGCGACCCGACTGCACGGGGGGATGGCGTTGATTGCCATACACAGGCGACTAGGCTTCGGCCTTCAGATCTGGCGGGGGGTTCCACCCTCCCTGGCCCGGCGGCGGGAGCCTCCGGCCACCCTGGTGACGTCGCAGTAGGGGGCGACTCGACTGAGCGGGGGGCTGGCGTTGACCATGCTGCTACGGCGAGGGGCTCCGCCCCTAATGGCTATGGCTCGGCTTCCGGTCCTCCAGGTCAGCGAGAGGCGGGTGAAGCCGACCTGGGAGGCGACCAGGATGAGCGCGATGTTGTCGGAGTTCTCTTCGACGAGGTACGGTTGGCTGCTCCGGAGGGAGGCTTTGTCCCCCCGGCAATGGATCGACGTCGGGGGGCCATGGCCCTTCTGATTTTTGCGTGGTGGGCGGCATCGTTCCTGGGTGCGACTCGGCTGCGGGGGGGGGGGATTCGTCCCCGTCCCTAGCGGGTGTCCTGTACGTGATGAGGTGGCACTGCCGGTGGCCCCCCCCCCCACAGCGGCGACGGCTAAGGTGAAGGTGTCAGGTGGAGGGACGGTTGGCACGGCACGGTCCTTCGCTTCGGTGGTGGACGGAACCGCGTCGGCGTCGACAGGTGTTCTGCCGAGGGTGGACTTCCGTCCAGCCATTGTTGCCAATGGCCGAAAGGTGGTTGTCTTCTCACAGTCAGATATGGAGGCCCTGCCGCCGCCGTGCGGGCTGGACCTTATTGGCAAGTTTGCTCGGCGGAGACTTCCTGTTGAGGATATTAGGAAGGTTTTTGCTTCACGGGGTTTCAGGGGGTTGGTTGAAGTGAAGGCCATCGATGATCGACATGTTCTCATTAGGGCTCATGTCGAGAGTAATTTTCTTCGGATTCGGTCTAAGGACTGTTGGTTCGTTGGTCGGGTTTCGATGGTGATATTCCGGTCTTCGGTGGACTTTTTGCCGTTGAGAGAGGATCCTCGGGTCCCCATCTGGGTGGCCTTCCCCGGGCTTCCCCATTGCATGTTTGATACCAATGCGGTTCTCTCCATCGCATCTGGTCTCGGCACTCCGCTCTCTACGGACAAGGCTACGGCTTCATTTTCTAGGCCGGGGGTAGCCAGGGTATTGGTTGAAGTGGACGTCAGCAAACCACTTCAACAGGAGGTCTTCTTCCAACTGCCTGATGGTGTTCGCTCGCAGCCAGTTGTCTATGAGCGGAGGCCTCTCTACTGTGTCTCTTGTGGCCATCATGGTCACGTTGAGAGTGCTTGTGGGCGACCTCAGGTGGAGCCTTCTTCCGTGAGAGTAGCTGAGAGACCGCCCATCCCCGTCGGTATTGCTCCAGGCGTTGTGCCTGAGGAGGACGGCCCGGTGGGTGGCCGTGGGATTAGCAGGGGTCGTCGGAGGAGACGATCAAGGTGCGAGGAAGGGAAGGAACACGGCAGATGTGGAGGCGCGTCGGGGGGCGTGATGATAGTACGGGGACCATGCAGCACGGATTGCACGGGAGTATTGATACTCGTGCGAATTCTGCTCCGCCTTCCTGGCACGTGGGGGAGTCATCTTCGGGCCAGCTGGCTTTATGTTCGACTGACGGACGGCCCATGATGGAGGGATACAGCGGCCCAGGCTCTAGCTCTGATGGGCAGTTGGGCCCAGAGCGGGGCATTGGGCCTATTGATTTACCGGTCCTTCCTATTATTATCCATAGCCAGCTGTAACAGGGAGTTATAGCGGCTGATTCAGATACTGAAGATCGTAGCTTGGTGGTATGGGAGAAGGCCAGTCACGGTCCTCTATCCGTCCGGGGTTATGATTCAGCTCCGGGTGATGATATGGTTTCTCTGCCCGAGGCTAGATCTTACACCTCTATCTCCGAGGGTCGTGAAGAAGACTGGCAGATGGTTCCTTATAAGAAGGCGGCTGGTAGGCGAAGGAAGTCGATGGCTCCTCACTCGGATCGACTTCTTCGATCACATGCTTTCCGAGTTAGGCGAGACCCCCAGAGGGTCCATGGTTAAATTCCTTATCTGGAATGTTTGGGGGACGGCGAACAGAGCTACTTTATCCCGTCTCAGGTCCTTGTGTAGGATCAACTCGATTCAGGTTCTTGCCATTATTGAACCCAAGGTGATATCCTCTAAGCTTCTCTCTTATCAACTGAGGTTGGGTTTTGATGTTAGCTTTTGCAATGATAAGGGCAATATTTGGATTTTCTGTAAATCGGGCCTTGGGATCAATTGTATTGACTCCTGTGATCAGGCTATCACGGTACAGCTTTCTTTGAGTTGTTTCTCGGTTCCAGTGCGATTGTCGATAGTTCATGGTGCAGGGACACGATAGGGGATGAGGACTATGTGGAGTCATCTTCTGGACGTCCAAGCCAGGGACATGGCCTTGCCCTGGGAGGTGGACGGGGACTTCAATATCATTGCTTCTCCGGATGAGAAATTTGGAGGCCGTCGCAGATTTTCTCGACTTCCAGTTGGCTGGCGGGCTATCCGATGTTGGTTTCAGAGGTAGCATCTATACTTGGGTGAACGGGCAGACGGGGATTGATCGTCAGGGATCCCGTCTTGATAGGCTTCTTGTGACGGGTAGTTGGCTGGATGGTGTCCAGGTTTCTTACGAGCATCTTAATCGGGCAGAATCGGACCATTCTCGTCTTTTGATATCCTACCAGCCAGCTTCTCTACTTCTGCGCAGAGGCTTCCATTTTCTTGACCTTTGGACTTCGCATCCAGATTTTCTTTCGATAGTAGCTTGGGCGTGGAATTCATGTTGGCATTATGATGCGCTTGAGCGGCTGGGCATGCGGTTGAGGACGGCGGGGTATGTTCTGGCTGGATGGAGCAGAGCTACTTTCGGTAACGTTTTTCAGGAGGTCCGTCAGGCCGAGGACGCTGCCTTGGCGGCGGAGCAGGATTATGAGCTTCATCCTTCGGAGAGGGGGAGGGCTTCCTGGATGGAGGCCGTTGCCAGATTGAAGCAAAAGGTCCAGGTTGAGGAGTCTTTCTGGAAACAAAAAGCCAGATTGAGATGGGACCTGGAAGGAGATAAAAATACTCGGTTTTTCCATGAGTGCACCAGGAGCAGGCAAAGAAAGGCGGGTATTCAGAAAATTATTCGGGCTGATGGATCAGAAACTGGGTCGGCTGAGGAGGTAGCGACGGAGGCGTCTTTATTCTTCTCGAAGCTGTTTAGAGCTGACCCTATTTCTGATGAGGATGCCTTCCTTGATGTCATCCCTAGCATCATTTCTATGGAGGATAATTCTGATCTTGTTCGCTGTCCTGACAGAGCGGAGCTGTTGGAGATTATTCGGGGGATGGACCCGGCTAGTGGCGCCGGACCGGATGGCTTTTCTGGGAGATTCTTCTCAGTTTGTTGGGACATTATTGCTGCTGACGTGGAGGAAGCCGTTGGTTCATTTTTCTTGGGTGCACGGCTTCCGGTTTCCATTGCGGACACCTTCTTATTTCTTATCCCCAAAGTCGAGCACCCTGAGGAACCTTTCTTATTTCCTCCCTATTAGCCTTTGCAATTTCTGTAACAAAATTATTTCCAAGATTATTGCTTGCAGGTTGCGGAAATATCTTCCCAATATTATTTCTTCGGAGCAAAGTGCTTTTATTCAGGGGAGAGAGATTGTGGATAACATTATTATTGCTCAGGATATGGTGGCTTCTATGAGGGAACCCAACCATGGGGGAAATATTGCTATTAAGCTGGACATGCAGAAGGCCTATGACAGAGTCAACTGGCAGTTCCTCCTGAGGGTTCTTCGGAGATTTGGTTTTAATGAGGTCTTCTGTGATCTTATTTATCGTCTCCTGGCGGATACCCGGTATGCGGTTCTACTCAATGGCGCTCCTACTGCTTTTTTCCTCGGCTTCTAGAGGGATCCGGCAGGGGACCCACTTTCCCCGGCTCTCTTCATTATTGCTGCGGAGGTACTCTCTCGGAACCTCAAGCTTCTTCAAGAATCTAATAGGAGATCTTCATTTCACACTCCGATTGGGGGACCGCGTATCTCGCACTTGGCTTATGCGGATGATGTTCTTATTTTCACTTCGGGGGATATTGCTGGATTACGTGCTCTCCAGCAAGTACTGTATAGGTATGAGGCTGTTTCTTGACAGAAGATCAATTATTCCAAATCTGCCTTTTATACTGCGACATCATTGGGTGGGGATCGTGCTCGGACTATTTCTACTCTCTTCGGATTTAGTACCGGTACCTTGCCTTCTCTTATTTGGGTTGTCCGCTAACTTGCGGGAGAAGGAATGAGGGGATGTTTAGCTACTTGCTGGATAAAATCCGTTCGAAGCTGACGGGGTGGCAGAACAAGATACTATCTCCTGGGGGTAAGTTGGTCCTTATTAAGAATATACTTTCATCTATCCCTATGTATACATTGGCTGCTTGTTGTCCTCCCCGGGCCGTTCTCAGGACGATTGAGAGGATGTTTGCGGCTTTCTTTTGGGGTAGCAAGGATGGGGTGGCCAAGAGGAGTTGGCTGGCGTGGCGGTTCGTTACTCGGACTAAGTCCGAAGGAGGCCTCGGGATCAAGTGTCTGAATGATATTATGGATGCCTTTTTTATGAAGCTTTGGTGGAAGTTGAGGCATGGGAAGGGCCTTTGGGTGGAGCTTCTTAAATCGAAATATTTTTGCAAGCGTCATCCATGTGATGCGTTTATGACTTCCAAGTGCTCCCATATTTGGCGACGGATTTTGCGGGGGAGGAAATTGGCGGAACCGTATATCTCGTTTAGACTTGGGCGTGGTGAGGGTTCAGCGAGGTATGAGGACTGGATTCTGGGGGGCCTACGGTTGGATAGTGTTGCTATTCCACCGGCTGAGGGAGTGACTTCTGGGACCAGGCGTGGAACGGGAAGACGGACTCGGGGGCGGAGCCGAATACAGGCGAGGGAGTCTGCTGATGTCGGCCGGACGGGTCATTTTGTGGCCAGCATGGGGGACCGGGTTGCGGGGGAGGCTGCTGATTCGACGGCCTCACAGCAATTGGGCACTGGAGAGCTTCGGAGGTCGGCTAGATTGGCCGGGAGAAGGGTGGTTCTTCTCCAACGTACGGTGACTGTTCGGGCTCTTTCGGATAGGGAAAGAAAGATCAGAGATTCGAGGGCAAGGAATTCTGATAATGGTGGTCCGGCTATTAGATCGTTTTGGACATCTACTGGTTGGGATCTGTCCTTGTTCTTGGGTCAGTTTGGCGTAGAGGCAGCGGGGCGCCTCAGAGAGGCGAATCTGACGTGTACTTCGGATCCTGATTCTCTGGTTTGGGGTGAGCGGAAAGGTTCTTTCACGATGGTTGCGGCTTGGAGATGTTATCGGACTTCTCACCCTACATCATCACTCTTCTCTAATATTTGGGGCAAGTGTATTCCGACGAAGTAGAGCATTCTGATGTGGCGGGTCTGTCACAACCGGCTTCCTACTGATGACATTCTTCAGAAGATTGGATTCCATCTGGCTTCCAGATGTCATTGCTGTCAGGTTGGGCATGGGGAGAACCTTCAACATATATTTTTCCATGGGGATCTTGCTATGACGGTTTGGTCGGCTTTTCGGGGTTTCTTCAAGGCACGGATGCATAGTGACTTTCTAGTTTTTCTTCAACGGTGGTGGCGGGGTCAGGACAGTCATCATCGGAGATCATTGGCTGGTGTGATCATTTGGGTGCTTTGGAAGAACAGGAACAGGCATCGATATGAAGGACGGGGTGCTGGTTCGGACTTTTTGGTCCGCGAGGTGAAGCGACAATTTTGGAAGTCGCTTTCGAGTTGTCGTCATCGTCCGTCTATCCCACTTTGGGCTCTAGAGTAGTGTCTTTTCCATTTTCTTTCTTTGTAACTTGTTACCAAGAGGTCGGATGTACTCATTACCCTCTTTATCAATAAAGGTAACAGTTCTATTAATATATATATATATATATATATATATATATATATATATATATATTATTGGTGTGTATGTGTTATACTATTAAATATTAATCTTCAATATTATTTGGAATTTTTAGATAGTAATTTATAATATTTTATTTTTAATGCTAGCTAATTGTTCTAAGTTTTATATACATATATATATATATATATATATATATATATATATATATATATATATATATATATATATATATATATATATATATATATATATATATATATATAACTATATATAATTAGTTAAAAAACTATATATAATTAGTTGTTAAAAAAATATATATATCAACCTTGCGTTACTGTTCACAACTGTGAACAGTAACAGCCAAGAGCCCGACACCCCTCCCAGCGGCAACCCGCTGATGGGATGAATCAAATCCAAATTTGATTGAATCTCCTCCAAATCCTTTCCAAATCATATCCCAATCGAATCTCTTCCAAATCCTTTATAACCTGAATCATTTTCGGATCCTTAACCGACAACTATTGGGATTTAAAATCCATACTTCACCTTGAGCCGCGGGGATCTTATCACCAAAAACTCATCGAACCTTCATCTCAACCCAAATCATTCAATTTTTGAGCACCCCCACCCTCTGGCGAATCACCCCGACCACCTGAGCGTCGTCGCCGACGACCACACCACCAGGGAAGAGCCCCCACCGACTGGAACCGAATAACTCTGTTCTGAGTTCAACTCCAGGTACCTAACTTCCACTACAGATTCCTCCTTACTTACTCGATCAATTTCGATTGTATGAACTCCGGTAGAGAGTCTATATGACCCTCTCAGAATTCCAATAGATAGTTTCGTGATTCGAAGAAAAACCAACCCGTGGCATCGACGCAAAGTTGATGGAAAACCCTTGTCACATTGACAGATTTAGGATTTCTGGTACCTCTGTTTGTAGATAGATTGTGACCAACCTAGTAGAGTTTCATGGCAAATTTTTGAACAATATGTTAGACAACCAATAGAACTTCATAACCCTTCTGTTACTTTATTTTTTTATCTAATAAATGAAAAAAAATATTTGATTTCAAAGTTGAGGAAAAACTGATTTTTAAAACAACAAAATTTTTAAAAAATTTCCCGATACGACTTGCGTCCCGCCAAAGCGGACGATGTGGATGCGAACCAAAAGCATCGGAAGGTGCGTATCGGCTTCGTGGATGTGTGGGCTTTGACAGAATTCAAATTGGTCGCGTGTGTGCGACGAATTCGATGCGTATCAATCGAAATTTATCGTATCGACCTATTTACAAATTTCTCAATTAGTTTTTACACGTATGTCAAATCGGGACAAAACTCGCGCCAGCAGGACCATATCATTTTTCTGGTCTTGTATGCCAAGTTTGGTCCGATTCTAAGAGGGTCGACTGGAGCGCCTATTTGGCGGGCCTGCAACCCGATCCAATGGGCGATTTTGTGCACGACTCATCGGAATCCAAAATTGGACAAACCGTTGGGTTCGTCTCCTCAAACCGGATCCGTAGACATGTAGTTTGTTGACTTTAGAGACCGTAGATACTTGTACGCATTTCGATGCAAAGCAGATCCAACGGCGGGCATCCTTTTGACCCGAAATTAAGATTTTGCCCCTGTTCCGGAATCTGACTTTCGGACAGGTGTTTTCTAGGTATATATTTTTCACCGAGAACATTTTTGATGTTTTTTCAGCATCCGGAGTCATCTGTAAATTATAAGTTTTGTGTTGATGCTTGCGACAGTTGAATTTGCCCTCCTCGCACCGCAGGCAAGTATACCTTGCCATAGATTCTGATTGGGCTCATTATTTTCAGTATATTTTATTATTGCATATTTATTTTTCTTATTTGTCATTTTGTTTATATTTTGCGTCCAAGTCACACTTGGGTGCAAGCGACTAGATTTAGTTGTTTTCGTTATTTTATATTTTATTATGCATGTCGACCTAGAGTTAGACGACCACCTTATGAGTGTGGGATATTTTCATATCTCCTATGGCCTTGACACATGTGTATCACGTGATGAGTGATTTCATATTAGACACGGACCTGCGTACTCGACTGGCCATCGATACGTATGGGTCGTGCGACGGATAGGAGGTAATTGCTACTAGTGTATCGAGTTAGAAGCCGTAGCAGTTGACAATTAGACAGGCTGTGGATACATCTTGGACAGGAGCATCGGGGGGCGGGGACAACTAATAACATAGGGGATATATTTACTTTTTACATACATTTGTGGGCTGATAGTGACTCGTATGAGCGCTACTTTCTGCCCCTGGCCGATAGCGACTCGGATGAGTGCTACTTACTGCCATTCTTTATTTACTCTGTTGATCCTACAGCCTTTGCGTAGAACATTGTCCTCAAAGTACATCTCACATAGACGGTTAGGAGATCCTGTAGTGTCATAGTTGCATGTTTACACATTCAGTTATTTCGACATATTTTTCTGTATCTTGTTACGTCCCTCTGAGGACCTGGTGATCTCTCCAGGATAAGACGAGTAGGACTATCCCCAGGAGTACGGAGCAGCTTTGGATCCTTCTTACGTCGATGATGAGGCATCTCCCACTGATACTTAGTTTTCCTCTTTATTATCTGAGTCTATGTAGTGGACATCTTTTTATCTTCATTTTTTTGTTTTGAGGAGGTTGGACTCCATTTAGTTGAGACTATTTTTCATACCTGTTTGGAGTGGGTATGTCCACCCAGCTATCTCTTGACTTCTTTTATTATTGAGACTTATTATTCATTCTATGTTGAGCTGTGGTTGAGATATAGTTATTATATTGTGGCTTATCAAGTATTATTATTTACAGTTTATGTACAAATACGAGGATACCACATATTGGTGTCTTCTTCGTATATGTACAGCTGGCATGCTGACGTACTTAGTCCTATGTATTATAGGACTGGGGCGTTACATTTTTTGTGGTGGCCTATACAGGTCCTTAATATTGTTGGATTACATGACTGTGCCCAACAAGCCTGCATAATGGAATATGATATAGAATATCATCCACTTATTGATACCTTCCTTGACCTCTTCTCAATTTCTCGTTTGACTGCTTGATTACGTCCAGTTTGATTTATTCTAACAAAAAACTCAAATCTTTGTGCCAATATAGGATAAATCTTCGTAGTGGACGCACTACTCTCGCCATTACTGATGGGAACACCTCTGCTTAAGAAGGACCAGTGGGTCAGCCACCCATGCCCCGGCCACTCCAGCACCATCAGGACCAGCCTTACAGCCTGTAATGACACCACCCACTACTCAGCAGCAAGCCCCGGTACCCCAAGTGGGGTAGACAGACCCCGAAAACCCTACAGCTCAAGAAGAGTGCCTACCACCTCCGCTACCCTATCCACCTCAGTTTCTACCACAAATTCCACCCTATATCCACCGTCATTATATCCACCACAGTATCCACCATTATATCCACCCTAGCAGCCCCCACCATATCCACCACTATATCCACCCCAATATCCTCCACAGTATCCACCTCAGTATCCTCCCTCATATCCACCACAGTATCCCCTCCCATATCCTTCATATCCTTTACAGTATGGGCCTCAAGGTGTCCCACTGTTCATGCCCCAGATGCCATATATGCCACCAAAGTAACCCATGCCTCAGGCTGGTGGGACTACTACAGACCAGATCCTCCAGGGCTTAGTACAGGCCCAGATGCAGCAGAGCGAGGCTATTAGGAGGAGTTTGGAGACAACACTGACCCGAGCACCCCAAGCCTCTATGGGTACTATCGAAGGGTTCTGCAACATGAATCCTCCACACTTTAAGGGCATTGAAGATGTCATCGGAATCACCAATTGGCTGGTTAAGACAGAAAATCTCCTGAAGGCTTCGGAGTTATCTGCAGATCTATGGATGACGGCAGTGAAGTTACAGTTGGAAGAAAATGCCTACAATTGGTGGGCCGCGGAGGAGAGACGGCTAGGAGTTGATCAGACGTGGGAGGAATTCAAAAGCCTGTTCAATAATAAGTTTTTCTCCGACACTGCCAAGGATGGACTGTATGACCAGTTTCTACACTTGGAGCAGGAGAGTGTGACAGTTGATGAGTACGACATCGAGTTTAGTCGGCTGAGTCATTTTGCACCAGGATTGGTTACGATGGAGCTGGAGAAAGCCAAAAGATTTCATAGAGGCTTGAGTATAGAGTTGCAGAGATGCACCAGCTCCGAGTCGAGGGTCTCCCAAGCAGCTGTTCTGGCAGAGGCTAGAGGCTAGAACTCAAGAGGCCATAAGTAAGAAGGCAAACCGACGAGCTACTTCGACCATGGGATCATCTAAGACCACTACAGGAGGGCCAGTGAGACGCCATCCCACACATCAGCATCAACAGAGGACAGGGCCATACCAGACACCGGAGAAGGCCACTTGCCATTACTGTGGCAAAGTTGGACATATTCAGAGGGATTGTAGACGACAGTTGGGACATTGTTTAGCTTGCGGATCGAACCAGCACTAGACTAGAGATTGTCCATTTCAGAGGAACGCTCCACAAAATCAGCAGCAGAGGCCAGCAATTACGGGGATAGGAGCACCACGACCACCTTTACCTCCTCAGGCAGCACAATTCCAACAGGCTAAAGCATAGAAGGGCAATCAGAGAGTTGGAAAGGCTTTTGTACTAGCTGCAGAGGAGGCAGAACCAGAGGTGGACGTCATAGCAGGTATGGTTTTAGTTGCATCATTTTCTGCCATCATATTATTTGACATCGGAGTCACCCATTCATTCATAGCCACTAGCTTTGCCACTAGACACAGTATACCCATGTCATCTTTATCTAAAAATATTAGAATCCTCACTAGAGGAGGAGTTGTACCTGTTAGTGGTGTTTGTAGAGATTGCTCTGTAGTGATATATGGTAGGGAGATAAGAGCACGACTACTTGTATTCCCCATGCCGACATTCGATATAGTTTTCGGGATGGACTGGTTGAGCCAACATTTCGCTCTTATTGACTGCCATAAGGGCAGTATCGTCTTTAGACCCCTGAGTGATACAGAGTTCGAGTTTACCAAAGAGGAAGCGTTGAGAAGTGAAGCACTTGTATTAGGTACTCACATGATGATGCAGGACACCCCTCAGCATCCTGTCATCACAGAGTTTGAAGACGTATTTCTCGAGGAATTGTCGGGACTACCACCCGATCGAGACATTGAGTTTTCTATTGAGCTTGTTCCTGGAGCCGAGCCTATTTCATCCCGAGTTTATCGGCTAGCACCCAAGGAGTTGGTAGAGATAAAGATGCAGATTGATAACTTATTGGGGAAGGACTTTATCAGAACCAGCGCATCACCATGGGGAGCACCCGTTCTTTTTGTTCCTAAGAAAGACGGGACAATGCGTATGTGCATCGACTACAGAGCTTTAAATGCAATAGCGGTGAAGAATAAGTACCCTTTGCCTCGTATAGACGATCTATTTGACCAACTGAGTGGAGCAAAAGTATTCTCCAAGATTGACTTACGACCGGGCTATCACCAACTAAAGGTTCGGAAAGAAGACATTCCGAAGACGGCATTTCAATCGAGGTATGGACACTACGAGTTCTTGGTCATGCCTTTTGCTTTGACCAACGCTCTCGCAGTATTCATGAACTTAATGAACAAGATCTTTCATCAGTACTTGGACAAATTTGTAGTCGTCTTCATAGATGATATCTTTATTTACTCTAAGAGCCAAGAGGAGCATTAGCAGCATCTACGGATAGTTTTAGGAATCTTGAGGAATGAGCAACTTTTTACGAAGCTTAGCAAGTGTGATTTCTTTCTCAAGAAGGTTTCATTTTTTGGGCACATTGTTACTGGAGACGGCATATCGATAGACCCTGAGAAGATCACAGCAGTCAAGGCCTGGCCCGCTCCCACATCGGCTTCTGAGGTGAAAAGTTTTTTTGGACTGGCGGGATATTACCGAAGGTTCATAGAAGATTTCTCTCGAATAGTGGGGCCTATGACTCGACTAACTTGCAAGGATCAGGAGTTTGTATGGACAGATGAGTGTCAAGCCGCTTTTGACGAGTTGAAGAAGCGCTTGACCACTACACCTATCTTGACACTACTATCGGGCCCATGAGGTTTTGTGATTTACAGCGATGCATCCGGGAAGGGATTAGGATGCGTATTGATGCAGCATGGTCATGTAGTAGCATATGCATCGAGACAGTTGAGGGTGCACGAGAAGAATTATCCAACCTATGATCTAGAGCTCGCAGCGGTTATCTTTACTTTAAAGCTATGGAGACACTATTTGTACGACGAGAAGGTGGATATCTATACTGATCATAAGAGCCTCAAGTACGTATTCACACAGAAAGAGTTGAATATGCGACAACGATGTTGGTTGGAGTTGATGAAAGATTTCGAGATTGAGCTACATTATCATCCGGGAAAGAATGTTGTGGCAGACGCATTGAGCCGTAAGCCCATGGCATACATCTTGACTACGCAGAAGGAGTTGATCAGAGACTTGCAGCAGCTTGGTATTGAGGTAGTATTGCCAGGAGCAGATGGCGTGTTAGCCAATCTCCAAGTACAATCGTCATTAGTAGATCGGATCAAGGCGACATTACCTGCGGATGCTAGATTCTGATGGCTTCGAGAGAGGACTGAGGCAGGAGAACAGACGGGATTGAGGATTCATCCCGATGGGAGATTGCGATGTGGTGATCGTATTTTCCTAATAGAGAGTTACGGTAGGAGTTGATGGCATAAGCACATAGTTTGACTTACTCTATTCATCCCGGAGGAACTAAGATGTACCAGGACTTACGGCAGTACTATTGGAGGCACGGAACAAAGTGGGAGATAGCTCGTTTTGTGGCCAAGTGTTTGGTATGCCAGCAAGTGAAGACCGAGCACCAGAGGACGACCGGATTATTGCAGTCGCTACCCATTCTTGAGTGGAAGTGGGAGCACATTACGATGGACTTCGTCACAGGATTTATTAGGAGTCCTAGTGGACAAGATACGGTATGGGTGATTGTTGATAGACTTACCAAATCGGCCCACTTCTTACCTTTTAGAGTGGGGCAGTCCACGAAAGTTTTAGCGGATATGTATATGAAGCAAATAGTAAAGCTACACGGTGTACCAGTTAGCATCATGTCGGATCATGACTCGAGGTTTACCTCACACTTTTGGAGGAGTATACATGACAATTTGGGTACGAGTTTAAAGTTTAGCACGTAATACCATCCGCAGAAGTCGGCCAGTCGGAGCGTACGATTTAGACGCTAGAGGATATGTT
>JANAVB010013397.1:22933818-22953818 GCA_029216955.1 Iris pallida | reverse complement strand
AGAGAGTCTATATGACCCTCTCAGAATTCCAATAGATAGTTTCGTGATTGAAAGAAAAACCAACCAGTGGCATCGACGCAAATTTGATGGAAAACCCCTGTCATATTGACAGATTTGGGATTTCAGGTACCTCCGTTGTAGATAGATTGCGACGAACCTGGAAGAGATTCCTGGAAAATTTTTGAACAACATGTTGGACAACCTGTAGCACTTCATATTCCTTCTGTTACTTTAATTTTTTATCGAATAAATGTAAAAAATATTTGATTTCAAAGTTGAAGAAAAAATGATTTTTAAAACACTAAAATTTTGGAAAAATTTCCCGTGTAGGCTTTGACGGAATTCAAATTGGTCGCGTGTGCGCGACGAATTCGATGCGTATCCATCAAAATTTATCGTATCAGCCTATTTGCAAATTTCCCAATTAGTTTGTGCACGTACATCAAATCGAGACAAAACTTGCGGCAGGACCGTATCATTTTTCTGGTCTTGTATGCCAAGTTTGGTCCGATTCTGAGAAGGTCGACTGGAGCGCCTATTTGGCGGGCCCGCAACCCGATCCAATGGACAATTTTATGCACGGCTCATCGAAATCCAAAATTGGACAAACCGTTGGGTTCGTCTCCTCAAACCGGATCCGTAGACATGTAGTTTGATGACTTTAGAGACCGTAGATACTTGTACGCATTTCGATGCAAAGCAGATCCAACGGCGGGCATCCTTTTGACCCGAAATTAAGATTTTGCCCCTGTTCCGGAATCTGACTTTTCGGACAGGTGTTTTCTAGGTATATATTTTTCACCGAGAACATTTTTGATGTTTTTTCAGCATCCGGAGTCATCTGTAAATTATAAGTTTTGTGTTGATGCTTGCGACAGTTGAATTTGCCCTCCTCGCACCGCAGGCAAGTATACCTTGCCATAGATTCTGATTGGGCTCATTATTTTCAGTATATTTTATTATTGCATATTTATTTTTCTTATTTGTCATTTTGTTTATATTTTGCGTCCAAGTCACACTTGGGTGCAAGCGACTAGATTTAGTTGTTTTCGTTATTTTATATTTTATTATGCATGTCGACCTAGAGTTAGACGACCACCTTATGAGTGTGGGATATTTTCATATCTCCTATGGCCTTGACACATGTGTATCACGTGATGAGTGAGTTCATATTAGACACGGACCTGCGTACTCGACTGGCCATCGATACGTATGGGTCGTGCGACGGATAGGAGGTAATTGCTACTAGTGTATCGAGTTAGAAGCCGTAGCAGTTGCCAATTAGACAGGCTGTGGATACATCTTGGACAGGAGCATCGGGGGGCGGGGACAACTAATAACATAGGGGATACATTTACTTTTTACATACATTTGTGGGCTGATAGTGACTCGTATGAGCGCTACTTTCTGCCCCTGGCCGATAGCGACTCGGATGAGTGCTACTTACTGCCATTCTTTATTTACTCTGTTGATCCTACAGCCTCTGCGTAGAACATTGTCCTCAAAGTACATCTCACATAGACGGTTAGGAGATCCTGTAGTGTCATAGTTGCATGTTTACACATTCAGTTATTTCGGCATATTTTTCTGTATCTTGTTACGTCCCTCTGAGGACCTGGTGATCTCTCCAGGATAAGACGAGTAGGACTATCCCCAGGAGTACGGAGCAGCTTTGGATCCTTCTTACGTCGATGATGAGGCATCTCCCACTGATACTTAGTTTTTCTCTTTATTATCTGAGTCTATGTAGTGGACATCTTTTTATCTTCATTTTTTTGTTTTGAGGAGGTTGGACTCCATTTAGTTGAGACTATTTTTCATACCTGTTTGGAGTGGGTATGTCCACCCAGCTATCTCTTGACTTCTTTTATTATTGAGACTTATTATTTATTCTATGTTGAGCTGTGGTTGAGATATAGTTATTATATTGTGGCTTATCAAGTATTATTATTTACAGCTTATGTACAAATACGAGGATACCACATATTGGTGTCTTCTTCGTATATGTGCAGCTGGCATGCTGACGTACTTAGTCCTATGTATTATGGGACTGGGGCGTTACAACGAGACAAGCCAATCTTTCGAAACACCCTTTATGAGTTTTGGAGCAGATAGACTAACCTACAATTTGGTATGTTATGTCTCATCCAAACTTGTCCCGTAACACCTTTGACTTCGTGCAACTTCGGTCAATTTGGGCCATTCGACCGATTATCGTAATTCTAGACCTAACTTCCAACTTGCGTTCAGGACTTTACTTAGATCAAAACCATTTGACCCAATATATGATATTGACCTATTTTGATCCTACGATGCACATGCTAAGGGTGTGCCACTCAATCGTGTTCCCATGTGCTAATTATTTATGAATGGCACATGAGACTCATTGTGTAATTTTTGGATTCTATTTTGACTATAAATTATATTTGGACCCTAACCTAGCCAATCCCGCTTGGCAGAGCAATGACTAGGTGGCCATGACCTAGTAGAATTATTCTGAATGTATATTCGGTAGGTTATTCAGTCGAGTAGGTTAAATAAAATTTTGTATACATATGATTATATTTAAATTAGCCTAGAACTATTGTAAACTCCCTAAATTTCTACTACAATTTTTTTAAATATTTTTTTATTTTTGTACTTCGTATTTACTCGTCGCATATGAATTCACATTGTTGTAGCGTGCGAGATTTGCGTTTCGTAATTGCTCGTCGAATGCGAATATATGCGAGGTACATATTTTTTAAAACATTTTATTAGAGATTTTATATATATAGAAGAATTTAATTTTCAAAATAATATGTGATAAATATTTTTATTTCTAAAAAGAGTTATTTTGTTCGTCGTTTAAAAATAAGTGGTGATTTGAAAAATTGTGGTTTATATGAAAAGTATTCCAAATATTTTGCAAAATTTGAAAGTTGATATTTAAAATATTTTGCTATTTATAAGTGCTATTTTTATGATTTAATATTTAAGTATTTATCATAATTTTTGAAATTAATTATTTCTATATTTATTTAATTATGAAAATGATACTTGAGATTTTGTTAATTTTAATTTTTGATTAAATATGCTAATTTAAATTAGAAAAGATTTCATTGAAATTTGAATTAAACGAGTGAAGGTTTTATCTAACTTTGATTTGGATTTGAACGATTAAAGTTTAAATCAAATTTTAATTTAATATGATATTATCTATGGGGGATTTAAATCCTCCCAATCTCTATCCAACTGGGAATTCCCACATCCGATAAAAGGAGAGGTACTCTTCCATAATTTTCACCACAACCTAATTTAGTGCATCGTATCTGTGCCCCCTTCTCCATCCACTATATCTTATATTACACATACAATATCCCAATCCCGGGTTCGACAGATCCGAACCTCCATTCCCGTCGTGTCGGACACCCCCGATATGATACAACCCAACCCGACAATACAAATACAAAATTCTTAAACCTACAAATTCCATCTCGGCCTCGCCTCTGCCAACACCAGTGCCTCCATCACCACCTCTCCTCATCGCCACCCCGGACCACCATTATCACCGACATCGCAAATAGCCACCACTGCCGCAATCGGTAGCTTCCTGTCGGCGCCACCAGCACCCTCACCCTTCACCACCGCCATTAACCCAACCACCACCGCCGTCTCTCCAAAAATCCGACCATCATCTGCCCCGCCACTACCACCAAAATTCCCAACCACCATGGAAATAAGCAAGAAGGAGAAACCCTCACCTCCGTCGGCGGTTGTCGAATGTCGGAGCGCCCGTGCACCCCTTCGCCACCGGTACCGCGTTGAAGGGCCCGCACTAGCAGGCGTCCTCCTCGCCTCGAAATCCTGCCGTCGCTGATCCCCACCGACTAGCCATCTCCGTCGGCCGGAAGGCCCTAGCCGCTCGCCTCCGTCGTACCGAGCCAAGCCCCAGACTCAGGTGCTCCCTCCGTCCCCGGACCGAACCCCGCCGCACCTCACCACCGTTTTTGCAGCACCCTTTCAAGCTTCCTCCGACTGTGCGCCGCACACCGAGAAGCCCCGCCACCTCCTGAACTCTCACGACCGTGGTTGCGTGCGCTGCCTCATCCAGCTCCCATCCACTCCGACGCCGGCGAGTACCACCGTGTCGCCTCCAGCGCCCATCCACACCGAGCGTCGCCCATAACCCTCTTCTCCACCTGGCCGCTTCTGCCGCTGCCCCGAGCCGCCACCGACAGCATCACCGGTGGCCGCCCGCCCGACAGCCGAGCGTCGCCTCCGGCGCAGCCCTCTCCAGTAAGATCCTCCCCCACTCCCCCTTCCTTTACTCTTCAATCACTCTCTCTCTCTCCTTCCTTCTTCTTTATTTTTTTTGGGGGAACAGCATCTGTTGTTACTCTTATTATAATATTTATTATTATTATTATTATTATTATTATTATTATTATCATTATTATTATTATCATTATTATTACCATTATTGTTATTAGTATTATTGTTAAGATTGTTATTACTATTATTATCTATTAATTATCATTGTTATTATCATTATTATTATTATCATTATTATTATTATTAAATCATTAGTATTACTTTAAATACTTTTGTTTATGATTTTTATTATTAGAATTATTAGTGTATTAGTCTGGTTATTAAATAATTTGATAAATAATATTATCCAAAATACAATTTGACAAAGTTTGGGTTTATCCCTAAACTATTTATTAAAAATATTTTGACTACCAAAAATTTAGTTACCTAGTAAATGCTATATTGACAACTTAGAGTTTTGCCTAAGACCATTTTTCATTTTTCAAGTATTTTTCTAAAAATTATTTTAACTAATAAAATAGTAGTTTCCAAATTAAAAACTCATTTTTCAAGTATGTATTTATCTAAAATATTTTGGACTAATGAAAGATATTTTCCAAAGTATTATAAATATTTTTACAAAATAATATAAGTATTTTTTTACACAAATTCTCTCAATTATCTTGATTACGACTAATCATCTTTCCTATTTTCTCGCGACTTTGGACCTCTGCACCATGACTATGGCTATTGGACCAAGCTGGACTTGTCAGATTATCGTACACCAGGCTAACAACAGGCAAGATACCTTGCCACAATTTATTATTTATAAATAAGTCTGTATTTTATTTATTGTATATCACTATGTATTTATTTTCCCTTCTTTAACTGTACCATTATTACAGTGCCTGATCTAGTGCCTGCTCAGTGATATTAGCTGTATTTTGTTATTATCCTTTGATTGCATATGGACCTAGAGTTAAGGGACTACCACTAGTTTAGTACATTGTATAAACTTTGACACTGTTGTGCCACGAGATGTGTGAGTTATGAGTAGCATATAGCATCCGAACTTGTGTGTTGGCTGATCACTGATACGTATGGGACGTGCGTTAGGTCTAACTGTCAATAGTTGTATGTTAGAAGACTTGACGGTTAGTAGTGCTACATGGTCGTAGATGCGACATGATAGGTACATCGGGTGGAAAGAACATTTCCTTGTCGTATGGGCTTCGATTGCACTTCCCTTGTAACCCGGAAGCTCCGCTGGAGATACAGGTATGTTTAGCCTCTCAGGTTTGCCACTGTCATTTTTGAACGTCATGCGCTGTGGTCACTAGTGCCCAAGTGGGGACTATACCAGATCCTATTTACAGCTAGGGATCATGCGACGAAAGGTTTGTTCTCAACTGCATGTTCACTTTAGTACGGTTAGGTTACCTTATTGGTGTCTTGTCACTTTCTTTGATTGTGGCATATTTTATATTCAGTATTTATATGGCATGTTTATTGTATCTTGTTACGTCCCTCTGAGGACCTGGTTATCTCGCAAGGTGTGTGTTCTTGTCTTTCACAGGTGTTCTAGCCGTGGCCATGATCATTTCTATTTCTTTGAGATATTGCTTTTGGATCGTCATCTCCTCGCTCGACCAAATCATTTTTTTTGTAAAATTCTTTCTTATTTAAATTAGTTGGTAGTGGATTTGTCTCCGCCCAACGATTGTATACATGACAAATTCAACGTTGCTTTTATAAGATTATATATCTTCGTGGATGAGATTTTGTGCCTTGGTTACTGTATTTTACAACTTACATATATATATTATACGGCTGGCATGTCTACGTTCCTAGTCCTATGTATTTTGGGACTGGGGCGTTATATTTTTTTGTGGTGGCCTATACCGGTCGAGTTTGTCACTTCGGTTATGTAATTGTACCGATGTGGGCCTGCAATATAGGATTAGAGTCTAGAATCTTATCCACCTACTTGACATCCTTTCTTGACTTCAAATTCTGAACTCTCGTTCGACCTCCTTGAATTGCATCTTACTTGACTCCTTCTACCGAAAATTCTTTGTTTCGTGTTTTGTAAGATGACTACACTAGTATATGCCCATAGGTTCAAAACATGGCTAGATGGATTGTATTGACAATTAATATGCATTGAAATTTTATTTGAGTTATAAAGGCATTTATTTTCCTAGAAATATGATTTTAAGGATTAGTTAATTCCAAGTTGGGTAGTAGCGTATTACGCTTCCAAAAGATAGTTGGAATTTTAATTTGATATTACAAGGTGATATATACAAGTGGATAGCTAGATCGAGAAAACAAATTGATTTTATTTTGCGTTTTGATTTTTGAAGATCTTTGAACATTTATGATTTATTGAGTTATAGCTATACATCTTTTGGAGGGATATAAATTTGATTTGAAAAGGATCATAAAATTTTAAACTATGATTTACGATTGACCAAAATTTGAGGATGATTGATAAATTTTGGTAAAATATTTTTGAATTAAATTACGTCATATGATCTATGATTTATAAAGTTATTTAGATTTCGAGTTTAAAACCTTGATTATGGATATTTAAATTTTGGAAAAAAAAGGGAGAAAAATTACTTTTGAAGAGTAGTTGTGACTTATTGGAAGCTAGATATACACATTTGAAGGATATATAATTAAATTCGGGAGTTATTTAAATGTTCTATTTTGTAGTATGAAATTCGGCTGATAAACTTATTAAATGTTGAGTTTAAGGTTTGGAGAAAAAAATGATAATAATTATTCGATTTATAAGGTTGTTTCGAGATTGACTAGAGATTTAAAATTTTGATTAAAGTTGACAGTCTAAGATAATTAGAATTTTTGGCGGAGTATCTTGGAAATTTTATTGAGAAACTTTCTAGGAACATGAAATTTTAGATTAGATCATATATTGGTGAAGGACTAAGAAACAAGTAAGGTCACCCTAGTGAGATAGAAGTATTCCACATTAGATTGCCATACCACCTATGATTATGATATTGCATATACACAAGTATAGTTAGTCATCGACCAAACCGATGAACATATCTTTGACTTACTCGACCTTCCCTCAAATCTAGATGTTTATTCGTGACATTTAATTGTTTGAAACTTAGAAATGATTAGAACCATCCCCTTGACCATACCCTTATCTATGAGACTATTTTCTCTTTAGAAACTGTGTCTCTAACTTATCTTAACTCGATCTACGAGATTCCATTAATTACCTTCATTCGTGTGCTAACCTTTTATTTTTGGTGCATTAATTAGTATCTTATGAAAACCCACTTTCTATTTTGATTATTTGGCGTTCCCCATCGTGACTTTGATATTTGGAGCACAACACTAGAGTTTTTCTTTCAACAAATTTCACATGCAAGACCTAGACGAGCTCACCTTCATGTAGGTATATCATGTCCTACTAAAACACGTCCCCTTGTACTCTATTTTTATGGTACGACTTTCGGGTCATAAAGACTAACTATAACCTATACCATGGTACCGATATACTTTTGACTATATATTTGGACTCAATCTCGACTCCAATCTTCGGCCCGATTGCGATCTACTAAATCCGTTAAATGCTTAACCTTGTGTTTTATCTTGACTACTTAACCCTTTTCATTTTATTTTCTTGTATTATCTTAATTTACTTAGACCCATAACACCTTTTACTCTTCATGCAATATTAGCAACACTTACTTTTCTCCCTTCTAATTAAATTGCTTATTCATATTTCACTATGATTTCTCCATTGTTTATGCAACCTTGTTCCTTGTATGATTCCCTTATGCGAAATAAAATTTGATCATGACAATCTCGGGTTAGTAGAGGTAGATTAGAGAACCCCACAGCATGGATAAATAACACAATTGGTTAAGATAATTACGAGACTACAAGGTGTAGAATGGACATAAATAAAAATGTGCGATAAATCCAAATAGATGAAGTGAGGAATGTTATATTGTGTTGATAAAACAATCAAAGGTAAATAGACTTCTCAATTTTCAAAATTTGTTTCGAGGTAACAAAATATTGAGTGAAGAATTTTTAAAGTTTTGGTGGTTTAAGAACTAAATTTAGATTAAATTGATGAATGCAAATTTCTTGACAGAGACAATGTGGACTTGCCTCCGATAAAAAAATAGTGTTATGATGATAATAGTTTCCAGGGATAACCAAATTATTGAAGAAAGATCTTTACACTTTTGGATGCATCAAAAAATTAAGTTTCTAAGGTAATAATGGAAAGGAAGTTTACGATGAGTGATGTTTAGATAAATCAAAACGATGAAGAAATTAGTGAGGAAATAATTATATAAATATAACTTGGAAGAAGTAGATTAGAGAGTTATCGAATTCAAAAAACTCTAGATTTATGGCAGTCTATTATGGGATGGATTTATATGTGTATTCCTTAAAAGAGGGAAAGGAAGATGTGTATACGAAAAATATAAATTCTAAGGGATATCAGCTCTGAGGAGAAAATCAAATTTTTTGAAGATTTAGTATTGATAAGTGGATAATAATGATTCGAAGATTTAACCATTTGGTAACCCACTCGACAGTATGAGCTAGTAATCAAAATTGGGATAAAGAAGACTATTGTCTATTTATAAGTTGCACAGGATAATGGTAGCATGGATTGATTCCAAACCTTGATAGTTTGTCATGCATTGGCCATCTTCTAACCATTTAATTTTTTTTATCAAATATCGTTACTTCTCTCGTCCAATGATTTAATTCATGGATTCTTATGACAAAACTCTTTCTAACTCTTCAACCTTACCTATCCTAATTTTTTTCTAAATTTCGAGGACGAAATTCTTTTAAGTTGAGTAGGATGTAAACTCCCTAAATTTCTACTACGATTTTTTTTAAATATTTTTTTTTATTTTTGTACTTCGTATTTACACGTCGCATACGAATTCATATTAATGTAGCGTGCGAGATTTGCGTTTCGTAATTGCTCGTCGAATGCGAATATATGCGAGGTACATATTTTTTAAAACATTTTATTAGAGATTTTATATATTAGAAGAATGTAATTTTTAAAATAATATGTGATAAATATTTTTATTTCTAAAAAAGAGTTATTTTGTTCGTCGTTTAAAAATAAGTGGTGATTTGAAAAATTATGGTTTATATGAAAAGTATTCCAAATATTTTACAAAATTTGAAAGTTGATATTTAAAATATTTTGCTATTTCAAAGAGCTATTTTTATGATTTAATATTTAATTATTTATCATGATTTTCAAAATTAATTATTTCTATATTTATTTAATTATGAAAATGATACTTGAGATTTTGTTGATTTTAATATTTGATTAAATATGCTAATTTAAATTAGAAAATATTTCATTGAAATTTGAATTAAATGAGTGAAGGTTTAGCTAACTTTGATTTGGATTTGAACGATTAAAGTTTAAATCAAATTTTAATTTAATATGATATTATCTATGGGGGATTTAAATCCTCCCAATCTCTATCCAACTGGGAATTTCCACCTCATATAAAAGGAGAGGTACTCTTCCATAATTTTCACCACAACCTAATTTAGTGCATCGTGTCTATTCCCCCTTCTCCATCCACTATATCTTATATTACACATACAATCTCCCAATCCCGGGTTCGACAGATCCGAACCTCCATCCCCGTCATATCGGACATCCCCGATACGATACAACCCAACCCGGTAATACAAATACAAAATTCTTAAACCTACAAACTCCATCTCGACCTCGCCTCTGCCACCACCAGTGCCTCCATCACCACCTCTCCTCATCGCCACCCTGGACCACCATTATCACCGACATCGCAAATAACCACCACTGCCGCAATCGGCAGCTTCCCGTCGGTGCCACCAGCACCCTCACCCTTCACCACCGCCATTAACCCAACCACCGCCGCCGTCTCTCAAAAAATTTGGCCATCATCCGCCCTGCCACTACCACCCAAATTCCCAACAACCATGGAAATAAGCAAGAAGGAGAAACCCTCACCTCCGCCTGCGGTTGCCGAATTTCGGAGCGCCTGTGCACACTTCCGCCACCGGTACCCGCGTTGAAGGCCTCGCACCAGCAGGCGTCCTCCTCGCCTCGAAATCCCGCCGTCGCTGATCCCCACCGACGAGCCATCTCCGCTGGCCGGAACGCCCTAGCCGCTCGCCTCCGCCGCGCCGAGCCAAGCCCCAGACTCAGGTGCTCCCTCCGTCGCCGGACCGAACCCCGCCGCACCTCACCGCCGTTTTCGCAACACCCCTTCGAGCTTCCTTCGACTGTGCGCCGCGCGCCGAGAAGCCCCGCCACTGCCTGAACTCTCGCGGCCGTGGTTGTGTGCGCCGCCTCATCCAGCGCCCATCCACTCCGATGCCGGTGAGTACCACCGCGCCGCCTCCAGCGCCCATCCACACCGAGCGCCGCCCGTACCCTCTCCTCCACCTGGCCGCTTCCGTCGCTGCCCCGAGCCGCCTTCGACAGGATCACCGGTGGCCGCCCGCCCGGCAGCCGAGCGCCGCCTCCGGCGCATCCCTCTCAAGTAAGATGCTCCCCCTCTCCCACTTCCTTCACTCTTCAATCACTCTTTCTCTCATTCCTTCTTCCTTATTTTTTGGGGGAACAACATCTGCTGTTACTCTTATTATAATATTTATTATTATTATTATTATTATTATTATTATTATTATTATTATCATTATTATTACCATTATTGTTATTAGTATTATTATTAAGATTGTTATTGCTGTTATTATCTATTAATTATCATTGTTATTATCATTATTATTATCATTATTATTATTATTATTAAATCATTAGTATTACTTTAAATACTTTTGTTTATGATTTTTATTATTAAAATTATTAGTGTATTATTCTGGTTATTAAATAATTTAATAAATAATATTATCCAAAATACAATTGACAAAATTTGGGTTTAACCCTAAACTGTTTATTAAAAATATTTTGACTACCAAAAATTTAGTTACCTAGTAAATGCTATATTGACAACTTAGAGTTTTGCCTAAAACCATTTTTCATTTTTCAAGTATTTTTCTAAAAATTATTTTAACTAATAAAATAGTAGTTTCCAAATTAAAAACTCATTTTTCAAGTATGTATTTATCTAAAATATTTTGGACTAATGAAAGATATTTTCCAAAGTATTATAAATATTTTTAAAAAATAATATAAGTATTTCTTAATAGAAATTCTCTCAATTATCTTGATTACGACTGATCATCTTTCCTATTTCCTTGCGACTTTGGACCTCTGCACCATGACTATGGCTATTGGACCAAGCTGGACTTGTTAGATTATCGCACACCAGGCGTAACAACAGGCAAGATACCTTGCCACAATTTACTTTTATAAATAAGTCTGCATTTTATTTATTGTACTGTGTATTTATTTCCCCTTTTTTAACTGTACCATTATTACAGTGCCTGATCTAGTGCTTGCTCAGTGATATTAGCTGTATTTTCTTTATTATCCTTTGATTGTATATGGACCTAGAGTTAAGGGACTACCACTAGTTTAGTGCATTGCATAAACTTTGACACTGTTGTGCCACAAGATGTGTGAGTTATGAGTAGCATATAACATCCGAACTTGCGTGTTGGCTGATCACTGATACGTATGGGACGTGCGTTAGGTCTAACTTTCAATAGTTGTATGTTAGAAGACTTGACGGTTAGTAGTGTTACATGGTCGTGGATGCGACATGATAAGTACATCGGGTGGGGAGAATATTTCCTTGTCGTATGGGCTTCAATTGCACTTCCCTTGTAACCCGGAAGCTCCGTTGGAGATACAGGTATGTTTAGCCTCTCAGATTTTCTACTGTCGTTTTTGTACGTCATGCGCTGTGGTCACTAGTGCCCAAGTGGGGACAATACCAGATCCCATTTACAGCCAGGGCTCATGCGACAAAAGGTTTGTTCTCAACTGCATGTTCACTTTAGTACGGTTAGGTTACCTTATTGGTGTCTTGTCACTTTCTTTGATTGTGGCATATTTTATATTCATTATTTATATGGCATGTTTGTTGTATCTTGTTACGTCCCTCTGAGGACCTGGTTATCTCGACAGGTGTGTGTTCTTGTCTTTTGCAGGTGTTCTAGCCGTTGCCATGATCATTTTTATTTCTTCGAGATATTGCTTTTGGATCGTCATCTCCTCGCTCGACCAAATCATTTTCTTTGGAAAATTCTTTCTTATTTAAATTAGTTGGTAGTGGATTTGTCTCCGCCCAACGATTGTATACATGACAAATTCAACGTTGCTTTTATAAGATTATTTATCTTCGTGGATGAGATTTACTGCCTTGGTTGCTGTATTTTACAGCTTACGTATATATATTATACGGCTGGCATGTCTAAGTTCCTAGTCCTACGTATTTTGGGACTGGGCGTAACTATATATATATATATATATATATATATATATATATATATATATATATATATATATATATACTCTTAGCTGCGAAAACTTAGAAACTTTTGGCACAGTGCAGGAACAAGATATGCAGCTATGGCTGAACCATAAGGACTGGAGAACTTGCATAAGCTACAAGAGAGAGCTCATTGTCAACAAAGGTTTGAACCTAAACATGTTATTAGAAGCTAAACACCAAAAAAGTACCAGAGGAAGAATAGAGGCCACTTGATCTCATGATCTTCTTTTTCTCTTCACACTTTTCTTGGTACTAGCCTTTGGTCCATCATCAGACAAAGATGAATTCAGCTTGGATGCAATGGCAGAGCTCCATATAAGGCCCTCTCGACATCAGAAGGGGTGAACACTTCACATACTATACTAAGCTCCTTGGCTTTCTTCTGCAGCTTCCCATCAAACAAGAGGTATTGCTTCAGTGAATAGTCCTTGGCGTTCCCTACCGCAGCCACCATCACCTCGTCGGACATGAATGGAGCGACGTCCGAAGCGTACGCCGCGAGGACCGCGGAGGCGGTGGCGGGCCTGACGCCCTTGAGAGCAGCCAGCGCCAGCGAAGGCCCTTCGGGAGGCGGACTCCACCGCTGCCCCGTCGAGCAATGCCATGAAGTCTAGCATGCGGGGCCTCTATTTCCTCCGGAAGAGCTTCCACTGCATGAGGAGGGGGAGCTCTGGCTGGGTGAGGAAGGGGTCGGGTCGCTTCTGGCGGAGGAGCTGGGGGAGTTAGGATTTGTAGAAGGAGCCGAGGGGGAGAAGGTCAGTCTTCTTCTGGTTGAGGGATTGGAGAGTGGCATCGTAGCTGGAGAGAGCTTCTTTCCATGCCGCCACGTTGGTGGATCCAAAATCCATGGAGAAAGAGGTTAGAAGTTTGCTGCTTTCTGAGTGGCGAGAGGGAGACAATAAGGCCCTCTTATATATATATATATATATATATATATATATATATATATATATATATATATATAATTTTTTTTAAAGAACACTAGCTTTATTAATGTATGAGGCGCAAAATGCCGAAGCCTATACAAGTAAGCGCGCTAGGCTTGCGAAGACTGACAAAAAGAGAAGGAAGACCAGTAGCTACAAAAAACCTAACTGGCCTGGCCCGTAGTGTTGATCAGTGTATCCCAGAAGCGGTTAGATGAGTAAGAGCAACGTCTACCGATCTTAAGGATTTGACGGAGGGCTTCTCTGTACAGCTGAGAAGTGGTGTATTGGCGACCTTCGTATTTATATATTTGTTTCGGTTCTTCCAGAGAACCCAATACCAGCGGCTGTGACGATCTGATGTCCATGAGAAGAACCCCAGAAGGAAAGAAGATCGCTGAAGCTCTCGGCCCGGGTAACCTGGTCGCAGTTGATAGTGAGTTTGGTCCACAGCTGAGCGACGAGGTTCCCAGTAAGCAGGATGTATTCAATAGTTTCTGTGTGGTGTTCTGTACAGCAATGGTATATCGAAGCAAGGCTGAAGCCGATGGATGCGAGGTAATCATCGGTGGGTAGCTTCCGGCGGTGAGCTCTCCAAAGGAGGATGGACCATTTGATGGGGATGTCGGAGTGCCAAAAAGGAGCGATCAACGGTAAAGTCACTCTGTTATCTCTCATGATGCTCCTGGAAGTGGTCATCGTAAAATTACCACTGGAAGAAGGGGACCACCGCAGGGCGTCAAGGGATTCGGAGAGTCGAATATCAGCGTTGGCCAGGTCGGCAGTCGTCTCTGGTCCCAGCCAATCTCTGGTCCTGTTCCAATGCCAGCCGGAGCGGTTGTCCCAGAGCTCGTGAATCGTACAGTTCGATGGGCATTCATGGACAGCTGGAAGACCGTGTTGCCTAGCCAACATTCGTGACCCATCGACGATTCTTTGTTGCTAAGCTGAAGGGTGATGAATGGCTCCGCGAGGTGAGGACCCTGTAGGAGACGATGCCAAGATACGGAGGAGCGGTTGTTAGCAACGACTGTAGCATGGTGGGAGTGTCGGAAGTATCTGGCCTTCATGAACCTGGTCCAGATGGAGTTATCTGTACAGAGCTTCCACCATAAGTTCATGGAGCAGGAATCAACAATGTGCACTAATTTAGCAAAGCTGAGTCCGCCTGCTTCAGTAGGTTTGGCCATCGTATCCCAGCTGGCCCAGTGGTACTTATTTTTGTCGTCGCTGTGACCCAAGAAGAAGTTAGTCAGGAGGGACTCCATTACGAATAAGACCTTCCTAGGGGGCAGCAAACTGCTAGGGTATGGACGGGGATGGAAGAAAGGACATGTTTGATGAGGATCATCTTGCCGCCCGGGGAGAGGGTCGCGTTGTGCCAGCCCTCGATCTTTCTTTTTATTTTGTTCACAAGACCGACGAAGATTCCCGAATTTGATTTACCATATACCAGCGGGCACCCCAGGTAAATGAATGGCGAGTATGTGATAGAGAAGGAGGTTAGGTTGGCGATAGTTTTGTAGTGGCTCCTGTTGGCTTTGTGTTTTGTCAATGTTAATGCGTTGTCCGGAGCATTTGGTGTATTTCTCCAACCCTCTGCTGACCACCTCCACCGACCTAATTTTGCCGGAAGAGAATATAAGGATGTCATCTGCATAAGCCAGTTGAGTGATTAAAGGGCAGCCAATGGTGGTATGAAAGTGGTTGAATCGGGGAGTGTTTGCCATGTTATTTAAGTTTCTGCTGAGCGCTTCGGCGACAATGATGAAGATGGTGGATGATAGAAGGTCTCCTTGTCGAACCCCTCGGCTGGATTTAAAGAAGCCGTCGGCTTGTCCGTTAATGATAGTTGTGAACCAAGAGTTGCTAATCGATCTGAAGATGATGTCGATCCAGCTTCCAGAGAAGCCGAAGGCCCTGAACACCCAAATCATGAATTGCCAGTCCATACGGTCGTAGGCTTTTTCCAAGTCCAGTTTGATGGCGATGTTCCCTCCTCTGGATGGGAATTTCATGCAAGTTATCATTTCCTGAGCGAGAAGGATGTTATCAGTGATGTTTCTTCCGGAGACGAAACCGCTTTGCTCCTCGGAGATAATTTTGGGTAGTAGTGTGGACATACGGTTGGCGATGATCTTGGAGATGATTTTGTTGGTGAAGGTACATAGGCTGATGGGTCTGAAGTCTTTGAAGGTCTCCGGGTTTTCCTTCTTTGGTATGAGAATAAGGTTGGCTCGGAAGATGACTTTGGGGTAGGTCGTGCCATGGAAGAAAGCGATCATGGCCTTATGAAAATCAGGTTTGATGATATCCCAACAGGTACGAAAGAAGACCCCAGAAAACCCGTCCGGACAGGGCATACTGTGTGCGTCAAGAGCCTATACCGCCGACTTGACCTCCGCCGTAGGGGGGGGTCAAGAGCTGTCCATTCTTTCCCTCGTTGATCAGGTAAGGAACAGAGGCCAAAAAATCTTCGTCCTAAACGACAACCTCTTTGGAGAATAGTTTGGTAAAGAAGTTAGCCGCCGTCGCCTAGATGTTATGCTGTTCTTTGATTAAGATGCCATTGTCGTCGGAGATTTGGTTCAGATTAAGCTGATGACGTCGACCTTTGACGCAAGAATGGAAGAAGGCAGAATTCTTGTCGCCCTCTGCATCCCATGTCAATTTTGCTTTTTGTTTCCAGAATTCCGTCTCTACTTTAAGTCGGGACATAAGGAGAGATTTGGTGAGGTTAAGCGCGGAGCGGGCCTTAGGGGATCTGTTTGAGGCGTAGAAGATCTCAGCACGATTGACATCATCCTCTGCCGTCTTGATCGCTTGGAGGATGTTCCCGAACGTGAGCTTGCTCCAGGCTGAGAGGGTGCACCTGGTGGCTTTAAGCTTTTCTGCCACGCTCACAAGGGGATCGGGTTGCTCGTCGAGTTCCAGGCGTCGGCCACGATGTTGCAAAATTGCGGGTGATGGCTCCAGAAGTCGAGGAAGCCGAATGGTTTTTTAATAGACCTAGAGTTGCTGCTGATCTTGACTAGCAGTGATGAGTGATCCAATTCGGTGGTGTTAAGGTGGGAGAGGGCAGAGATGAGCTCCAGATCGGACCAGCGGGTGTAGACCAGGGCTCTGTCCAGACGGGAGTATTGTCTTCGAGCCCTATCCTGTATGTTACACCAAGTGAACGTATTGCCAGAGAACGGAAGGGTGGACAAGTGGGTGTTGAAGATGAAGGTGTTGAAGTCGTTCATGGCCGATTGGTGGGGGGCCCGGCCTTCCGACTTCTCCTCTCTGTGAGAGATCGTGTTGAAGTCGCCAATGCAGAGCCACGAGAGGTTGCTGTGGTTGAGGTGGGTGTCAATCAGGGTGTCCCAGATTAACTTGCGTTCGACGATGTCACAGCTACCGTATACGGCGGATAGGAGGGATCGGGATGAAAGAAGGGGGTATTCTACCCAGCATGATAGAGCCTGATTCGAGTCATGGACGGTACCGAATTTACATTCGGAGTTGAATAGGATCCAGATGTCATGACACCCAGCGACGATGGACTGGAAGCCTAGTTGAAGCTGCATGGATATGAGTTTTCTTTTAGGGATTTTGGGTTCGATGATCACTAATATGTCGATCCGGTGGATTTGAGTTTTCTTTTAGGGATTATTGGCGAGCCCTCTAACATTCTACGAAATGATGTTAAGCATTAGGGTGGTTGGGGGGATGATTATTGAGCTTAGTGGCGGACCGAGTGGTCCTGTTCGTGGGCTCTTGGTTGTGTTTTTTCTTCTTCTTCTTCGGGATTTTGGAAGCACGTTGGGGAGTGTCTGTGGTGTCTGCCTCCGATTCAATGGTGTCAAGGGCACCTAGCCCGGGAGTCGGGAGAGGGATGTCTTCTTTCTCAATGTCTGCTAAAGCACATAGGGGGTTGTTGATATCCAGTAAACCGGCTGCCCTGGCTTGCCGCATCCTGTCCTCGGGGACGATGCCAATGGTAGCAAGGTTGAGCCCAGGATCTATGCTTGGGCGAGGGGAATGCCTGAGGTGGCGATGGTGGGGTACATGATCAATGCCAGGCGATTCATGTCCTCGCAGACTACAGAAACCCCGGCGATCGGAATCTGGCTAAGAGGGGGACTCTCCCTTTCAACGTCGAAAGAAGGTGATAAGGTAAGAATGTCGAACTAGTTGTAAAGGAGGATGATCGATGGGTCGGTCGGGGCGGCGGCTATGGCTGGCGGTGGGCTGGAAGAGCCGTCGCTGTCAACGAAGTGGGAGTGGGAGTTGGGGAGGGGGAGAAACGGTTTCGATGAATGGATTGGGTTTTCTTCGGTTATGTAGCTGGCGATAGGCTTTCTTCTTCAGCTTTGGGTGGGCCCTGAAGCATGCTCAGTGAGTATTCGCGGGTATGACAATGCTTGCAGAATGTAATGCTATTGTTGTACACCAGTGCCTAGAGAGAGAATTGTCCTCCGAGCTCCAGCTGAATGTGGATGGGAGGTTCGGATGTCAGATCGAGCTCCACGCAAATTTTTGCATAGTTGCCTTTGGAGAGATTACATATTTCCTCAGCGATTTCCACCAGGGTTCCGAGGAGTTAGCGATACGCTTCAGAGTTGCGAGGGCGAAGCAGACCAAGGTAGGTTTGGAAGAGTGATCCACATTGAGATTATCGATGAGTCCATTTTGGAATTAATACTGGGGACCTTTTGGCAATCTTGGCATGATGATTGCCGATACTGGTGGTACTTTTAGCCCAGACTAAGGATAGTCGTGTCGGAGGATAGATGAAGCAACATGTGTTTGGGTCCAGTGGGCGACCTTATATGCAGACGAGAGCCCCATCCAGTAATGGCTTCTTAGACAGTGGTGAGTTTCGGGCATCCGGACGTAAATTTCAACACGAATGTCTTCGCGAAGCTCACCGATAGGGAGGAAACTTCTTCGGCCAAAAATGGGACACAGATGGTTCTGTCATTGGATGGGCTCGGAAGGAGGATGTTCTAGCAGACGGGACTACGAACAGGAAAGGAAGCTGTATCCCGCGATCTAGCCTCAGAATCTCTGCGAATGAAGGCGCCTTGGGGTGGTTCGCTGCGCACAAGGATGGTAAGTAGAGGGCGCCATAGCCTCCGACCACTGGGCAGCCCGGCGCAAAAGTACGCTGCGGGAGGAGGTCGAAGGCGCATGCCTATCGGGATGCAGGTGGGCGCATGTCCACCCGCCCGGGAGTGAGGCGAGGAGGGCGCGAGTGCCACCGCAGGCGCATGGCCACCCCTCAGGGAGGATGCCATGTAGGTGGGCGCATAGCCCCCCCACGATAGGAGGGTGCGCATAGCCGGAGGGAGGCGCCAGGCTTGCAGTGGGTGCATGGCCACCTGCCCGTGGAGTGAGGACGATGGAGGCGCGAGAGCCACCCGCGGGCGCATGCCACCCCTCGTGAGGAAGTTCGGGAGGTGGGCACATAGCCTTCCAGATAGGAGGGGGCGCATAGCCGGAGGGCGGCGCCGGAACAACAGTGGGCGCATGGCTGCCCCCTGGATACGAGGACGGACGGACGCACGCGTCCAACGGTGCATGGCGAGTGGCCCCCAGGATAGGCGCATAGCTATCCACTCTGTACGAGGGCACATGGGCGGTCGTGGGCACCGTGGGCGCATGGCCACCCCACGACTGATAGGGCGCAAGGCCTGACTCGGCCGAGGGCGCATAGCAGGAGACCCCCCCCCACCTTCACCCCTGAGAGAGGAATTCAAAATTTAAAAATGGGTCTACTGCGTCGGGCTGAAAAGCTCCACACTCGGGAACACCGCTAGATCTCGACCGAACCGCACAGAGCGGGGATGAGCGCGAGGGTGCTGACGGCGAGCGAGGCCACCGAAGGGGGGGCGACGCCGAGGCATGACTCCTGTCTGCTGCTGCGAACTGAAAGGGCTGTAGGCGGAGGGGAGCGAGGTGGCTCGGAGGGCACGGGCGGGGGCCATATGTTGCTACTGAAGCCGCGGAGCCACCATGGCGGAGCTGAGGCCGACGATAGCCAGCTGATCAGAAGACCAAGGTCTCGTACGGGGCCTCCTGGTGCGCGGGCAGCGATCTGCATGGCCGTGGCTGGGGTGCCGGGCTGATCGGCGAAGGAGGAAGAATGTGGGGCGGTCGGCGAGCTGCCGGCGCAGCGTTGGCCCCTATGCCGGGAACGAGAGGGGGGGGGGGGAGTCATACGGCCATGGGGAGCAGGGGGAAGAAGGTTTATTTATATTTTTATTCTTTATTATATATATATATATATATATAATATATATATATTATA